>CM068368.1:770625434-771210434 GCA_034769895.1 Magicicada septendecula
AAAACTTATAACGGACACGTATCAGACGCACAATAAATCTACCCAGTTGAGTTTTTTGACCGGGCTATAGGCGCGGTGTGCACGGAAAAAAGGATCTAGTCTTCTACTCGATGCTTCAAACAGGCTACAGACCGAGTTCAAGGTGTCACCGTGTGGCGGCTTATGGCAAGCACTGAGGATGCCGAAGATACTGAGGAAGCACTACGGTTACCGAAACCGATATATCGTTTCGGTAAAAGGTAATATTTTATAATATTTTGAGTTAGAAAGCTTCGGCTTTTGTTCGATTAGGTAAGAAATTTTACTGTAAAAGAGAGAAAAGGTCTTGTCAGAAAAAGGGGGGCGCTTTTTTTATAAAACTGGGTGGGGAAGCGTTAAAGTGGTTTGGGGGGGGGATCGGCACCCCTGAGTGGACCAGTCTGCTAGGTTTACCATGTGAGTTTGATTAACCTTGTTATAAGCACGAGGGTCATTCAGTAAATAAAGCAAAAACAGCCAGAATTCAAAAAATATCAAAATCAGATTCGCAGCACTTTGAAAAGCTAAAGCACCATCTATCATTATCACACTGGTGGCGAGTAGAATTTGAAGATGCGGTGGCATCCTACTGTCGAGTACAAAGTCTTTACATTTCAGATCTAAATTAAATTTGCTTTCTCATTTATTTAACCTTCGAGTATTAAAAAAACATGCTCAATATATTTGGTTTAGTTCTGACGTTGAAGGGCAATTACTACAAACTGAAAAAAGAAAATAAGTGCTTGTTTAATTAGAAGTACAATACTGAATACAAAATATATAATATATAATATATAATATATAATCCACATAACTCACTAATTTATTTATATTGTTACGACATTGCAGAACAATCTGTGTGTTTCTCGAACGATCCAGTGGAATCCGGCTGTAATGTTGTGTGCGTACGTGATTCTCAACATGCGTTGCATTGCGAGATTGTTCCGGACTCACCGGTCCGCGCCTGCTCTGTGTAAGGCCGCAACCAAGTATGTTCTGGTGTTTTCTAGTAGCATTCTTGACGCATAGTAGCGAATATTCTGGAACCTCGGCGAGATATATTTATACAAGTACTCAGCGACGCTTAGTCGGTTTGAGTTGCGAGTTATTGGAATGCGGTTCGTAGTATTATTGTTTAGTTATTTTCGGACGAGTACACAGCGCGTTTGAGTATAATTAAAGCTAGTGATTAATGACGTAATTGGTGTCTTGTATTTTGCTTTCCACTGTACCATACGACGATCAGTTAGACCGTCGTAACAATATTCACACGTCTCTGTCCCTGGGTTTAATTCTGTATGGCATTTTTAGAAAATTTAAAAATAATATTGTTCTGTTCTATTTTCAATTTAATACATATTTATAAAATCCAGTAAAAAAAGTTTTGTAACGTGACATAAAGTAAAATATAACTAAAAGTAGAACATTAAACATCACAACCACTATTAACAGAAACAATTAATATGGTTTTTGGTAACACTTGTTGAATTTCAACATGAGGAAAACTACAAACGACTAGCAATTTATATCGAAGTGCAAATTTACAACAATTTTAAAGTGACCTTTCCTTATTTTAAAGTATCATAATCGTCGATCATGTTTTTGTAAATCTAATAAAGTAGATGTATTCAAGCAGTCATATAAGCTGTCATTGACAATTTTCACAAAGGTAACCTTAGCGCAGTCAATTTTTTGATTACCATTTAATAATTATCTTGCAAGATGTGTCTCAGCTCTCTTGTTTCTTGTATATAATTTTGTCAGACAATTGTCTTTAAAGTTCACGAAAACATTCAAAAGTACAACTTTCTATATTTTCAAAAGTACAACTGAAAGTTCAGAAATTAAAATCCATATAACGGCAGAACCTATAGCAATACATCATTTGTAGACTCTTTTCCTCAAAAGGAAAACTAACCTTATTTTCACAAAACTGACATCTGCTGAGCCAAATGTAAAAAAAGCATAAAATCGGATGTCGGGGAATGACATGTGTATGCAGGTACAATGAACCACAAAGAAATAACAGTATAAAAATTGCATTTGTTATTACAACAAACCAAAAATTATACCATCAGTGATTTATGAAATATTTCAGTGCTTCAGCATGGTATTATGCATTGAGTAGCCACCCCTGCTGAAAACATAATTGTGATTGGCCTGGTGTTTTGAACTACTAATAAGAATAATGTGTTTGTCCCCCCAAAATGAGTTGCTGCTTCAATAAAGAAATTTATGTAGTTTGGTGTGCAGAGTATATGGAGTTTGAAATTGAAAAAACTGCTGCAAATGAAATTTTCTAAAGTATGGATAAAAGGGTCAGACAGGGATATGTAACAGGAAGTGCGGAATCATCAACATACATCTCTAAGACAATAGGTTTTTGAGTATAAAGTCTGGGTCCATAAGCTGGAGTAAATATTCATATATATATATATATATATATATATATATATATATATAATACTCAAAGTCTGAGGATTTATGGGTACTGAATACAAATCCACACCGTTACACCGATTGCCACCAAATTTTGCACAGGCGAAAAATACTGTCTTACTTGGAATTTGATATTTTGCCCCGTTCGCACGATTTAGGCCCTTTTAATTATGCCTTTTCGTTGACGCGTATAAGGATGTTAACAACACCATGGAGACCAGAAATAATTACCATAGTAACAAGTAAATTAACAAATGATATTTAGCGGCATCGGAACTGTACGTGTTGTTTTCATTTGTGAGGTTAGGTGACAACGGTTTTTGGTTTTTAGTTTACTGCTGAAATAAATTAAAGCCATGATTGAGGAAAACGTATAGCGAGTTATACAATGCTTCTAAGACAGTAACAATTAAAATAAAGAATTTACCGTTTTTGATTTAACAGGTACTTTATAAATATCTCCAAAGGGTTTATAAATGGGTGGCTTTTAAATCTCCAAAGGCTGTTGCACCAACATAATAATTTAGTACAAGTGTTGAAAACAGCTTTGGAGAGAATTTGACTAATGAGTACAAAATTGTTATACGAGCTGACAGAACGCCATTTAGACATAGACAATAAAAATGATATTAAAATACTTATTAAAAGTCCAATATTCGCGTGCGAAGCCGCGGGTAACAGCTAGTAAGACCATAAAGAACAAAATAGAATTGTGTTTATAAAATGCTGGGATAAGAAACTGAAGTTACCTGTGAAGTTTTCTGTGTTATTTACACATACAGCAGTGTTATTGTCTTAGTAAAAATACGTTGTATTGTTATACGTATATTTTTAATGTTGTACATGAAACTAATCTTCACGATGTGTATAGCGCTGACATGAGCAGGATTCTACACTTAAAAGATTCATTTATGAATTTAATAGACTCTCGACTTCCTGGATTACATATTGACTGGTCCAGTCTTTGGCATAATTAATACGAAATTGAAAAAGTCCATTTTATAAATTGAGTGTACAAAATGATTGATTTGTCATAATTTTCCATACTATGCGCCTTCTAAAATAAGCAGCTATGCCTGCAACACAGTTGTGTTGATCTGTTAGTATCTAGAGAACTGTAGGAGCTTGTATTTGGAAAGTGAATTGACAATTCATGAGAGTTGCATGAGCTGCATGGAATTTTTCGCTTATCATGTCAGAAACATTCATGACAAGAAAAGTATTGAAATTCTGTAAATTCAAATTTAAATATACTAAGAAACGCTACTAATTTATAGTTATCAAACATACTGGGCGCTGACTGCAGAAGAAATGATTCAGTGTCAACCCCTGGCTTATGTGGTATTTATGTTATCCAGCTTGTGTGACCGTCACATTAGGTCAGATAGTTGCAAGACTGCTGTATTATGAATCATAATGATGAAGAAATGAGAAAAATTTACCAGAACATAGTAATGCTAAAAGTAAAATTAAAAGAAATAAAAGATGTGGTATTTAATAAAATAAAAAATAAAATAAATGCAACTGATTTCATTGCGATAATGATAGTTGAAAGGTCTGACTGCTCAAAACACTCTCTTAACCACGATATTTAAGTACGTAGATAAGAGTGGTACAGTATAGGAAAGATTTTTCGATTTTTCAGATGCCAGGACACTTTCTGAGCATGTTATTGAAGTTGTAGAAAGGTTAGGATGTAGTTCGAAAATCGTTTGTCAAACGTACGACGAGGCTTCAGTTAATTCTAAGCTCATTTTCCGTCTGCGATTTTTGTGCACATTGTTTTGCCCATGCGTTAAATCTCATCTTAACGCAGTCAGTACCTAAGGTTTATCTCGGAATCTCGAATTTTTGTCTGCACTTTTGGCGGACTTGTTTCATTTTTTCTTCTTCTTCTTCCAGAATTCATTTACTTGATGCAATTATCCGTAAAAGACATCCATCCATGGCACCCACTCGGTGGAATTTCAATGATAGACAGATTGAAACTGTTTCATTATAGGCCTGACATCATAAATTGATTTTGAGAAATAACAACTTATCCTTACAACCCCAGCTACTTCTGCTAGTGCTGAAAGGTCGTTTCAGTTCAGAGAAATGCAATGGGGCAGAATCGTCTGAGTTCCTTGAGTTTCTTACCATACAAAAATGAGTTATTGGAGGTTGTGAGAATACCTCGAGAAGGATTTGATTTTTATGATGAAGTCATTAAAGAGTTGATCAAGAAAGAGACGGGTGGAATATAATTTAAAATGATTCTAGTCGATATGTAGTCACATTGAAACAACTATTCTACCGACCAAAAATGTCTCAGAATATGTCTCTTGGTCCACATGGTTGGAAGTTGGTTGGAGTGGACCGGGAAGGACACACGTGGCGTACCTCCCCGCGGTGTGTCCTGGGTACTGGCTGTTGAAATCATAACTTTTTTTAACTAGGAAGTAGAACTCCAGCTTGCTAAACGCCACGTTTTTTAATCCTCATACTAATTACACTTGATGAATATTTTTCTCACAGTGACACAAACAAGTTCATACCTGAATATTTAAAAAAGATTTCTAGCTTTGGAATTTTATGTACATGTCATTCAATTTGTTTAATGTTTGCAGGTCGAAAAATTACAAATTTGCAATAAAATCAAAATCAGAAATAAAAAATAATAAAAAAAAATTATATTTGACAGCGATTTGCTTACGACTGAGTTTACACTGATATAGAAGAAAGTGGGAACAAAACGTCATTATCGCTTTCAGACGTCACCGTTCAAACAAAAAACGATGACCAAACGCGTGCTTGGTGTGTGGTCCTCTATGTATGTGACACACGGTCCGTTAGGCTCATAGAAAAAAAAAGAAACGGAATTTTTTTTAGATGTGGTGCTAGCGGAGAGCCTTGAAGGCAGGCTGCGCAAAAACAGCGCTAACGAGAGAATACTAAGAGCACTGTGGAGCAAAAAACTATGGAACTGAATAAAGAAAAGAATATGTCAATTAACAAAACATCATCTTATAAGGAAAACTGAAACTGGGGAAAGTACAGTATTGTGACATTAATGAAAACGAAGCAACAAAAATTAATATATATTTTTAATTCAGCGTTTTCATTAACCTTCCAACTTTCGCGAATTTATTACACAACATAACCAACATAATCTGTTTAGAATATTACTATTACTTAATCATTGTAAAACTATATTTTAATTACAGACTAAATTATTTTATTGTTTTTCTGTCTTCTTTTTAGTCAACCTTCTGCATAGGCCCGTCTGCTGTCTAAAATCGTCTTTAGATAGTCCAAAGAGTTTCATAGGGAAGGCTTTTGACGAGATCAGTCCAAAGACTTGGGCTGTTTGATGGAGCATTAAAATTTCTTTTTCTAGAGTTATTTTCTTAAATGCCTTCGAAGTGTGGTGCCGAAAACCGGCTTCTTCCGTAATGGTCAGCTGTGCTATGCTCATGAAGTCCAAACGTCGCTAAACCTTTATTCAAATCACAATTAATTTTCTGAACGTCTACTTAATATTTGTGTGGAGACAGTGTATCATCCCTTTTGGAAACCTTTGATTTTCCTACGGTTTTCTTTTCACCATTCTTCAACTGAGCTAGTTTTTCCCTTCAACTTCAGTTCGGAATACACAGCTCTGAGCTTACCCCACACTCAGCGGCCATTTTCCTTTGTATCATAGGTGAACAGTTTGTTATAGCCACCCTTTCTACTTGTTTCCATGTAGTAATATCCTTTTTCTGCATAGATTAGATTCACTAAAAAAAACGATGTGTACTTATCTAACAGCAGTGTTGTTACATAATAATTTTAAAACGATAAACCTCATTAAATAAACTGATTTATAAGGCTATGGTTTGATTAATCATGACATCACACTATTAATCCTGTCCATCGTTAAATGTTTTACACCACTGTACCCAGTTTCCTACATAATTTTTAAAAAACAAGCTACAAGCCTAAATCACTTTATTACCATTAACTTGCACTCAATTTAAGAAAATAACTCTAGAAAAAGAAATTTTAATGCTCCATCAAACAGCCCAAGTCTTTGGACTGATCTCGTCAAAAGCCTTCCCTATGAAACTCTTTGGACTATCTAAAGACGATTTTAGACAGCAGACGGGCCTATGCAGAAGGTTGACTAAAAAGAAGACAGAAAAACAATAAAATAATTTAGTCTGTAATTAAAATATAGTTTTACAATGATTAAGTAATAGTAATATTCTAAACAGATTATGTTGGTTATGTTGTGTAATAAATTCGCGAAAGTTGGAAGGTTAATGAAAACGCTGAATTAAAAATATATATTAATTTTTGTTGCTTCGTTTTCATTAATGTCACAATACTGTACTTTCCCCAGTTTCAGTTTTCCTTATAAGATGATGTTTTGTTAATTGACATATTCTTTTCTTTATTCAGTTCCATAGTTTTTTGCTCCACAGTGCTCTTAGTATTCTCTCGTTAGCGCTGTTTTTGCGCAGCCTGCCTTCAAGGCTCTCCGCTAGCACCACATCTAAAAAAAATTCCGTTTCTTTTTTTTTCTATGAGCCTAACGGACCGTGTGTCACATACATAGAGGACCACACACCAAGCACGCGTTTGGTCATCGTTTTTTGTTTGAACGGTGACGTCTGAAAGCGATAATGACGTTTTGTTCCCACTTTCTTCTATATCAGTGTAAACTCAGTCGTAATCAAATCGCTGTCAAATATAATTTTTTTTTATTATTTTTTATTTCTGATTTTGATTTTATTGCAAATTTGTAATTTTTTGACCTGCAAACATTAAACAAATTGAATGACATACACATACATGATTTGAAGGGTTGTCCATTGACAGCTCTTCTTGTTATTGTGTACAGATTAAACACGTCAAATATAAATGGACGTTGGTTAAGCCGCCTTTACACCGGAATTGAAAACACATGTTGTGAACAAAAGATGACAACATTTTGGAAAACGGTAGTAATTTGTTTTAAACATCTCGTGTTGTCAACATATTTTCCGTGTTTAAAACATAAATTTTGTTTTCCAATACAAGTCGGTAAAGATCAAATGAAGTTGTAAACATGCCTAGACCTATTATTGATTTTACTTCCTCTCTTTAAAAATGTATCAACGAAGTCCAAATTTTGTGATTTTATAAAACGGCTATATTCTATAGTAGACCTATTTTTATAAAATGAGTCATATTTAAGTAAGTAAATTATTTTTCCAATTACTTACTATCATGTTGTCCTTCAGTTGTTGTATCAATTGTTGATACAACATGTATGTACATACACATGTTGTATCACAGACCTCTGGCACAAACGGTGATATTGTACTTTTGGAGATTTTGCACAAATAACTCAGACTAGCGTAGGAGTCACCACTTGCAATAAAAAGCAAGTTTTTCTTGCACTGGAATAGTTGATCAGTAATTAGTGTCCTGTTTGACGATTTTATATTCTGTCATTACAATCAAGTACTCAAAACCGCAGCTGGCTATTCTCAGAAGATTTTTATGGTCACTACCATCCTCCACACTCGGCATCTTGAAGTGAAGCTGCAGCAAAACGGAAGTGAGGTCAGGTCAGGTTTGAGTCCATGCGCGTAAATGTTGCAAACAAAAATAAAGACAAACTAGTACTTTGGTTATCAACAACATATAACTTTACAGCACAAAAACTGCAACATTTGTTCACAACAGTCAGTGTAAACGCGGCTTTAATTTTACGTGTTATTTGTATACTTTAAAATATTGTTATTTATTTCCAGTGTAAAATGCATTTTTAAATCAGTTTAACGCAGATGCAATCCTTTACCGGACAATTGAAAACATTTACTCATAATTATTCGTAGTAATGTGTATAGATTTAATAATATTTCGTAACGATTGTTGTTGAGGATTTCATCATCGGTCGCAAGACGTGTCCATTTTTCAGACAATGAGTGTTATTTGTATTATGTAAAACACTTCAGTATTACGTCAGATCTTCTCTGTTCACACATACGGACTGTCATAACTGACATTTATTAATGCGACGTATTTCACAGAATAAGTTATCATGTACTGTCGGAGTCGCCGTAAGCGGGCGAGAACTGCACGCGGGCGGCACAAACAGGAGGCGGAAAATTACATCACCATCGACGTGTGTAAATGGTGTGCTTTACCCGCTCAATCTCAACTTATTAAGGAGACTGGGGATGACCCTGTGGTCAAAAAAATCGATTTTTAGGCCAAATGTATACTTTTCTGTGCAGTAGAACACAAGTTACTGTATAAGCATTTTTATTATGACGTGCACAGGTATCTTCACGCTTCAGTTCGACTATGTAGGTCTACACGGCTTACGTGCACTGCCACACGTATTACATCATTATAGTAATCATTTCCCTGTTCTCTTGTAATAGTATTTTGTTTTGTTGTGTTGGCACCGCATGGTTAATTGAGTAGCATAGCAACAGGTGATCAGTATTTACAGATTTGTTTGAGGTTAGGTTAGGTTAAACAATCGATCTCCGTAGGCATCTGACTGATGCTGCCATCAATGAAATTCAAACTTATTATGGATTAGAGATTAGAAGAAACGTAAAAACCTTAGAAGAGATGAAAAAGCTGTTTGGGCAGAATATTTTTACCTTGCTTCAAGCAATGAGACACCCATGCATGAGTTATGCCCAAAAGGCGAAGAAAGTTGGTGCAAATATTAAAGGGCTAAACAAAAAGTGAACAGCATGACCATAAAAATCACACACACTTTCCAAAAGTTATCATGGAAGAAATTAAACAAACTTTTAAAGATGTAGCTCAGAAAATGCTTGCATGGTGGCACCCAAAATCCTAGTGAGTCACTCAATAGCGTGATTTGGTCAAGGATTCCAAAATCAAATTTTTTTTTGAAATCTACACTTGAATTTGGAGTTCATGAAGCCATAGCTACCTTCAACAATGGTAACAGTTAAATATAGGTTACTAAAAAAGTTGGGGATTAACTCTGGCACAAATTGCATACAGACTATGGAAAAAATGGATGAAATAAAAATTGAAGTGACCGAAAAAGCAACTAAAGAACATGAAAAAAATCGCCAAAACAAGAACTTGCCAAAAAGAAAATTGGAGGATGCATTTAAAGAACGAGAGGGCCCAGAAAACCCTTCCTATGAAGCAGGGATGTACTGAGGTAAGAAAAAATTCATTAATAGTGTACTTTTAACTTTAAATCCGATTTTCCAAAAATTGTGTTTCTTGGTATATAGGTACACTTTTCTCAAAAACGGTAAAAGATATTTGCAGGTTTTTTTTTAATTTTATTTCCCATACAAACCTGTATATTTTAAGCAGAGAGTTTTCCAAAATTTTTATTTAAATTAAAATTATGTAACATTATAAGTTAATTTTTTTGTAAAATATTTGGTTGTTTCTTAAAGAAATTATAAAAATATTAAAAAAAATATTTTATGAAACCCTCTGCTTAAATTATACAGAAAGATGTGCCCTTCAAAGTAAAAAAATTTAGGCATTTATCTTACATAGTTTTGGAGAAAAAGTACCTAAATTTGATTAATTTAACATGGCGAAGATAGGACCATCCCAGTCCCCTTAATGTATCTCACTGTCTTCCAATTACAGGCCCGCCCAGAGGGGGGCAAGGGGTCATTTCCCAGGGGCCCGGAACGGGAGATTCGGATAGTTTTAAAACGATTTAATATGATTTACTGTAGATTTTTAAAACTACTTTTACATTATTTTTTTATATATAAACAAAAAAGATAAGTAGAGTATTGACACCTTTTTGTAGTTAAGATATTTTCTTTTTTGATCATCTGATCAATGTTTTCTTTATTAAATTATATCGCTAATTGCTTTGAAAGTAGATAATCCGAACCGAAGCACTAGACCGCTGTCGCTGTTCGTCACCGTTGCAGCTTCTTCTTCTTCTTCTTCTTCTTCTTCTTCTTCTTCTTCTTCTTCTTCTTCTTTTTCTTCTTCTTTACTGGCTATGTCCGAGACAGCTCAGACTTCTTGCCATGACCCTTAGTTTATCTCGCGATTTGTCACTAGATAACAGTTGACGTTTGAAAATCTTAAGCTACTCCCTCCGCCTCCTTATGATGGTTGATGGTCTAAAACTGAGTCACACATAAAAATATTGAATTTTATCATCAGAATGCATGTATAAAAATTCCTTTTTGTAGTTATATTATATTATATTATACGTATGTATATATATATATATACATATACATATATATATTAAATAATATATAAATATATATATATTATAACGATTCATATAGTCGACCTATCAGATCGTTATATGAAAGTGACAAACTGTGCTAGTCTAGCGGCGTAAGCAAGAGAGAGAGGGAATAATCACAGCCATCTCTGTCTAACCTCGCCACTGCTACTACTGACGCGTGCACAGACATGAAATTTTATTCAATTAATTTTATTTATTAAAACTGCAATATCTTCAAAACTAATAAATATACGGCAATTCTGAAACCTTCATAGTGTTCAGCAATTAAAGCTTTATAAGTAGCCAAAATATCAACTAATATAATTAACATTTAAAGAAGTTATACAGAAGAAGAACGCCAAGAGATATAACTAGAGAATTAGGCTAGGTACGAATTAGGTGTTTTCACACACATACAGAGAAAGACCAAAGCAATAATATTCTGTGGTCAGATCTTTGAAAACACGTTTGCAAATACCTGTAATCAAACGATTTGCAAACAGAAGAAGTATGAAATTAGCCAGAAATTCTCTACCATCTCAAACTTGTTAAGGAGAGTTTGACCGACCTGTTTGATATTGTTTCAAATGGAAAACACGATTTATTTGGAACAACCAATCACAACCCTGTATTAAGAGTAGACGCTAACTCAGAATGATGGAATAGGGCACTCTTCGTTCGGGCATTAAATAAGCAAGACGTGTGTTAAATACGATCTCAATTGCACAAACAACGCAAAGTATTTATTTAAATAAACAGTTCGCGAAGTGGTCCGCAGTAGTGGAGGAACTAGTAAAGTTCAATAAATAATCTCGCTGCGTAATAACTAATTAAATAATTAATTAATTAATAATTAATTAACAGTGAAGTGACCTGTGCACAAGAGTAGCTACAGCATCTGTAATTGTCCAGGATCATCAGTCAACGTTATTGGTCAACATCATTTCTTCTGAGCCAAACCATCAAAAGGAGTATCTCTACTGATAACTATCTACGGTCAACGCATCAATCAGATAAGAAATATATTCATTGATCAACGAACAAAAAATAACAAAATAAATAATTAAATCAATAAACATTTTAAAAGACACTATATAAATTAAAATTTTGTATTTAATTATTAAGATTAGATATAAAGTAATATAGGACTGTTGAATGGAGAGTGAGGTGTAGTATTGAACGTGCAAATTATTGCAGACCCGTTCTTTAGCACTGGTTTGGGTGATATATTAATCCCTAAATCAACCAGATAAGAGCAATTGGTCATTTGGACGTTTTAATCTTCACTTTTCAGGCACACTCATTAACCAATAAGATTTATGTTAGCAATAAGTCATTAATTAACTTTTAAAGAAATTTAATCAATAACAAAGTCATTAATTAAACAAATTTTAACATTATTTAAGAGTTATTTGTAACGATTCCCCTTAAATATTCCACTCACTGAACGAATCCTGAGATAGTGTGTTTCTGTGCTCTGAGCTAAGCTGAATCCGTGTCATTTGTATCTGGGATTTGTTCTGGCGCCCAGGTAAAGTAAAAGGTCACGGGTAAGTAAGATTTGTTCTATCATTATATACAGAAAAAAATAGATAGACAAAAGGTCTTTATATAATTTGGCGCCGCAACTAATGGGCCCGATTAAACTCGATTAAACCGATATTAACCCAAGTGACTAGTTTGAATTGTAATAATACTTAATTTGAAACGAAGTGGAGAATTTAAGGTTACAAATAACTGTTGAAGGGTTAAATATTAAAATAAACTTTGTTAAATAGTTATTGTAAAAAAAAAAATGGCTAAATCACAAGCAGTAGATATGGCAGCAATTGAACTGATGTTCAAGCAGTTGACCACTAAAATGGATGAAAATAATAGTAAAATTGAAAGTAAAATTGAAAATACAAATAGTCAATTAAATAGTAAAATTGAAGAAAATAATCAAAAATAGAAGAAAGTAATAAAAAATTAATAAATGATGTAAATAATAAAATAGAGCAAATTAATAAATACTTATGTAACGAAATGAAACAAATAAACGAAAATTTAACTAGCCGAATAGAACAAAGTAGTAACGAAGCTACATTTAAAATAGATGAAGAAATAGCTAATTTAGCAAGTAAAACAGATAGTACCAATAGCAAAATAGATGAGAGTAATCTTAAGTTTGATAAGCATACCGAAGAGGTTAAAGCTACAATAGAGGAATTTAAGAAACAAGTAAATACTAATTTTCGCCGCCAAGACGAAAAACTAAATAAATTTAGAATCGAATTTCATGAACGGTTAGAACAGAAAGTAACCCTTATTAACCAACAATTCAGCGAAGTAACTGCTGAGTTAAAAACCCAAACGCTTCTAAATAAAGAAGAAATCCAGAGTACTAGGGTAGAGTACACCCAACTGGATGAAAATATTAAGGAGGTTAAGAAACAAGTAGAGAGTAAGGCTGACCGAGACGAAGTACATCAAAAGGTAGAACAGCAATTAAAGGTAATGCGGGAAGATCTGACTAAGGCAATGAAGTCACAGCAAACCAAAGTCGTAAGGTGTGGCAGCTATAAGGAAGAACTGGAAAACCTTGTATTCTCAGGAAACCCACATGAGAATCCTGTGGAGTTTCTACGGCTGTTTGAGTCTTATGTAACTCGCGTAAACCCACTGATGGACGACGAGGACAAGAGGGACATGTTAAGCCAATTCCTCAAGAATTGGGCAGGTACGTGGTGGAAAGTCATCTCGGATCGAGTCCAAACCTACGCCGACTTCAGAGAGAAATTCCTTGCTCAATACTGGAACGTACAGATTCAAAGAAGGGTGCGTGATCATCTGGAATTTGGTAATTATCACCCGTCCAACTAATTATGACAACCACCAACTATGTGCTAAACGTAATGGCACAAGTGAAGCATTTAACACCACCAACAGAGGAGAGAGACCTAGTGTACAAGCTAGCGCGTCATTTCTCGGAACGCACTAGAGTAGCAACCACTACTAGAGGAGTGGATACCCTAGAAAAGTTTATAATGGTCGTGGATGAATGTCAAGACCTAGAGAGGGACCTGACGCGAGTAAATAATCAGCTGAGTAACCACCCTAGAGGCGATCACCAGGAACCAACTTTCTACCCAACGAGGAGAAGAGACAATGAGCGCCCAAAAGAAAAAAGGTTTACCCCATATCCGGGTAATAAACCCCAATATCGGCAGGAATTGGAAGAGAAGGGTAGAAGTAGGAGCGTTGAAATCCGACCAAGTAAAGGGTTTAAGGTATGTAAGACAGCCATATCATCAACCGAGCCACAACCGTCTACTAGTAAAACGGATACGGGAAACGGGAAGCCACTGCAGGTAGAAAAGAAACAAAACTAAATCTACCATTACCTGCAGTGAAACAACCCATTAATACAGTTAAAAGGAAATTAACAAATAATATAAATCAAGTGAACGATAGGGAGTTCTTGTTAAAAGAAGAGCAAGAAGTGGGTAGAAGCCATTATCCTGAATGTCCGGAAATAATTTGTGAAATCAGTAATCTACTAGTAAGAGCGTTAATAGACACCGGCAGTGAGGTAACCTGTGTCAGCTCAAAGTTTGTAGAAAATAATAGTCATTTGCGTAATTGTCCCAGACTACCCGTAAAAAATTGTAATGTACAGGGAGCCACTGGAGCCAAAATGCAAAAGATAACTGAACAAATTTATTTACCTATCAATATAAATGGTACCCAAACCCAAATTGTAGCTCTTATAGTCCCGAAACTCGTTCATAACTGTATTATTGGGGTAGATACGTTATTTGAATGGAAGACAGAAATAAATTTCAAAAGAAATGCCATCACGATGGAAATAGATACCAAGAAAATCAGTGTACACATTAAAGAATTTAAGCATTGGAAGTCGGTAAGTGTCATAAAAGGATATGGAAAGAAACCGGTAGTTGACGTTAGGAGTGACCAGCACTGTATTGAAGATACTCCAGAAATCAACATCTGGACTGAGTTGAACAACAAGCAACAGAACCAAATTCAGCAACTCGTCTATGAGTATAGGGATGTTTTTAGAATAGAGCCTGGAAGAGCTAAGTTCTATGAACATCAGTTAACACTTACTGAAAACGCATTTGTGCAAAGGACTTATCCAATCCCTTTACACTATACAGAAGAAGTGGAAAAGGAGGTCCAACAGATGTTAGGGAATGGAGTTATTGAGAGGGCAAGTAGTCCCTATATTAACCCTTTAGTGGTTGTCACCAAGCCGAACGGGAGTATCCGCTTATGCCTTGATGCCAGGAAATTAAATTCTTTATTAATACCTGATTACGAGTGCGCAAGGAGTGTGGAAGAATTGTTCCAAAAATGTAATGGAGTTAAGTACATGACCAAACTGGACTTAACATCCGGATTTTGGCAAATTCCAATCCGCAAATGTGATAACAGTATACGGCATTTTTGTATAAAAACAAGTGCTACCAATTTAAAGTTGTACCTTTTGGCCTGAGCACCAGCTTAGCTGCAATGGTAAGGTGTTTAGACAGTGCCTTAGGTAATGTGGTAGAGAAGTATACACTAGTGTTGGTAGATGATATTCTATGTGTCACAAACATTCGAGGAGCACTTACAACATTTAAGAAATATTTTTGCAAAATTTAGATCAGCAAACATGACGCTGAATCTACGGAAATCAGAGTTTGGTAAGAAGGAAATTAAGTTTTTAGGTCACCGAATCTCAGTGGAAGGAATAACCACGGACCCAGAGAAGGTAAAAGCCATACAAGAATTTCCAACTCCAAAGAACTGCAAGTAGCTAAAGTCATTTCTAGGTTTACCTAAGTACTATCAGAGGTTTACAAGTAAATACGCGGAAAGTACTGTTCCATTGTTGAAGTTGTTAAACAAAGGGATTAAATGGAGGTGGACAAAGGACCACGATGAAGCGCTACAACAAGAGAAAAGTCTTTTTATAAATACTGTTATATTACATCATCCGAGGGTAGGAGAAAGATTTTATTTACAGACAGACGGCAGCAATATTTCTATAGGAGCACACTTATATCAGATAAATGAGAAGGGCCAAAAAGCGGTATTAGGATTTGTAAGTCGCACACTTAAAGGGGCGGAATTTACTTATTTTACGACAGAAAAAGAGCTATTAGCGATAGTGCATAGCCTGTCAAAGTTTAGAAGTTATATTCTGGGTGCTAAACTTACTATAATCACCGACAATAAGGCGTTAGTATTTTTATTAAAGTGTAAATTGCTTGGTGCTCATCTGACTCGCTGGATCTTGGCTATACAAGAGTACCAGTTTGAAATACAATATTGTAAAGCGAAAGACAACTTGGTAGCAGATGTACTTAGTAGAAATCCACCATCAGAAAACAACATGGAAACAGATAACATTAAAAGTAGTAGCACTGATATAGGTATTTACGCGGTAAAGCATGTAGCAAAACCTGAAGTAGTTAGACGACTTAAGGAAATAGGGACCCATCAACAAGAAGACCCTAGGATTAGTGTAGCTTGGAGAAGTGCGGTTACCAACACCAAACCAGGATTTTCCATGTATGACGGTAAGCTATATAAGCTATGTTCCCATAGGTGGAAATTATTGTTACCAAGCTGTATGATGGAGAAACTTATTTGGGAATGCCACTTGTCGTTGGACCACGCTGGATTTAAGAAACGCCATCGAGCCTTAACAGAAAGCTTCATTGGAAAGGGGTTGGCAAAACGCATGAAAAGATTATTGTCTACTTGTGACCTGTGCCAGAAGTGTAAACACCCGAACTTATCTACCAGAGTAGAGATGCAAACAATCCAAGCAAAAGAGAGAAGAGAGTTATTAGCTATAGATTATTACGGGCCTCTACCAAAAGCAAAAGGACGGGTGAAGCACATTCTAGTAACAGTAGATTTCTTTTCTAAATTTGTCAAACTATACCCAGTCCAAAGAGCCACGACAAAAGCAACCCTTAGAGCACTAACAAAGTTCTACATCCCACAGTATGGTAAACCTAGAAAAATATTGTCCGACCAAGGAAAACAGTTCACCCATAACCTATGGAGAGAAACCTTGGAGGAACTCAATATAAAACCAATTCTTACATCAATACGTCACCCTCAAGCGAATTTAGCTGAGCGAATAAATAGAGAATTAGGTAGATACTTCAGGGTATTGTGCCATCAAAACCATTCTGCATGGGTAGATTGTTTGAGTTTTATTTCTGAGTGTATTAATAATACATGTAATGAAACAACGGGGTACACACCTTCAGAATTATTTCTCAACAAAGAACCAGTACACGTATGGACCAAAACCATAAAAAGTCCACCCAACTACAATCTACCTATTCCATATGAGGTAAAAACCAGCACAGCAGGAGAAAGAATACAGAGAGAAGGCCAAAAGAGGGTAGAACGATATAATCGCACCCACAAGTTGGTAAGGTTTGTGGAAGGAGAGGAAGTGCTAGTGAAAGCGAATCCTGTATCCTCTGCCATAGATAATACCACGGCCAAGTTCTTCCCGATATTCGAGGGACCTTATAGAATAGAAGAGCAGGTTGCAAGGTACACATACATATTAAAAGACGTTGGAAAAAACAAAATTATAGGAAAGTACCATGGGGATAGTTTGAGGAAATATAGACAAAATATAGAGCAATAAGGAAACAATGGTTTGAGCCAATGAGGTATGTGAATCAAACGTGGTCAAATAAAATTTTATAAAGGTCTTTGAATCAATGTCAATATTAATAAGAAGTATTTGAATAAATGTCAGTATTGTTGTCTTGATTAGTGACGTCAATTAAGTCAAAATTGTGATTAAAGTATTAATGTTTATATGAATATCTAATATGTGTATGCCATGTTAGGTTAAGTAACATATTGTAATAATTAGTTATAAGGTAGAAATAAGCAAAATTGTATTAGTACAAAATTTTATTCGAGAAAAATCAAAAGTGCAAATTTAAAAAGTGCGAAATTTTATATGTGCAAATTTTAATTAGTGTAAAAGTATACAAGAAGAGAAAAAAAATTAATTTATTTCTTAAATAATCAATTTTCTTTTATACCGAGTGGGGGTATATATAACGATTCATATAGTCGACCTATCAGATCGTTATATGACAGTGACAAACTATGCTAGTCTAGCGGCGTAAGCAAGAGAGAGAGGGAATAATCACAGCCATCTCTGTCTAACCTCGCCACTGCTACTACTGACGCGTGCACAGACATGAAATTTTATTCAATTAATTTTATTTATTAAAACTGCAATATCTTCAAAACTAATAAATATACGGCAATTCTGAAACCTTCATAGTGTTCAGCAATTAAAGCTTTATAAGTAGCCAAAATATCAACTAATATAATTAACATTTAAAGAAGTTATACCGAAGAAGAACGCCAAGAGATATATCTAGAGAATTAGGCTAGGTACGAACACACATACAGAGAAAGACCAAAGCAATAATATTCTGTGGTCAGATCTTTGAAAACACGTTTGCAAATACCTGTAATCAAACGATTCGCAAACAGAAGAAGTATGAAATTAGCCAGAAATTCTCTACCATCTCAAACTTGTTAAGGAGAGTTTGACCGACCTGTTTGATATTGTTTCAAATGGAAAACACGATTTATTTGGAACAACCAATCACAACCCTGTATTAAGAGTAGACGCTAACTCAGAATGATGGAATAGGGCACTCTTCGTTCGGGCATTAAATAAGCAAGACGTGTGTTAAATACGATCTCAATTGCACAAACAACGCAAAGTATTTATTTAAATAAACAGTTCGCGAAGTGGTCCGCAGTAGTGGAGGAACTAGTAAAGTTCAATAAATAATCTCGCTGCGTAATAACTAATTAAATAATTAATTAATTAATAATTAATTAACAGTGAAGTGACCTGTGCACAAGAGTAGCTACAGCATCTGTAATTGTCCAGGATCATCAGTCAACGTTATTGGTCAACATCATTTCTTCTGAGCCAAACCATCAAAAGGAGTATCTCTACTGATAACTATCTACGGTCAACGCATCAATCAGATAAGAAATATATTCATTGATCAACGAACAAAAAATAACAAAATAAATAATTAAATCAATAAACATTTTAAAAGACACTATATAAATTAAAATTTTGTATTTAATTATTAAGATTAGATATAAAGTAATATAGGAGTGTTGAATGGAGAGTGAGGTGTAGTATTAAACGTGCAAATTATTGCAGACCCGTTCTTTAGCACTGGTTTGGGTGATATAGAATCCCTAAATCAACCAGATAAGAGCAATTGGTCGTTTGGACATTTTAATCTTCACTTTTCAGGCACACGCATTAACCAATAAGATTTATGTTAGCAATAAGTCATTAAATTAACTTTTAAAGAAATTTAATCAATAACAAAGTCATTAATTAAACAAATTTCAACATTATTTAAGAGTTATTTGTAACGATTCCCCTTAAATATTCCACTCACTGAACGAATCCTGAGATAGTGTGTCTCTGTGCTCTGAGCTAAGCTGAATCCTTGTCATTTGTATCTGGGATTTGTTCTGGCGCCCAGGTAAAGTAAAAGGTCACGGGTAAGTAAGATTTGTTCTATCATTATATACAGAAAAAAATAGATAGACAAAAGGTCTTTATAATATATACATATATTGTTACAACACAAATAAGCCACCCCAGTACCAGGGATAAAAAAAAAGATAATATTAAAAATAAATATACTTCATATCAAATAAAATGATTAAATATAAATAAAATATAAAGACAGTGACACGACAAACGACGACATTACCTAACCCAAGTGATTGACCAAACAAACAGGAAACCAACAAAGAAGGGAAAAAACCAGAACCAAAGAAGAATAATGACAATTGAAGGAAGTGAACGATTCCTACAACTAAATAAAATCAAACCAGACGAGAAGGGGAGAACCGAATTAAAATGAAGCCAATTGAAAATGAAGAAGAAGGAGAAGAAGCAGAAGAATGAAGAGGAACTAAGTGAAAACATGAAATAAGAAACACCACATATAAAAGGGAGAAATGGTACACTAAAATATAGAATATTGTGAATAAAACCAATAAGTATCCAATAATGGAAATAAATATTATTGTAAATGAAATAATTTATATAACTGTTTTAAACAAAACAGTAAAGCAATCTAATATAAAGAAAAGTACACTAACCCAAATATTAGAGTTAGATATAGTAAAATATCATTAATATTATGTATAATTTATAATGAAAGAAATAGTGAGAAAGTGAGAAGGTGAGAAAGAGAAATAATTATAGGGATTACCCACTAAAAAACCACTTAATGTAAACAGTTAAAAAGTGCAATAGTGAATGTGTAAATACCCCAAAATAATGAGTGTATCAGTGATAAACACCAATTAATTAAAGGTGAAAGTGATAAGTGAAAAAAGATATTGTAAGTGATAAAAAGATAGTAATAGGTAAGAAAATACTTATTAAATCATTGATCAACCAATAAATGATTTAAGAGTGAGCTTATAAAAATTATATAGTTAAGGATAATTAGAAATAGTATTTAAAGTAGAGATAAGTAAAGGATATGATGTTATTCAGGGGAGAAAGCCCATGTTAAAACAGTTTGTATTAACATGGAATGGAGAAGGGAGTTAGTAATGAATTAAGAAATTAAGTATATAATTAATAGACACCCTCTGTCATAAGGGAAAATAAATTAAATAAGTTTGAAGGAAGTGATGATATTTCTCACTCAAAATAATAGCAAAAGAATGAAATGTATGTTAAACCAACAGTAACTAATAACTTGTATAGAATTGTTTGTTTTAATGTTATGAATAGGATATGGCTGAAAGAAGCTTACAGTCCATAGGCCTAATTGTTATATTTTAAGTATTAAGATATAGAAAATAATCTTGACATGTAATCAGAACACTAACAAATTCAAGACACAACAGCCACTAAACAAATCAATTATAACAACAGGACAAAACGATTTGTAAAAAATGAAATATAATTAGAATATAATAAGTAAAAAATACTCAATGGCTACTTAGGCCTAGGAAATGCCTAACGGTCAAAACCAATAATAACAAATTGTATAAAATCCATAAGGAAATTTACAAATCTAAGGCAAGTAACTAGCCAATAATTATGTATAAATCATGTTAAAAGAGAAATGTTACAATAAGAGTTTAAATTAAAAGAAATATGTAATTATCAGATGTCAGCATAATTAGACAAAAGTTAATATATAATAGAACATGACCTTATGAGGTATTGTTGTAATCTTTTTGAAAGGAAATAAATACAATAGTGATAATATTTAATACCCAGAAGGGAAGACAGAAGAATAAAATCAATCAGAAAATATATAATAAATTTGAATAAAAATTTCAAATATAATAACAATGCTTTTAATCTCGGCCTTAACGAATCAAAGGGTTTCAGTTACCATAGAAACGGGCCGTTGGTTACTAATTTTCCGTTAAATTTACTTACTTGAAAAAATGACGCTTGGGTAGTAGGGACGCAAGATTTAGTATGACCAAAATTTTATTTTAAAAGTTTAAAAAACATTCAGAAGTCAACAACAGGAACCAGTGAAAAGGAGATGAAGAGTTTCAACGATTAACAGATGTCCAGGAACCAAATAAACGAAAATTAAATAGCAGAAATTCCCAGAACAATTTAGAAGAAGATGCCAACAGCCTAAGTCACTCCAGAATTGATGAATTTCCATTACCCCAGAACAACGACCTATCACAACCTTCTGAACTGATAAGTATCATTTAAATACAATAATCCCAGGAATAAAAGCACTTTATATATTTCTCATATCAATAAAAAACTCTCACTATAAAGTAAAAATAATTTTCTTTCAAGGATTGAATAATTTACGGTAGTGTACTTTTTTAATGTAATCATATTTTATGTTTTCTTTATAATCCAAAGAACTCCAAATTTTGAACGAGTCAATATATAGTGTATAAACAGACGCCATGTCGGCCTCAGTTAACTTACGTAACAAAATTGTTAACTAAAAAATAACCACGCATTAATTTGCGAACTTTGTAACAACTATTACTACACTGCCGAACAATTTGTAAACACACTTTATACCATTTAAGCACGGATAAGGTACGGTAGTGTACTTTTTTAATGTAATCATATTTTATGTTTTCTTTATAATCCAAAGAACTCCAAATTTTGAACGAGTCAATATATAGTGTACAAACAGACGCCATGTCGGCCTCAGTATAACTCGTTTCAAAATCAATTTCGTCAGCCTAGAGATTTTTGTTTCATGTTTTAAGCCGGAGCAATTTTATTGAAAACTAACTTATAATATTTTTGTCACATTGATTAATGACCAAACCATAATTAAAGATACAGTACAGAGTATTACCATTGTTTTATTTCATAGGAAGTTTTATAATATATGTGTGTGTTAGCGATTTCACTGAGAAGACAACTAGCGCTCTTGCCATATGGGCAATACAGTAAGCTGTACAGAGGCGGCAATCATTCGAACGCTCCAGCTGTCAACGCTGATAACACCAATCTAACTTGTTAATTCACAGATTTAATTGTTTTCATTAAACAATTTGGCGCCACCCGGGACTCGCAACCCCTATGAAATTACAGGTAGTTTGTACTGATAATTGTGACAACGCTACGGACTTCGGTAGCAATAACTATTAAAGTAACGACAGGTGTGAGACGAACACACCACACTGACACTTTCTACACATAAAAAAAGGTGTACACATTTTACAGATACGCACCAGTCATCTCGTTACAATATATATATATATATATATATATATATATAAAACCACATATACACGCATTTTCGGGGAACAGACGGTTGCCTTGTTTAGGAGGACCCACAATCTGGTTTTCCAAAGTCCCGGAATTCCATTGAGCGGGCCTGTCCAATTACGCCCATGTTACGTATTTCTCGTATAATACATAAACTTGTACAAACTTCATAGAAACGTGTCAAAAAACACACCGAAGCCCCGAAAGATTTAGTGGGTCAGAAAATTAACTACAAATTATTTTTTTTTTACAAAGTCCAGGATCAGATCTTATCCTCTTGATAAGCAGCAGATTCGAACCAATAAAAACCCTTGAAAGCGTATTTGGATTTTTCAGTAGTGACTTGTTTAATTACCCGAAAGAGAATTAATTATAGAGACATAAACTTGAAACGTTTTTCGAGACAAGGCATATATCGACGGATTGATTTTATAACGTCTTACCTACGTTATAACATCGGGAACCTGTGCATAATTGCCTCGGATCAATTGCACGGGCTGCCATAGTCGTAATCAACTTCTAATTATTAATTTTACAACTTGTAGTTACAATTAAAGGAAATTTTACATGGGTGTCTGATGATTTATCCACTCAGTATTTTGTGTTATGTAATGACATCTCTTTATTAAATGATTACTTTAACATTTCTACATAAGTTTTTCCACATAAGGTTTTATTAATAAATAGTTTATAGTTTACAAATATTTTCTGAAAGGGGGCCCACAACGTAAGGATTGTTATGTGCTAGCATTTTCCACGGATCCTTGATATTAACTTGTTTGTGAGTTAAGCTCACTTACTCATTTTCTATCATACTATTTGGGGGGCCATTTGAAGAATGGACTTATTTTAACTTTTAATATCAGTGAAGCTTTCTAATATCAGCACTACTTGCTACTACAAATATTTTTAATCGTATGACATAGTACATGGTACAAAGTGACTATTATTAAAGTCTTTTATATTGTTATTTAAACTGTCTTTTATAAATCATTTTTTTGAATTATAATTAACCACGGAACACAAGTCTCCGTGTCACCTGTGATATCCAGAAGTTCTCTGTGTCCTGGTCCCTGGTCCTTGGGGTGTCCACAGCTGGTTGATCTTTATTGTAGTTTACTTTCCTGCTGAAGTTCCTGAAGTGATGAAGTCATAATGAAGCTGGTATGCTGTTCTCAGAAGTCTGGTAGCTAAGCATCTTTAGTAGTATAACTAGAGTAAATGTTTTTGTTGCCACAGAACTGCACGTCACATCATTATTTATAAAATGTTCTCACTTTGGGTACATCGTACCTTTTTGTTTTAAACAAACATTGACATCTTACATACGAGTCAATAGAGATGTCATTCCTCACACTTATTTATTCCTTTATTTTTATCTTACATTTTAACTTTATAACACACTAATTTTCCGCTACATTCTTCTGCACATTGTTAAATCGGCACTTTAAAATTCAAACATTTTCCTACTTTGGGGCATGGTTCTGGTAGGTATTGTTTACTACGAGAACGCTCCATCTCGACTGAATTACTATGTTAAGACAGGTAAGTTAACTGCGCGGAGTTTACGCATCACAATAAAATAGTTCCACCTTTATTCGCTATTTACTGTATTAAAGTTTTACCTTTTTAATTATCCAAAGATATGCTTTACTTCAGAATTTATTATAGTATACTACAGTGTTATTATTTATTTATTTATTTAATTTCAATTTACAAGTATAATTTGTTTAGTTTATGGGTCTGTATGCAAGTTGATTCCGGTTAGCGCAAGTCTATGCATGGTAAATTATTAAAGGGTTTCCCTATCTTTACACTCGCATTCCGTTTGCCTTTTAAATCTCTTTATTAAATATTGTTTTGAGTTATTAAAGGGATATAAAATTAGTTTAAATTTGCGATTTATTAAAATTTAAATTTCTCTCCTTTTTTCATTTCCTATTTTATTACTTTTTTTTTTATTAATGAAATCGTCACAATTTGTTTAATGAACTGGATGCTTTAAAACTGAATTTTTCCAAAATTCGTAAAAAGCTTTATGTTCGATATTTCGAATATCGAACCGGTCAATTATTAATTTTCCGAGGTTGGCACTATGGCTTTTGTAAAGTCGATTCATGCATCGGGCCTGAACCCTTTGTCATGCGTCAACCACTGTAGTGTACACATCCACGGGCCGGCTTTGTGTCAGGTAGACTCCATCTCATGTAACCTATTCTTTATTCCAACCAGTCTTTTCTGCCTGCGTGTCAAGAACAACCATTCATGAGATTTCGGTAAGTCATTTTTTGTTAATTATTTGATTGCTAGCAATTCTGCATGTTGCACTGCTTAACGAGCTCACCAGAGGTTAAATTATACCGTAAGAATAAACTTCTTACCTTCAGATTGTCAATCTTTTAAAATAATATCGCACATATTATACTACCAGAAGATCCATGAATTTGCTAGTTTTTCAATTTAATTGCTTGCCGTTTCGAATGGGAACACGTGCTTTGTAATTTTTCATGTTGATGCTGGCAGTGTTGGATCAATGGGTTACAAGCCAGTTTTCGGTTTGCGATTTTTATTCTAATCACCAACGTGCCGTGCTGTTTCGTTTTTTGTGCCTGCTCGTGGATTTTTGCATGCTGTTAGTTTCACAATTATAACAATATTCGTTATTTGCATGTTGTGGCACGGATACACGTTGGTACGATAGGCATGTGGAGCATTATTTTGCGCCTAATGCTGTTGGGCAGTTTCGTCGCATGTGCGTGGGCCAGGTGAGCGAATATTGTGTCAAATTTTTGCACCTTGATTTTTTTGGTAATCGTTTGATTACTCGGTCAATTCATGAGAAGTTTGTACCCGTCCTGTTATGGTCTGCTTTACACGTGAAGTCGACGTGTTACGTGCTTGCGAATGTGTAAGGGTGTGGAGGACGTTTGGTTTTTAGGTTACCCGGTTTTTTCGGTACAGCCTGCATTTACATTTAATTTTTTTTTTTGGAATTGACTATTACCTTTTTGGTGCGGTTTATATTTGGCATATGCGCGATATCCTGTCCATACACGCCGCGTTGACCATGATACATTTTTGTATTTAATGTGTATAAGTTATTGTGTTTGTATCGTTAACTGTGGAATTTTTGTATATTGTACCTTGTTGTGTATTAGTGTATTTTTGTGCATTTATTCTATTTGGTATTACACATGTTTTTTGTGTACAATTTTGTGTACCATTATTTTTCACCTTATGTGCTTTAATACTGTGCAACCTGTTGTTTTTTTCGTGCTTTTGCACTGTGCAAATTAATCTTTTGCATTTTTTGAGTTGTGATTTATTGTGTTTTGTACTATTAGCCTTTTGGATTGTGTAAATTGTATTTTGCCTTGCACTAATTTACTTTTGTATTTACTATGTTCGGTATTGTTCATGAAAACTAGTTTATTTCAGAGGCCGATTTACCTAGATTACTCTTAGGCTAGGTCTGGGTCGTGACTATATTGTTTAATTTCTAATTCTCTCGTCCAGGGTGGTTGTCGGTTGCGCGAAATTCTTTAAATCATAATGCCTGCTAAATTGTCGCTGGCAGCTTTTGACCGGACCACTTCGGCGGGAATACTTGCGTTGCAACACTTAATAAATAGGTTGGAAGGGTTGCCGCAATTGAGAGTCGTGGATCAACATGAAGCCGGTATCTTGGCCTCCAGGTTGTCCGAAAAATATCAGGATCTTACCTATTGGCAGATACTACCTATCGGGTAGATCCTTACCTATCGGCAGAGTCGTTGCCCCAGGGATTGGACGACGACCACATTTTTTCGGTGGTAGCGAAAATTGAAGATATTTATGTCCGGGGAAGCGTTTTAGCGTCAAACCTAACTAAACCAGAGATACCGGTTGTTTCCGGTCAGTCTTCACCTGCAAGTGGCGGGCACTCAGGTGTTCTCGTTCATGAGTTGCCGAAGCTTTCTTTACCTTTTTTTGATGGCCAGTCCAAATGTTGGTCCGAGTTTTGGTCGAAGTTTACCACATTAGTGGACGAAAGTCCTGCTCTCACCCCAAAGCAGAAATTGTTATATTTATTGACTCATCTTAAGGGTGAGGCTTATGAGAAGGTTGCCGCGCTTCCCATAGTTGACGATAGTTATCAGCTTGCACTGTCAACTCTTAAAAGCCGTTATCACAACCCTCGTTTGGCCGCCCGGGTCCATTGTACCAATCTGCTTCAATTACCAGCCGCTTCTATGCGATCAGCTGCGTCTATTAGAAAATTGGTAGACAGCTACAATGCTAATTTTTCAGCTTTGTCAGCTCTAAACATTGCTGATATATATCAAGCAATATATGCGTATTTGTATTGTCAAGGCTGGATTTATCATTACGTGAACGCTTTGAGGCGTCTGTTACGGACAAAGAAAATCTCCCTTCTCTAAAAGAAATTATGACATTTTTAACCGCCATGGCGGAACAAAAAGAACAGGCATCTTTGGAATCGGCTTTACCTGCTCTTCCTAGCACTAGCCACCAGAAAACTCAGAATGTTTCCTTCTCTAAGGCTACTCCTCTTGCTGTGTCCACGTTATCTGCGGAGGTTACGCAACGGGATTCATCTAATTCACGTTGCCTTCATTGCGATTCCCGGACCCATGTACTTCTCAAGTGCCCGGCGTGGCTGAGTAAGGACCCTAGGGCTCGATTTCAAAGTCTCAAGAATAAAAAATGTTGTCTTTCGTGCCTCCAACATAAACATTCTGGATGGTGCAAAAACAGGTGCAAAACGTGTGGGTAAGTACCACCACACTTTACTTCATTTCAAAAATGCCCGTCCGTCTCCGTCTCGTTCACAGATTTCTGAAACAGCTGAACTCAAGGCTTCGGGGAAATCGCTTGACCAAGTTGATCTGTCTAGCACTACTTTGACCGTGTCTCTGCCCTATCCTTCAGGGGTTCTGTTAGCCACATGTCTACCAGTCTTGTCGTCTCCTAATGGTGGTTATATCGTAGTTAGGGCCATCCTGGATAGCGCGTCCCATGCTTCTTTCATCACTGAAGCGTGTGCATCTCGCTTAAAGTGCGCTTGTTTTGACGCTTCAATAAGTGTCAATGGGGTATTGCCACCAAAGCTAAAAGGGTGTGCCATCTTTCCTTGGAAACTTTAAAACGCGAGGTTGTGGCGTCTAACCATGCTTTTGTAATTCTTTCAAAGATCTTATCGGACTCACCTAGGTTCCAGGTGTTACCTGAAGTTAAGCAGGCTACGAAAGACCTTCTGTTAGCTGACCCTACCTTCGATGTAGCAGCCCCAATTGATGCGTTGTTTTGAGCCGATATTGTAGCGGCTATTCTTTTGGGAGAGACTATTCCCTTGGGTCCAGGTTTGCCTGTTGCAGTTAGGACACGTTTTGGGTTTGTAATTATGGGTAGAGCCCCAATTTCACTTAATTGTGCATTGACTTGTGCTAGCGGTCTTACTGCCCTTCCTTTGGATCTGGTGTCTGCACATCAGCTTCACTGTCATTTCCACCACTTTTATCCTTCAGTCACAACATTATCAACTGATACAACCAACCTACGTGAGCAAGTTCATCGGTTTTGGAGGTCGAAGAGCTTTGCCCCACCAGTTATCTGAAGAGGATCACTTTGCTGAAAAGTTTTATATGGAGTCAACAAGTCGGTTGCCGTCGGGTCGTTACCAGGTGCGCTTGCCGTTTTTTTCAAAAACTCTTCTCACACTTTGGGAAATTTCCTTAAGGAAGCTATGTCTCGGTTTTTCGCATTAGAAAGGAAATTTGCGTCTAACCATCAGTTTAAGAGCCAGTATATGCAATTTATAACTGATTATGTTGCTCAGGGGCATATGTCGCTGGTGTCTGACCCCAACTTTCCAAAATATTTCATCCCACATCATGGTATCTTTAAGGTTAGAGGCGATACTTCAAAAATAAGAGTAGTGTTTGATGCCAACATGAAGACGTCCTCCGGGATTTCCTTAAATGACGTGTTATGTGTCGGCCCTAAGTTGCAAACTTTACTGTCCGATGTTTTGACTTTGTTTCGGCGTTTTAGCCATGTCTTCACGTGCGACATCGAACAGATGTATCGCCAAATTGCCATGCATCCTGTTGACTCGGCGTACCTATGTATTTTATGGCGTGAGGAGGTTACCGCCCCACTAAGGGTTTTCGCTTTGAGTACCGTTACTTACGGGCTGGCTTGCGCCCCTTTTCAGGCGTTGCGTACCTTGCAGCGGCTGGCTCAGGATGAGGCAGTTAATTTTCCTGCGGGAGCGGCGGTACTTAGCCGTAATATTTTTGTTGATGATATTGCTGCTGGTGCTGATTCAAAACCAGAGCTTTGCAAATTACAACAGGAATTAATCCTGTTGTTATCGTCAGGAGGTTTCAATTTGAAAAAATGGTGTACTAATCAACCTGACTGCCTACCTGAATCAGCCGCTCAGAGGGATTCCGTTGTTTCTAAGGATATTCTGGGTTTAAGTTGGGACCACTCAACCGATTGCTTCTCATTTCCTCCTTTGGCCTGTTGCAGTAATGCTCAGGTACCATTCACCAAACGTGTCGTGTTATCCCAGATGGCACAATTATTTGACCCATGTGGTTGGCTTTCGCCAGTGATTTTCAGGGCTAAGGCCTTTTTCCAAAAACTCTGGGCTGAGGGCTTGGAATGGGATGCTCCTCTCAATGATGACTTAAATGATTATTGGAGTCAATTCCTGTCCTCTCTGAATCATCTTTCGGTAATCACTATTTCTCGGCCATTCCTCCCTAAAGGTGGGCGTGTTGAAAAGGTTATATTACATGGTTTCTGTGATGCTTCCCAGTTGGGTTACGCGGCAGTCCTTTGCCTGTCCATTTATACTGACTCTGGTCCTCCGGTGGTTTCGTTGGTGTCTTCTAAAACTAAAGTGGCACCTCTTAAAACTTTATCAATCCCACGTTTGGAGTTGTTGGGAGCTTATCTTTTAGCCAAAGTAGTTTGTCATTATGTTGGCTTATTCTCTTCAAGTTTTCAAATGAGTCAAATTTTCTTATGGACAGATTCGACGATTGTTTTGGATTGGCTGAATATGCCTACTTTTAAATTAAAAACGTTTATTGCTAATCGGGTGGCTGCCATTACCGAGTGGACCAATACTAAGTCTTGGCGTCATGTTCATGGTGTTTCTAACCCCGCTGATTTGGCCTCTAGAGGTATTTCAATCACCAGCCTCCAGTCGTCGACATTGTGGTGTTCAGAGCCAGATTGGCTAAAGCTTGATTCTGTGCACTGGCCCCCTATTAATTATCGACCGAATCACTACGTGCAAAATGTTGCCTTGGAGACCAAGGTCTCTTCGTTTCTTACTCAGGAACCCCGGGTGGAATTGTTCGATCACTTGTCCTCGTGGCCCTTAGTGGTGGGGGTAACCTCAGTTATCTTAAGGTGGACTATGCCTTCGGGGGTTGAACCTTCCACAGCCGTGGGTTGGAAGAGGTTAGCTGTTAACTATATTTTACGCTACATTCAGCGCAGCGTGTTTGGACAGGAGCTCGCGGCTGTTCGTTTAGGTAAGCGGCTCCCGGTCCGCATTCAGCGCCTGGTCCCGTTTATTGATGATTTTGGCCTCATTCGAGTACGCGGTCGCTTGACCAACTCTACGGTAGCTAGAAATCGTTTTCCGGTTTTACTGCCCAAGCATCACCATCTAGTCGGGTTGCTAATTCATCACACCCGTGTGTGGTTAGGTCATGCTGGTCCTTTGCAAATTCAATTTCAGCTGGCTCAAAATTATTGGATTTTGTCCGCACGTCAGGTCATAAGAACCATAATTTGGAAATGTCTTCCTTGTTTCAGGGCGCGTCCTCGCCCCACCAATCCGTTAATGGGGGATCTGCCAATCTCTAGGGTTAATCCGGCACCTCCATTGTATTCTTCCGGCATGGATTATTCTGGCCCTTTTTTGGTACGGGCTTACGCGGTTCGGAAGGCGCCTATAGTCAAAACTTACCTATGTATTTTCATCTGCTTAGCCACTAAAGCAGTTCACTTTGAAGTAGCTATGGATCTTTCTACTTCACAGTTTATTGATGTGTTGAGGCGATTTATTAGTCGTCGTGGAGCTCCTCAAACACTGTATTCGGATTGTGGTAGGAATTTTGTGGGGTCGCGCTCCGAACTTAAACGGGAGCTAAAAAATGTTCTTTCTAATCCTGACATGTCAGCTCAGATAACAGCTTTTGCTGTCGATAACAATATTGATTTTAAATTTATCCCTCCGTCTGCCCCTAATCAGGGTGGCTTGTGGGAACGGGCTGTCCAGTCGGCCAAGTTTCATATGAAACGCATGATTGGGACCAGGTCGTTGACTGTAGCGGAATTTTCATCGTTATGTATTCGTATAGAAGCAATCTTAAATTCCCGTCCTTTAACTGCCCTATCTTCAGATCCAAGTGATTGCCAGGCTCTAACGCCTGGTCACTTTCTGGTTGGCCGCCCCATTACCGCGCCCCCGGAAGCTGAAGTCTCGTTAAATGAAGGGACGGTCCGCCATTACAAACAAATTGCCGCTTTGCTCCAAGCATTTTGGAAAAGGTGGCGTTTGGAATACTTGACGGCACTTCATGCCAGATCCAAGTGGTCGTCTAAGTCCAGAAACTTAATGGTTGGTGACCTGATTGTTATGGAGGAACAGAATTCTCCTCCCCTGATATGGCCTCTTGGCCGAGTTTCAGCTGTGTTTCCGGGGAGAGACGGGGTTGTTTTAGTTAAAACTACCGCAGGTTCTTTTGAACGACCTGCTATTAAATTATACAGGTTGCCTATAGCTTCTTGACTGTGTTTGTCTTGTTTTCGGGTGAGCAGAATTAGTTTTAATGATTGTGTTGTGGACTTACTTGACACTTTTCTGGGATTTCCCAGGTGGTTCCTTCCAGCTGTTGTCCGCATTGAAGTTTACATTGTGGAATGTTTCTGGCATGGCGTTGTGCCAGTCTATTGTGAGTTATGGAAGCTCAACAAATCAACAACAAAAAATAAGTAAAAAAAAAATGATAAAAAATAAAGGGAACAAAAAAAATAAAAAAAGGAGAAAAAAAGGAGAAAAAATTGTAAAAAACTAGGGAATGTTAACTAAGTTGATTTGCTGAGTTTTAAGTTGTGTTTGGCTGGGCAATTGTTTATTGCATGTTGGTTGGTTTTTGTCTGCTCTACCCGAACCTTTCGGATTGCTCGCCTGGTCGATGAGCCCGCGGCGGAGTTATTCGGCATTTTTTTCCTAATTAATTGTATGTTTTGCATGTTTTGTTGTATGTTTTGAATTGTCTCGTGTTTGCGTGTGACCCCCTCCTATGTTGGAGGGTAATTTTTCAGAGTGTGTTCATGTTCACCAAAAAATTTTTGTAAGGTATTTTGTGCAGTTCTCTTGGTGTACTTGTTTGTTGACCCATCGTGGTCAACGGGGGCCGGTGTTCGATATTTCGAATATCGAACCGGTCAATTATTAATTTTCCGAGGTTGGCACTATGGCTTTTGTAAAGTCGATTCATGCATCGGGCCTGAACCCTTTGTCATGCGTCAACCACTGTAGTGTACACATCCACGGGCCGGCTTTGTGTCAGGTAGACTCCATCTCATGTAACCTAATGTAACCTATCATGTCCTTTATTCCAACCAGTCTTTTCTGCCTGTGTGTCAAGAACAACCATTCATGAGATTTCGGTAAGTCATTTTTTGCTAATTATTTGATTGCTAGCAATTCTGCATGTTGCACTGCTTAACGAGCTCACCAGAGGTTAAATTATACCGTAAGAATAAACTTCTTACCTTCAGATTGTCAATCTTTTAAAATAATATCGCACACTTTAAGTACCTTTTTCAAAATAATTTGTTCTCAACATTCCCATATTCAGCCAGCAATAGCATTAACAATACAAGTTATATTAACGGTATCAGTTGCAGCTGGAGAAAGATCAATCACGAAATTAAAAATAATAAAATGTTATTTCAGATCGACCGTGGGTTTAGAGACATTGAGATGGAAGACAGACACGGGGCGGCAAATTTAAAATTACATGCACGCGCACGAACGCGTATCAGCGGTGCTATGTATTGTATTTAGGTTTTAAAACTGAACGGAGCCATCAACCATACACAGTTTGATAGAATTTTCGAATTACAGCGTATTTGTTCTCTGGGCGCCTTGAACCACCATTGGACGCAAACTTTGGTTCACTTTATTAATTTCGCCATTACAACGTACGCGTATACATACACACAGACATGCGCACATCTATAGTGACGCCTAAGGAATCATGGAATACACCATCATTTCCTTTTTCATGATTTCCTTTTCTCAATTCTTAATGCTTGAAATTTTATCTCCAAGATAGACATTTTGGGTTTCAAAATTGACTTAACGCCAGTCAATTAGTTTCTGTACGGTAGCAGCAGTCTTGGTCCGTCAACGATCATTGGGGAGCATGTGGAGCTGCAAATTTTAAAACTCCCTCCTCCTTCTCCTCCTCCCATGACGCTACAGCCCGAAGTCGAGCCTTGGTCTCCTCGCCTCCTCTATTCTGACCCTCCACGTCTCTCTATCAGTAGCAAAGCACTTACATACTCGCACTCCCAACATCTCTCTTGCACCCACAACGACAGCATCTTCCCATCTTTTCCTTGGACGGCCTTTTGGTCTTTTGCCATCCATACTCCCATAAGGACTCTTTTAGGTGTTCGTTTGTCATTCATTCTTACGACATGGCCAACCATTGCAGCTTCCTCAGTTTTACGTATACTTCTACCTTTGGTTGGTTAAAGTGACAATATATCTCATCATCATTGTAGCTTCCATTCCCCATTTCTATATGGGGCCTAGGATCCATCTCAGAAGCTTCCTTTCAAATATCTTCAGGCGTTCTATTGCTCTTTGCGTTAATATCCAGGTTTCACTGCCCTATCACAGGATGTGTCGTATAATAGTTTTGTATATGCTCATTTTTGTCTGCCTATGAATAACTCTTGACTTAAAGGTGGTGATAATCGCAAAGTAGCTCTTGTTGGCTAGAATTATCCTTCTCCCTATCTCTGCCTCTTCATTCCCATCTTCAGATATCGTCGCTCCTAGGTATGTGAAACCTCTGACCGCTTCTACACAGACTTCTTTTATAATCAAATTTTGCGTGGGTCGGGTAGACCTTGTCTGACTTATCATTTTGGTTTTATCCACATTTATTGATAGTCCTACCTCATTTGTACTTATTTTCAGGTTTAAGTATGTCTCCCTTGCAATCGCACTTGATCGGGTTATGATTGCTATATCGTGAACATCTGCTTCTATTTGCACTTACTTATAATAAAGTACTCCTAAGCGATCTACATTCATTTTTCTTATGGCATATTCTAGAGACAGGTTAAAGAGGAGAGGGGACAGCCCATCGTCATGTTTTAAACCCTGGGTGAGCTCAAATGTTTAGTGAGTTCATTTTGTATTCTCACCTGAAAATTTTAAAACTAAGCTCAACATAAATGTTCTCAAATCTTTGTACCAGATCAATAGTATCTTCTTCCAAAGATGCGAGAGACGTATCATCCTCAGTTTGGAATTTTACTTGTAGTTTTGGGCACGTCAATCTTCAGTCACTTTTCTCATCATCTGTTTTCCACACAGGCCTGTACTTAAGAGTACCGGACAAAGAACAAATCCTTAACTTAATCCCTTGCCCACCGCAAACTCTGTGCAAGTTATTCATCGCCTCTAATGTAGGCTTTGTTCTACAAGTTTTTTTCGTTTATCATATTAGATTTGCGGCACTCCATCTCATGCGGTGTTAACCAGTGCCTGTCTCATCTGACCGTGTCTGAAGGTTTTCTGTATTTGAGAAACAAAAGAGCCTGAAAACCTGCGTTCACGGCATTTGTATACCGTTTGTCTGAAATTTATTAGTCTGTTGAAGGGAAGTTTTCTGGAAGGAGGTAAGTGTTCAGTGTCTGAACCGGCGTGGCGACAGTGTTTGCAAAGTACAGTGTGAGCATAAAGTCTTTCCCACGTTTCAAAAATTTATTACACAGAAAATATGAAGGTTATTAACATGGCGTTGGCTTCATTGAAAAGGATAACCACTTCACATTTGTTCATTCAAACAGTATAATCAGTGCATAGCAACGTGGTTGTTGATATAAATAAACATGTAAATAAACATGCTTCCGACTTCCGACTGCTAGCGATAGCAGAATGCCTTCCATGCAGGAAAGCCCAGTTTGTTTTATGGTAGTACAAAAAAAATTCCAAATTTCTCTTTAACGAAATTTTAAAAATCTGCATGGAAGAGATGCTTCAGATATTAATAGCATCAAATGTTGGTATAGGCCTATGAAGTTTCAACAGACTGGCGATGTTGGTTATTCAAAAAAAAACCGTTACCCCTGATGTATGTGATTAAACTACTGATGCTGTTAGAGTTAGGCCTGCGTTTCAACGCAGTTCCACGATATCGACACGTCGTGCTTCAAGAGAACTCTGAATTCCTCAGAATACGTTGGTTAAAATTTTGTATAAACTGTTTCGTTTGTTTGCAGTCAAAGTTCAAACTGTTCAAGCCCCAAAGCTGGATGATCATGCCTGGCATGCTAATTTTGCTGCAGAGGTTCTAAACCGGACAAAGACAACGATTATTTGAAACTCATTTGTTTTCTCGATGAAGCTACATTTTACACGTCAATGTATCTGAAGGTAAACGGATACAACATCCGTACTTGGGGTTCAGAAAGCCTAAAAATTTTCATAGCTAGAAAATGAAAGAGAGAGAGAGAGAGATCTCTAAATCTTCAGACTGGAGAGAGATGACAGAGTTGACAGTTTCAGTGAATATTTTTCTTGATATGAAGGAACTTTACGCCAGACGTCAATTGGAAGAATAGATGGTATCCAGATAGATAGTATTCGTCTCCATTGGTCCGTTGACAGCAACGTGGAGAGTAATTGAAATTGAATACAGACTGGAGACATTCTTCGTCAATAAATGTGGTACACGTCGAGGCATATTAGTAAATAGAAAAAAATCTTGTTAGGTTTGTTTTGTAATTCGCGAAAACATCGTGTTTGTATCCTGTATATATTTTGCACAATAAATTTTTGAAATTTGGAAAAGCCTTTATGCTCACCTTGTACAATACATTCTTGATCAGCGACCAGATTCTACTATAATCATTAAATGTATACGCATCACACTTTCCTCAACAATCTACAGACATGTTTACTCAATTCGGCAAAATATTATATAATTGGCAGCACGGACACACACGCACGCGCGCACACATACATACACACACAACAAAATACTGAGAATAGTGACTGTTTATGTTGATGGCGTATAAGTTGGATAGATTAAGACAGATAAACGCAATTCGATGACTTGCACGTTAGCATGACACTACAGAATATCTGCGATTTGCGTCGAAAAACTGATTACTTCTGAAAATACTACTCAATGACTTGCATAAAATATATTTATGGAATGGTTAACTGATAATAAGTGAAAAATAAGCAAAAACGATAGCGTTGATTACGGGAAGAAAAACAGTTTTTGAGCAGGACATGGGTCACTGAAATCTGATTGGCTGACGGTGAAAACTATTTCACTGAAATGCAAACATGCAGTCAACATTCTGCGTATTTATTTATTACGATTTTGTTTTGTTTTGGCCAATTATGGACCACGTTATGTCGACTGTTTACTTCCTTGGCCTCTAATTTTTCCCAGTATTCCTGCGTTCGTTTTCGGTGCGCTTTCTTTCTTTCTTCAGTCCACGCTTTGCCTGTTCTCAGCTTGGGCTTTCTCTACAAAACGTGGTGCGCTCCACGTTTCTTCTTAAGAGGGTCACGTTCCTGGATGCCTTCACGTGAGATCCCCACGTTTTGCAGATCTCTTTCCACCTTGGTGAACCAGGCTTCTTGGTTTCCTTACTTAGAAAGTAGGCAAAGGTCTGGTTGGTCAGGCTCATTCACGTCGTGCGACCATAAAAGGCAATCCTTTTTTACAAATTGTGTCCATTATCTTTTCCTCACATGAGTATTCCTCATGTTTTCCCGTCTTCTGTACGCTCTGTTTTCTTTGACAGAGGCCCAAGATTTTCTTCAGCATCTTTATTTATTTGGCTTCCAGTTTCTCGAGCAGACCTTTTCGCGTTGAATTCCGCTGTGTACTGTACTTCCGGTGAAATGATTGTGCAGTAGTGTCTGAGCTTAGTGTTAAGAGAACACAGATCGTTTGTTGTAAACGTCTTTGGTTAACTGGTATGCCATTTGCATCTTGTCGAGGAGCCTTGATCAGAAGGCTGCGTTTTCAGTGATAGCGGGATCTCTAGGTATTTAAATGCTCGACTAGGTATTTAAACTTCCCTGCCTGCTTGATTTTCCCTGTTCCGCATCTAAGTGTCTAGGCGCCGACTTGATCTTATGAACTCCGTTTTCTAAAACGGAAATCTGAAGGCTTGCCTTCGTCGCTTGCCATCTGCAATTGTTTGATTTGTTTTGCAGCTGTCCCTGGGGAATCAGATATGATGATAAGATCATCCGCGAAGGCTAGAAAAGTCGATTACCAGGTTTGTGCTCCTACATAACAGGCTAACCCCGTTATCGACTCCTTCGTTAATCGGTTCTTTGCGCTACTGACGGATAACTTTCTCGAGTACACAGTTGAAGAGTAGAGGTGAGTGGTCGTCTCCCTGGCTAACTCCTGTCCTGATTTCGAAGCCGTCTGATATCTCTCCCCTAATAAGGGAGCTTACTTAATTATTATTTATATTTAAATAAATTCAACTCATGTCCTACAAAAATATCCGTTAGTAGGCCAATTGACTAACGTAGGAAAGGAAGGCAAAAAATTCAATGATTCTTACGATAGGATAGATCAATCCGTAAGGAAAATGGAAACAAGTACTTGGGGAATGATAGTTTTAATAGATATAAAAGAATTCAGGAAGAGATCAAGCAGTAAAACTACAACAAGTGTCAATTCGTACACCTTGCATTCTATCAGGTTGTCAAAAGTGTGCGCTACTGTAAACTAACCAAATGTGCCTAAACTGCAAACTAAATCAAAAGTGACTGAAACAAAACCATCCTGTCTCTGTGACAACGCGCCCGAGCGAGAGAGAGAGAGAGAGAGAGAGAGAGAGAGAGGGGGGGGCAGACAGACAGAGGTAGATAGACAGACAAACAGGGTCATCACCTTGTAGAACTTCAGGCGTGTCTCTATATTCGTTGATTTTAGAGTTCTCCTGATGGTCTCACACATATGGTTGAACTTATGTCGCTTCTAGACCAAGTCATTATTTGTAACGTACGACACATCACAGCCTAGATATTCAAAATTACTGATCTGCTCCAGTACCACCTACAACAATTTTTGCTTGTATGGAAATTTCAGCTTCATGGAAAACCATCACCATGGTCTTCGACGTGGAGATCTGTAATCGGAAATCATTGCAGATTCGACTCATTCAAGACATATGATTCGACGGATATGCAAGACGCTTTCCTAGTTCGACAGGATAGCCTGGTCATCAGCAAACACCTACGTGTCAACTGCAGAGTTACCGATCATAAAACGTTCCGGAAGGTTCATCTGCCGATTGTGTATAACTTGTACCTACTCCACTATTGCTCAAGCCCACACTAGAAGTTGTGCTCCGTCTTCCTGGCTTAATTAAGATTTTGCTTTTCCACATAAAGACTTTGTACAGAGGGGTGATAAGGCCCCCGCAGACCCCGCGCCGAGTGGGCTCCCAGGCTTAAAGTAGGCCTAATAAAAGAGGCATACAAATACATACATTCGCATACAAATAAAAGAGGATTTTTTTTACCAATACTGAAAAACGACATAATTTGACAACTAAGCAAAATGCACGTTCTTCCTAAAAAAAGTTGTCAAGATGTTGAGCTCATAATAAAAAATTTTTAGGTAATTTTTTCGTAATGTTAATATATGCCTGTTCCTGGTTAGTTTCCTTCGCGGTAAAACGTATTGCATGTCTTTAAAAGTACATTTAAAAAATAAAATGAGATGGATCTGTTTTGGGTCCTGTCTTCCTCCTCTTTGTTAACTGTACTAAACCAGGGCACCACTCCGTTTGGGTGAGGTAATACAAACGAATGATGTCAAATTAATGCATTTGTCTTGCGTGCGGGCTGCATTCCCAGCACAACTTGCATCTTCGATGTTGAAGCCACCAAAGATAAAGAAGACTACGATATCAAAGTAGCAGTTAACAACGATGGCAGAATCTAAAACGACAGCTACACGATGTTATTGTTTTTGCGATATGCTGAAAAACAACAATAAACACGTATGGAGATAACTGTACTACGGCAAGGGACTGTTAGATAATAAACTACCACACGCTACGAAGGCGAGACGGGCCCGCGATCGGTTTCGTAACAACATATCATCTAGTAAACACGTTTTTATCGGCTCAGCTTTCTTTCTATCGCAGAATTTAATTGACGTCAATTAGCGAATTATTAAACGCTTATTTTGTAACCTATGTTAGTTTTATTGATTCCGACATAAACTCATCTTTCATTAATACAGCTTTACTGTGTGTTTTATCACTATGCTGTTGCTGCGAATAAAAACAGAATAGCTGTTCTATCATGCATACGCGTGCGCGATCTCTCTCTCTCTCTCTCTCTCTCTCTCTCTCTCTCTCTCACACACACACGCACGCACGCACGCACGCACGCACGCACAACTTTTTGTACACCCCAAGATGAAAGCAAAAATAGAAAACTGTTGGAACATTGTTGTAAGATATAATTAATTATAAAATATATTCTTGAAAAAAAAAATTTTAATATTCATTATGTAACAAGAATGATGTGGGCAATTTTTTTAATATAATATATGACAATTTCCAGATTTTTGCAGCTGTGACATATGTTCCTTATCTGGGTTGAGCCCCGCGTTTTATTTTGTTGTTTTCCGCAACTTTTGGGCAAACTCATTTTTGCCATTCATTTCGAGAACGTAGTATTGAATCGTCTAGGTCGGCCCTGTATTTATATTGAAGTGTGAGTTCAAAAATCACTCACAATTAATAGTAAAAATAAACTCATGACTAATAACAGTTATCACCTAAAACATGATATTTCCACCTCTCGTTCTCCTCTTACTTTTATGAATTTTAACGATGGAAGGTTAAGCAAGGATCGGTCAATAAGTTTAACACAAATCTTACATTATTTGTTTCTACGTTTCGACAATATTGATTGCCACCGTCAGGACAATTGTTGTTGATTTCTTACGACGGAAAACACTCAGCTTGTGTTATACTTATTGACCGATCCTCGCTAAACCTTCCATTGTTAAAATTTATTGATCGACGGTCACTACTAATTTAAGAACTTACTTTTATGCATTTGTTTTCCATAATTATTTGTTTATCAGTTAGTGATTGGCTTATCGTTTCTGCTTAACACCTGCCTATTAGTGAAGGACTTGTTGAGTGTCGTACGATTAAAGCATCGTTGGTCTATTTGTAAAGTCAAGCGTCACGTGCCTGAGTACAGAAATGACCACATGGCGACTCATGGCCTGGAATGCTATATATGTATAAGTAGGTAAAGGGTACAGATCGGATTCGATGACAAATACCGAGAAAGTGATGACTGTAGTTGTTTGTGAAGGGGTGGCGAGAGGTGGTACAGTCAGCGAGATTTGGAAGAAAAAATCAGAAGAAAGTTCAGATAAACAACATATTATTTGTACATTTAAACGTGTACGATTACATTTACATTGTTAAGATTTTTAGAGAAACTGTATGCGAGGTTATCATTAATTACTGAGGGCGAAGAAAACATAACCAGAAAGTAGGCCAGTGTAGTTTAATGGTCTTCGATGAACGATGCAGTTTTTTAAGTATGCGGTTATGTTTTCAAAGGTATTAGGACTTTTAACGTACTTTACTGGCCTATACGCTTTACAGTGACAAATACACGATACAGGGATTATAATATTTTTTGTTAAGAAGTAAAAAACAAATCTGGAAATCCCGCGAAACGTTAAAATAAAATGTTAAACAGATATAAAGTGATATAGGTCTAGACAAAATTTTAAATAAATTGTAATAAACAATTGAAAGCTCAAAGAGGTTAGTAAAAGGACTGATAACGTACGGAACAGATAACATGAAAAAATAACCGTAACGTTCAAAAATAACGCGAGGAGCCTGCAGATGTGTATTTACGGGGGGGGGGGGGACGGGACTGGGCCCTCCCAGAGGGTCGAAAGTTGACGAAACATTTTGTTAATCTCTTAATTTTTAAGCTATTTTATTAATTTCTCAGCTGTGCACGCTAATACAGTAGTAATCTTTTTTTAAATACAGATCTACAAACAAGTTTATTACACATCATTTCAGAGTATGTTTGAAATATGAGATATAGGAATATCAGTATAGGAATACATAAGTATCTTATAATCAATGCTTCAATAGCGCTTATTTTTATTGTGTTATTACTTCAATGTGATTCATTTCAGTATGTTATTATGTGTATATTTCAGCCACTTTAAAGATTATAATGTTGTTGATTAGCCTTAACTTGGCTTTTCTTGTCTATGAAGCTGACTAGACCGGACCCCCCCCCTCCAAAAAAAACATTCTAGATATGTTATTGGAAACCTGAAACACGTCTTCTAGAAACTTCAATTCGGATATCGGTGGATGAGTATATTATGACGTCCCTTTCACCAGCCTTTGTTTGAAATCTTCGTGTCCTTTCAAACCCAGTTTTGTAGCCGCATCAATCAAGCACTAGTTATCAAAGCACTAGATCGAATAATAATAAGCTAGTTAATAATTAAAATAATTTTAAAGTACTAGAGTTTTTATTTACAATTTAAAAAGAGACACATTCTTTATTTAGATCACGTGCGGAGCACTGTTTAAACATCAGATTCAGATACAATGGATTTACTATATCATGTTAGACACGTTTTGTCTGTTATTTGCGTTTAGATCGGTAACTACTGTTTATAGCTTGGAATGGTGGGTTGTGTAAAGTTGTGTTTGTTCTCCGACGCTAACTGTAGCGCACTCCAAGTCATAATGTAAGTACTATGTCTCCACTGTCAAGGTTTTGTGTAGGTACTTTTAAAAACTATTTCATAATGGTAACATTATGCATCCATTTAATTCTTTACACTAACCTCTAGTAAAATGGTTGACAATCTTCTTTCTGTTGCCCCAATTGAGCAACTCTTGAACTTATAAATTTTTAAATTTTTATCACGGATCATATTGTTACGACGGTCACTTGATCATCGTAGGTACAGTGGAAACAAAATAAGTAGAAGACAACAATTAAGTCACTAATCACCAGCTTTAATTGTTACAGTAAAACAGTTCGTAATTAACAACACAGGCTACTACAACAAATAAAATAAAATATCGGTATGGAGAACCATATATGACTTCCATGTTCTAAAATTTATATTTAAAATCATATTCGAAATGAAATATTTCCATAGAAACTACTTCTTTCTATTGCTTCAGCCTTAACCACAGTACTGTGGTCACTAACGTATACCACCTCACGTTTTCGCACTCGATTTTCACAGATGATGGCAGTCGATGGCACTACCGAAACGTCTGGTTTTGCTGAAAACATTGGACTACGGCTAAACAGCCCGGGAAGGAGTTTTAACAAACTACTTCTTTGTTGCCGATAACGTAGTACACATATAAAAAATTCTCCCCTCCCTCTTCAACTATAATTTTCATTAATAGAAAATTACCCCCACCCCGTTCAACTAGCCTTTCATTTATAGATATTTCATCTACGTTTCTACAGTGGATTATTACGAGCTTCTTATCAGGATACTTTGTTTATCAAAATTAAGTACTTTACTCTTGTTAAAACATAAAACGTTGCAGGTAAACTACCCCTTTCTCTTAACCGATCTTCACCAAAATCAATAGGCCTTCAGTCCTCTACAATTCAGGGATGCATGCAAAAAAATATTTGATTCTGTTTGAATGTGGGTCAGTTATCGTTCGTCATGAAAACATTTCTCTTGTTACAACCTGGTAAACAACCCCTTTCCCTTAACCTATCTTCACCAAAATCGACAGGCCTTGAGCTCTCTACAATTCAGGACAGCATGCAAAAAAGTATATGATTCTGTTTGAATTTACGGCATTTATCGTTCGTCATAAAACAAATTACCCTTGTTAAAACATAAAACTTTGCTAGTAAACTACCCCTTTCCCCTAACCGATCTTCAACAAAATCAACAGACCTTGAACACTCTATAATTCAGAAAGGTATGCAAAAACGTAGTTGATTCTGTTAGAATTTACGGCAGTTATCGTTCGTCATAGAAAAAATTACCCTTGTTAAAACATAAAATGTTGCAGGTAAACTACCCCTTTCCCTTAATCGATCTTCACCAACACCAAAAGGTATTAAGAACTCTACTATTCAGGGCTGTATGCAAAACATTATATGATTCTGTTTGAATTTGCGGCTGTTATCGTTTGACATAAGAAAAATATCGGTATGGAGAACCATACATGACTTCCATATTCTAAGATTTATATTTAAAATCATTTTCGAAATGAAATATTACCATAGAAACTACTTCTTTCTACTAACTGCTTCAGCCTTAACCACAGTACTGTGGTCACTAACGTATACCACCTCACGTTATCGCACTCGATTTTCACTGATGATGGAAGTCGATGGCATTGCCGAAATGTCTGGTTTTTGTAGAAAACATTGGACTACGGCCAAATATCCCGGGAAGGAATTTTAACAAAAACTACTTCTTTGTTGCCGATAACGTTGTACACATATATATCAGTGCCGAAGTTACATGGAGGCAATTGAGGCAATGCCTACCCTAAAAAATTCTGTAGAATAAAAATTATAAATACGTATGAACTACATAACGTAAAGATTATACATTGTTACTGGGACTGTCAAATTTATTAAACCGAAACGTGCTTTATTGAGCGACCGCTAGATGGTGACAGGTGAGATTCGGCATAGTTCGTTTAAAGCGAATGAGGCAACCTGAACTTGCCTCAGCGTTTTTTGTATACATCGTATGTAAGCAATGTAGTGGTGTGATTGGGAATGTAGGGAGGGGGGATTGTCCCGCGCTGTACACATAGAGCGTTGAGGCATGCCTCACTTCTGTGGTCCAAACAGTTAAGTTAAAGCGCCTGTGTTGTTTCTAATTGTTTATTTTATGCGGTTATTAAAAGTGTCACTGTTATTCCGCTGAACTAACAGATGATCAAGATTGTTATTTGAATTATTTGTAACATTAAACATATATATAGAAACTAATCAAGTTTAAAAATTTGAAGTTCAATCAGTTGTATTATTGTGTATGACTAATACAAGGATTGTTCAATAGACACACGTATAGAGCTGTAAAGCATTTTTTATTCAACGATTTTAAAAGAAGTCTCCAATAACATTAAGACATGAGTTCCACTGTTGCACTAACCTGTAGATTCCCTGCTAGTAAAATTCTTACGGCTGTTTGTGGAACCATTCGGTTACAGCAAACTCTACCTCAGCGTCCGATTTGACCCACCGTCCTTTTAGTGATTCCTTAAAAAAAATTTAAGATAAGATTTTTGCCTACCCATTCATTAACTACTAGCTTCGCCAGTAAGCAAATTGATGTCCATTTTTTCGGCTTGCACGCGTTATGTTGGTGTGTGTTTCGGCACTTTCCATTTAAAAAGCGTGCAAACGTAAGAAAATAAACATGAGTGAGGCCAGAAATAACGTGAATTGTGTGTGTGTGTTTGTGTCTTACCTGCCTTTTTATTGCCGTATTAAATAAAAATATTATATTACATTAAAATGAAAAAATTTTAATTTTATTGCCTGGCAACCAAATTATTTTATTTTTAACAATTACCATTGTTTCAAAAAGTTTAAATAAATTTTCAAGTACTTTACTCTTGTTAAAACGTAAAAGGTTGCAGGTAAACTACCCCTTCCCCTTAACCGATCTTCACCAACATCGAAAGTCCTTGAGATCTCTACAATTCAGGGACGTATGCAAAAAATTATTTGATTATGTTTGAATTTGCGGCAGTTATCGTTTGCCATAGAAAATACGCTTGATAAAAAAACGTTCCAGGTAAACTACCCCTTCCCCTTAACCGATCTTCACCAAAAACAAAAGGTCTTGAGTACTCTACAAATCAGCGCTGTATGCAAAACATTATTTGATTCTGTTTGAATTTGCGGCTGTTATCGTTTGCCATAGAAAATACCCTTGTTAAAAAAACGTTGAAGGTAAACTACCCCTTTCCCTTAACCGATCTTCACCAAAAACAAAAGGTCTTGAGAACTCTACAATTTAGGGCAGTATGCAAAACATTATTTGATTATGTTTGAATTTGCGGCTGTTATCGTTTGCCATAGTAAATACCATTGTTAAAACATAAAACGGTACAGGTAAACTAACCCTTTCCCTTAACCGATCTTTACCAAAATCAACAGATCGTGAGAACTCTACAATTCAGGGCTCTATGCGAAACATTATTTGATTCTGTTTGAATTTGCGGCTGAAATCGTTTGCCAAACAAACAAAATTACCCTTGATAAAAAAAAACCGTTGCTGGTAAACTACCCCTTTCTCTCAACCGATCTTCACCAAAAACAATAGGTCGTGAGTACTCTACAAATCAGCGCTGTATGCAAAATATTATTTGATTCTGTTTGAATTTGCGGCTGTTATCGTTTGCCATAGAAAAAAAATCTATAGACACACAGACAGACACACAGACACACACACAGACGCTTTTCGAAAAACGACTTTTTTTCATGTTTTGAGTGTAGTACAATCAGAATCAGCAATAATCTAGAACACGATTTTTTTTGCCATCACCATACTTCCATTTCCTTAGGGAACATGGAAGTAAATATCGGTATGGAGAACCATACATGACTTCCATGTTCAAAGATTTATATTTAAAATCATATTCGAAATGAAATATTTCCATAGAAACTACGTCTTTCTACTTATTGCTTCAGCATTAACCACAGTACTGTGCTCACTAACGTATACCACCACCACCTCACGTTTTCGCACTCGATTTTCACCGATGATGGCAGTCGATGGCACTGCCGAAAAGTCTGGTTTTGCAGAAAACATAGGACTACGGCTAAAGAGCCCGGGATGCAATTTTAACAAAAAACTACTTCTTTGTTGCCGATAACGTAGTACACATATAAAAAATTCTCCCCTACACCTTCAACTATAATTTTTAATAATAGAAAATTACCCCCACCCCGTTCTCCTAACTTCTTCATTTATAGATATTTCATCTACGTTTCTACAGTGGATTACTATGAGCTTCTTATCAGGATACTTTATTTATAAAAATAAAGTACTTTACTCTTGTTAAAACATAAAATGTTTCAGGTAAACTACCCCTTTCTATTAACCGATCTTCTCCAAAATCAACAGACCTTCCGTCCTCTACAATTCAGGGAAGCATGCAAAAAAATATTTGATTCTGTTTGAATGTGCGGCAGTTATCGTTCGTCATGGAAACATTTCTCTTGTTACAACATAAAATATTGCAGGTAAACTACCCCTTTCCCTTAACCGATCTTCACCAAAATCAATAGACCTTGAGCTCTCTGCAACTCAGGGGGTGCAAAAAATTATTTGATTCTCATTGAATTTTCGGCAGTTATCGTTCGTCATAAAAAAATTACCGTTTTTAAAACATAAAACGTTGCTGATAAACTACCCCTTCCCTTAACCGATCTTCAACAAAATCAACAGACCTTGAGTTCTCTTTAGTTCAAAAAGGTATGCAAAAACCTAGTTGATTCTGCTTGAATTTACGGCAGTTATCGTTCGTCGTATAAAAAATTACCCTTGTTAAAACATAAAATGTTGCTGGTAAACTACCCCTTTCCCTCAACCGATCTTCACCAACACCAATACGTATTGAGGACTCTACAATACAGGGCTGTATGCAAAACATCATTTGATTCTGTTTGAATTTGCGGTTGTTATCGTTTACTATAGAAAAAAATTACCCTTGATAAAAAACCGTTGCAGGTAAACTACCCCTTTCCCTTAACCGATCTTCACCAAAAACGACAGGTCTTAGGTACTCTACAATTCAGGCCTGTATGCAAACAATTATTTGATTTAGTTTGAATTTGCGACTGTTTTCGTTTGCCATAGAAAACACCCTTGATAAAACATAAAACGTTGCTGCTAAACTACCCTATTCCATTAACCGATCTTCACCAAAAACAATAGGTCTTGAGAACTCTACAATTCAGAGCTGTATGCAAAACATTAGTTGATTCTCTTTGAATTTACGGCAGTTATCGTTCGTCATAGAAAAAATACCCTTGTTAAAACATACAACGTTGCAGGTAAACTACCCCTTTCCCTTAACCGATCTTCAACAAAATCAACAGACCTTGAGTTCTGTATAATTCAAAAAGGTATGCAGAACAGTAGTTGATTCTGTTTTAATGTACGGCAGTTATCGTTCGTCAAAAAAAAATTACCCTTGATAAAACATAAAATGTTGCTGGTAAACAACCCTATTCCCTTAACCGATCTTCACCAAAACCAACAGGTCTTGAGAACTGTACATTTCAGGGCTGTATGCAAAAAATTATATGATTCTGTTTGAATTTGCGGCTGTTATCATTTGCCATATAAAATACCCTTGATAAAACAAAAAACGTGTCTGGTAAACTACACGTTTCCCTTAACCGATCTTCACCAAAAACAATAGGTCTTTAGTACTCAACAAAACAGGGCTGTATGCAAAAACTTATTTGATTCTGTTTGAATTTGCGGCTCTTATCGTTTGTCATAGAAAATACCCTTATAAAACATAAAACGTTGCAGGTAAACTACCCCATTCCCTTAACCGATCTTCACCAACAACAATAGGTATTGAGAACTCTACAATACAGGGCTGTATGCAAAACATCATTTGATTCTGTTTGAATTTGTGGCTGTTATCGTTTACCATAGAAAAAAATTACCCTTGATAAAAAACCGTTGCTGGTAAACTACCCCTTTCCCTTAACCGATCTTCACCAAAAACGATAGGTCTTGAGAACTCTACAATTCAGGGCTGTATGTAAAATATTATATGATTTTGTTTGAATTTGCGGCTGTTATCGTTTGCCATAGAAAATACCCTTGATAAAACAAAAAACGTGGCTGGTAAACTACCCCTTCCCCTTAAACGATCTTCACCAAAAACAATAGGTCTTTAGTACTCAAGAAATCAGGGCTGTATGCAAAAACTTATTTGATTCCGTTTGAATTTGCGGCTCTTATCGTTTGCCATAGAAAATACCCTTTTAAAACATAAAACGTTGAAAGTAAACTACCCCTTTCCCTTAACCGATCTTCACCAAAAACAAAAGGTCTTGAGAACTCTACAATTTAGGGCTGTATGCAAATAATAATTTGTTTGTGTTTGATTTTGCGGCTGCTATCGTTTGCCATATAAAATACCCTTGTTAAAACATAAAACGTTGCAGGTAAACTCCCCTTTCCCTTAACCGATCTTTACCAAAATCAACAGATCGTGAGAACTCTATAATTGAGGGCTGTATGCGAAACATTATTTGATTCTGTTTGAATTTGTGGCTGTTATCGTTTGCCAAACAAACAAAATTACCCTTGATAAAAAAAAAACCGTTGCCGGTAAACTACCCCTTTCCCTCAACCGATCTTCACCAAAAACAATAGGTCGCGAGTACTCTACAAATCAGGGCTGTATGCAAAAAATTATTTGATTCTGTTTGAATTTGCGGCAGTTATCGTTTGCCATAGAAAAAAATCTACAGACAGACACACACACAGACAGACACACAGACAGACAGACACACACACAGACACTTTTCGAAAAATGACTTTTTTTCATGTTTTGAGTGTAGTACAATCATATTCTGCAATAATCTCGAACACGATTTTTTTTTGCCATCACCATACTTCCATTTCCTTAAGGAACATGGAAGTAATATCGGTATGGAGAACCATACATGACTTCCATATTCTAAGATTTATATTTAAAATCATTTTCAGCCAAACAACCAGGCTGTGTCTTACCTGCCTTTTTATTGCTGTATTAAATGAAAAATATTATATTACATTAAAATGAAAAAATTATAATTTTATTGCCTCGCAACAAAATTATTTTATTTTTAACAATTACCTTTGTTTCAAAAAGTTTAAATAAATTTTCAAGTACTTTACTCTTGTTAAAACGTAAAAGGTTGCAGGTAAACTACCCCTTCCCCTTAACCGATCTTCACCAAAATCGAAAGTCATTGAGACCTCTACAATTCAGGGACGTATGCAAAAAATTATTTCATTCTGTTTGAATTTGCGGCTGTTATCGTTTGCCATAGAAAATACGCTTGATAAAAAAACGTTGCAGGTAAACTACCCCTTCCCCTTAACCGATATTCACCAAAAACAATACGTCTTGAGTACTCTACAAATCAGGGCTGTATGCAAAACATTATTTGATTCTGTTTGAATTTGCGGCTGTTATCGTTTGCCATAGAAAATACCCTTGTTAAAAAAACGTTGCAGGCAAACTACCCCTTTCCCTCAACCGATCTTCACCAAAAACAATAGGTCTTGAGAAATCTACAATTCAGGGCTGTATGCGAAACATTATTTGATTCTGTTTGAATTTGCGGCTGTTATCGTTTGCCAAAAAAAAAAAATTTCTCTTGATAAAAAAACCGTTGCAGGTAAACTACCCCTTCCCCTCAACCGATCTTCACCAAAAACAATAGGTCGCGAGTACTCTACAAATCAGGGCTGTATGCAAAAAATTATTTGATTCTGTTTGAATTTGCGGCAGTTGTCGTTTGCCATAGAAAATACGCATGATAAAAAACGTTGCTGGTAAACTACCCCTTCCCCTCAACCGATCTTCACCAAAAACAATAGGTCTTGAGTACTCTACAAATCAGGGCTGTATGCAGAAAATTATTTGATTCTGTTTGAATTTGCGGCTGTTATCGTTTGCCATAGAAAATACCCTTGTTAAAAAAACGTTGTAGGTAAACTACCCCTTTCCCTTAACCGATCTTCACCAAAAACAAAAGGTCTTGAGAACTCTACAATTTAGGGCTGTATGCAAATAATCTTTTCATTCTGTTTGAATTTGCGGCTGTTATCGTTTGCCATAGGAAATACCCTTGTTAAAACATAAAACGTTACAGGTAAACTACCCCTTTCCCTTAACCGATCTTCACCAAAAACATTAGGTCTTGAGAACTCTACAATTCAGGGCTGTATGCGAAACATTATTTGATTCTGTTTGAATTTGCGGCTGTTATCGTTTGCCAAACAAACAAAATTACCCTTGCTAAAAAAAAACCGTTGCAGGTAAACTACCCCTTTCCCTCAACCGATCTTCACCAAAAACAATAGGTCGCGAGAACTCTGCAAAACCGGGCTGTATGCAAAAAATTATTTGATTCTGTTTGAATTTGCGGCAGTTATCGTTTGCCATAGAAAAAAAATCTACAGACAGACAGACAGACAGACAGACAGACAGATAGACACACAGACAGACAGACAGACACACAGACACTTTTCGGAAAACGACTTTTTTTCATGTTTTGAGTGTAGTAGAATCAGAATCTGCAATAATCTCGAACACGATTTTTTTTGCCATCACCATACTTCCATTCCTTAAGGAATATGGAAGTAATACCCTTGCTAAAAAAAAATCTTGCCGATAAACTATCCCTTGCCCTTAACCGATCTTCACCAAACACAATAGGTCTTGCGATCTCTACAATTGAGGGCTGTATGCAAAACATTATTTGATTCTCTTTGAATTTACGGCAGTTATCGTTTGCCAAAAAAAAAATTACCCTTGATAAAAAAAAAACGTTGCATGTAAACTACCCCTTCCCCTTAACCGATCTTCACCAAAAACAATAGGTCTTGAGTACTCTACAAATCAGGGCTGTATGCAGAAAATTATTTGTTTCTGTTTGAATGTGCGGCTGTTATCGTTTGCCATAGAAAATACCCTTGTTAAAACATAAAACGTTGCAGGTAAACTACCCCTTTCCCTTATCCGATCTTCACCAAAACAATAGGTCCTGAGTACTCTACAAATAAGGGCTGTATGCAAAAAATTATTTGATTCTGTTTGAATTTGCGGCTGTTATCGTTTGCCATAGAAAAAAAATCTACAGACAGACAGACACACACACAGACACTTTTCGAAAAATGACTTTTTTCATGTTTTGAGTGTAGTACAATCAGAATCTGCAATAATCTCGAACACGATTTTTTTTGCCATCACCATACTTCCATTTCCTTAAGGAACATGGAAGTAAAATTGTTCACACGCAATAAAATGTCTAATATTAAACACAATTGTATTACAATTATACCGCCCGTTATAAAACACAACACTTAACTAATAACCACTTGAACGCACACAGTAATATCGCTACTATAACTCTCGAACCGCACTATCCAATATCTCGCATTGAACTGACTGAACGTCGTTGAATACCGGTATATATACCGCCCAAATTACTAGATTATTCGATAGCGCCAGTATAGTTACGACGTAATTACTTGCGGCCTTGACACAGTCCGCGCGGCTGGCGCCTTCGAGAAACTTCTCGTATATGCGTCTACAAGCACGTACGCCACACGCGTTACATCGAGTTTCTTCTGGCACATTCGACAAACACGTAGATCGTTCTGTGATGCCGTAACAATATAATTCAAATAAAAGTTTTCTTACCCCAAAGAAATTTCTACCAGTGAGCGTAATTTTTTAATCCTTGCATAGTCCACGTGGTATCCGTTTTTTCTCACAGACAGCAAAGTAGGATTAGATAAAAAATGTTATCTTCTTTTATCCAGTCGTAAATCATTTTGACCGCCTTGTGAATATCCAAGAACTCAAATGCAGAAGTGAGTAATTGAATGACTACTGTCAAATAGTTAAATAGCTCAAAAGATCAGCCGTTTGGAAAGGACATAATCGTTCTCTTTCGGTGTTGGAAAAAGCAGAATGTTCCCATTCTTCCCTCGGAAGAGTGGGACCAGTTTTAAAAATGGTTACAACAAAATGTCAACTTACGCTTATTATGGACATCGCTGTAAAGTAGGTGCATTTTATTAACAGTGTGGGATGCAATTACATATTATGAACTACGTGATAAGATTTAATTATTTCCTCTTAGTAAACTGTGTTGCTATGTTGTAAGCAATAACTACTTTCTATTTTATCCCGAATACAAATAAAATGTGTATTTAATTTGCTAACGAAAAAAATTGCTGTTCACAACACAAAAATATCGGTATGGAGAACCATACATGACTTCCATATTCTAAGATTTATATTTAAAATCATTTTCGAAATGAAATATTACCATAGAAACTACTTACTGCTTCAGCCTTAACCACAGTACTGTGGTCACTAACATATACCACCTCACGTTATCGCACTCGATTTTCACTGATGATGGAAGTCGATGGCATTGCCGAAACGTCTGGTTTTGTAGAAAACATTGGACTACGGCCAAATATCCCGGGAAGGAATTTTAACAAAAACTACTTCTTTGTTGCCGATAACGTTGTACACATATATATAAAAAATATGCATAAAATTAATGGCTTGTATAAGTTAATGATTGATCTCCATTAAGTAGTACTCAAGTTTCCAAAGTTTTAATATTATGATGTCTGTAATTAAAACATCAGAGCAGGTTTAGTGTGTATGAGGGTACACCGTGGACAAAAATTTTCAACATTTCCTATTGAGCGTTGCTTAGAATAAATCTGCGAATCTACAGTGTACTTTTCACAGAACAAACACGCGGAAAAGAAGGAGCGCTCCGAAGTCACTCATGGACCCTCAGCATCTTGCAGAGGGTTCATTCCCTAAAGACGAAAAGTCTGTCTATGAATCGTTCCTCTGTAAACACGTGCAGTTACACTGCCCAGCGATCCACAGGAAGCAAATCGCTATCCACGCTGGACACTTTTTCGGCTTGCATGCGTTATGTTGGTATGGGTTCGGGACTTTCCATTTAAAAACCGTGCAAATGTAAGAAAATAAACATGAATGAGGCCAGAAATAACGCGAATTGTGTGTGTGTGTGTGTGTGTGTGTGTGTGTGTGTGTGTGTGTGTGTGTGTGTGTGTGTGTGTGTGTGTGTGTGTGTGTGTGTGTGTGTGTGTGTGTGTGTGTGTGTGTGTGTGTGTGTGTGTGTGTGTGTGTGTGTGTGTGTGTGTGTGTGTGTGTGTGTGTGTGTGTGTGTGTGTGTGTGTGTGTGTGTGTGTGTGTGTGTGTGTTCCCTGCCTTTTTATTGCGGTAGTCATAATAATAAAATGGAAACGTAAACAGTACATAACTGAGATATGCTTGGCTGCCACGCACGATATATTTTCTCTTATACATGATTTACATTAAAATGAAAAAATTATAATTTTATTGCCTGGCAACAAAATTATTTTATTTTTAACAATTACCATTGTTTGAAAAAGTTTAAATGAATTTTCAAGTACTTTACTCTTGTTAAAACGTAAAAGGTTGCAGGTAAACTACCCCTTCCCCTTAACCGATCTTCACCAAAATCAAAAGGCCTTGAGTCCTCTACAATTCAGTGACGTATGCAAAACATTATTTGATTCTGTTTGAATATGCGGCAGTTATCGTTCGTCATAGAAAATTACCCTTGATAAAAAACATTGCAGGTAAACTACCCCTTCCCCTTAACCGATCTTCACCAAAAGCAATAGGTCTTGAGTACTCTACAAATCACGGCTGTATGCAAAAAATTATTTGATTCTGTTTGCATTTGCGGCTGTTATCGTTTGCCATAGAAAAAAAATCTACAGACAGACAGACAGACACACAGACAGACACACACACAGACACTTTTCGAAAAACGACTTTTTTTCATGTTTTGAGTGTAGTACAATCAGAATCTGCAATAATCTCGAACACGATTTTTTTTGCCATCACCATACTTCCATTTCCTTAAGGAATATGGAAGTAAAATTACTCACAACACAAAAATGAAAATATATAGGACACTCATTAGACCGGTGAGACGGTACTCATGGAGGCGAGACGTGGATATTAGCAAAAAAGGAACAAGAAACCTTGAGAATGTTTGAAAGAAAGACTACGTACGTACGACGTGTTTATGGCCCGGTTAAGGAAGATGATGTATGGAGAGTAAGAAATAACCAGGAGATAGATGAGCTATTGAAGCATTAGGACGTAGTACGATTCGTAAATAGTGCATGAGTAACCCAGGGCTGTACGAATGAGGGTGGCGATGGCCTAGTGGCCTGGGGCGTCGAAACCAGACCAAATTTTAACAAACACAGATTTTATCAGACCCAGCACAGAATTTTTATTGTTTAAGAACTATTTAAGTTCGTCACCTGGTCAGCACTTATATTTACATACAACTGAACACTGTGTATCGTAGTCATTAGATTTAAAAAACATGATCGACGTTATACCACTTTAAAATGAGGAAAGGTTATGTTTAAATTGTTGGAAATTTTTGATATAAATTGCTAGTCGTTCCTCGTGATAAAATTCAACGTGTTTTACCAAAAACCATATTAATCGTTTCTGTTAATAGTGTATGTGATGTTTAATCTTCTGCGTTCAGATATACTTTACTCTATATAATTTTAAATAAAGCGATCGAGTCTTTACTGGATTTTAAACATATATATGTATCAAATGGAAAGTACAACACACAAAAATTATTTTGAGTTATTCGAAAACTGCCACACAGAATTAAACTATTTACATATCTAGGAGCAAACAACGTGTGAATATAAATAAATTAGTGAATTATGTGGATTATATACTGTATTTTGTTTTTTAATTTGTGTTCAGTATTGTACTTCTAATTAAACATGCATTTATATTCTCTATTAAGTTTATTGTAGCTGCCCTTCAACGTCGAAAGTAAACCAAATATACGTGAGCGTGTTTTTTAATACTCAAAGCTTAACTAAAGGAGAAAACAAATTTAATTTCGATCTGACTAAAGCGGTTATAAAGACTTTCTACCTGACTATAGGATGTCTCCGCATCTTCAAGTCCTTCTCGGACGCTCATGGACTCCGCCACTGTGCAGGCTTTATCTTTGCCGTTTCCTGTAAGCATACTTTTTGTATACCTTCTTTCCCAAATAATTTTAATACTCTTTTAATTACAAATGGATACAGGCGGTCGAGATTAATACGCTGGTCCACCGAAACAAAACGCTGAGAATAATTTCTTATCGGGTACTTAACAAATAGTTTATAAAGAGACTGTAGTTATAACTTACTCAGATAAACACAGATGCCGTGCAACAGTAGACTCTCTTGGAAATTAAAACAACGGCTCGGGATTTCGGCACATTACGGCAATGCTAATAAACTACATACGTAATAACACCGAGGCTTTCTCTTGTACGAAGTAAGTAGCAGATTTACGAAGGAAATATTAACAGCAAATCAATGAACGTTAATGTCATATAACTAGACCTAATCGGAAGGTTTTCTAAATTTATTTTACAGTATATGCAGCTGCTGGTATGAATTTGATGCACCTCTGGGGTCGGGCAGTCTATGACAACCTGAGTCGGGGAGCTCGACGGATGGGCAGTCCCATACGGTGGCGGCCCTGTGGACACTGACAGGCGACTACAGTCAATGCAGTCAATGGCTGATCCAGAGAGGAAATTTGGGCAGGGCGATTTTCTATTGAAGTACCTACAAATTATAAAAAGACGTTACATCTATTAACGATTTTGATATTATTAGTTTTTATTTATTTTATCAGAACTTACAACCTGCATAGATTATGCAATTGAAACCCCTACTTCATTTTGAGTAGTTAAAACAAAAAGAATATTTCTTTTTGTAAAGAGGGGTTACAAGTTAATTAAAACTAGGCTAAGGCCTAGAGAAGCTAAAAATTGCGCTGGATCCAGTAAGACGGGACTTGCAATAAAAACTCAAGAATTAAATAATTAACAATGGTTTTATTATTCTATCTCATAATATTAATAACAAAAAACAACAGTGATTTAGAATTCCCCTTTTAAATGGTTAACTAAAGAAGTATACCCTCTCAACAAGGCCACCTGAAAAATATTAACTGAGTCCATGAAAAATAATTGCTATGTCACCATCAATGAATTGAAAATGTAAAATAATCATTAACCTCAAAATAAAACTCCCATTAAACTATTTCTTAAAATATAAAATTTATATTTTATGTTTCTTTTAAAATGCATTATATAAATTGATGAAGGTAAATAATTTCATTCACAGTTACTATTAATAATTAAAATAATTATTCATCCAATTTAAATGAACTTTAAAGGTGACACTTACTATACTTGTTAAATAAAATAATTAATATTCATAAAGAAAAGATCAGCCACGATTATTGAGATAGAATACTCGTCTACTGGTGTATACAAATCCTAATAATAAATAAAATCCCTATATCCCACCAAAAGTACAGCAATGCATAATATTTATATATATATATATATATCCCCCAAAATGTACACAGAAATATACAGACATAACACGTTCCACAAGACAAATTACATATACAATAGTATACAAATACATAAAGGTCTCTTGCCACGCCCTTTTTTATATTAGCCTTCTGGTGTATATAAATTCTAAACTTTTGCTTTATAGGAATCCCAATTAGGATTAAAGATTTATTTCTATGAATGTACCCGCATGGTGTGGGTTAATTGCACGTCATGTGTATCATAAAGTATTGCATACAAATGTCCCCAGGACATTAAAATTTAAAACCAAGTGCCTAAGTGGCTAAGTGCTAAAATACTTAATTAAGGTGAGAAATAAAAAATGTTTAAAATAATTAACGCCCCCCAGTTACCATGATTAATATAAAGAATTTATATAGACTAAAATAGGGCCAATTAATGAAAGGGAAAAATTGCACAATATTAGCACCTTATATAAAAAAAATACATTTGTGTGTCAGAGACAGACATGTTTCTTCAATTTATAACCAGTCTCAACAACCTTGTTTCAACAACCTTGTTTCGACAAACAAGTTGAAAAGTGTTTCGACAGGCACAGCTTGGTTGAAACTAATTTAAAATAACACCTACCTCCCCAGTAATCTTTTTATACAAATGGCCTAACCTGATTTTAAAAATAAGAGAAATATATATTTTAATGCCGAGTAAATTAAACTTGAGAAAATAATAATAACAAAACTGACTTTAAATCTGTAGCGAAAGTACTATAAAGAAATGAGTGGAAATCTAAGTTGGATGCTGTGTGGTACACATGTCAGTCTCTGAACTGACAATTAACTATACATGTATTGAAATTTACAATTAATACTTAGTGTTCACACTAAACTGTCCCATCAATTGGGGATCCAAATGAATGTATACTGGTACCATGTTGATTCTACGTGTGAATATAAAATGGATATTTTTCACCTGCTTTGTGTGCCCAGAAGGATGATCTTATTTATAGCGTGGCGATCTCATGATTGGCATGTTGTTGCGGCCTGGTTGTTCTCTTCGGTGTCGAGTGTGGAGCTTTAGGATGTCATTTGGTTCAGTCTTAGCAGGACTTGTCTCTGTTCAGTGAACCCTATTGTCACACATTACATTTTTAGTGAGAGACCACACACAAATGCCCCCACTGTTTGGACACCCTCCAAAATACATAACTAAAAACAACACCTAGTTGTGTTGTACATAATAAAACTTGGTAACATTATTTTGGCCAACATGCCTTACTTAAAAAGTTCTCTAACAATGATTCTTTATAACGCTTTATAACTTGAACCTCACTGAATGTGAGTTGCTTTTGCAATATAATAATTTACCTTGGCTCTGTGACATCTTATGAACTTATTACTTTGAGTGAAATTGAGGTTACCACGTGGCGAAGAATTTATTTAAAACACATAGTTTTTTACTCCATAGAATTTGAGAATACTACTACTTTGAATGTGACATGATTTACGTTTAAAACGTGCCTGAGTAAGTTCCCAATTATGTATGTATAAAGTTTTACTGTCATTGTAGCAAAACTTTATACCACTTAATGACGACGTATTGTGTAATAGGTTAAGTGAACAACACAATCTCGTTACATCAGTTTTAATGAAAGTTCAATATTAAATATATTGTGGTTATTGTACTTTAGGTATTAAAGCCGAGATTCTGACACTCCAATAATCAAGCTTTATTGGTTTATAAAAACTTTACGAACAATTACGTCTCACAATGCATGCTCCGACAAGTGGGGGCTTACTCAAGCTTACTAAAAAAAACATTTTCTCCTTTAAAAGTTTAGTATATAATTAATATAACGAAATCAAAACTTACCGCAGTCATTAAGAACTTATCTCATATTTAAAAAGAAGTCGACGCTAGATATTCACACTCCTCTCCACCGAAGAGATATTCTACGATGTCGTGAGTTAGGCTTCCATTTTGAGACAAACCTTAACAAAAGTTTTCGTTCGTTGTCCGTTTGTAAGGAAATTCTCACCAGGCTGCACCACTGTTGTTTAAAACTGCTGGAAATTCTCAGCAGATGGAAACACCGATCAAACGGTGAAAACTCGAGAACGGTAGCCTCTCCTATCCGCGGGTAGAGAGCAGCACTCCTTATTACTTTAACTTTTGTACTGTCTTTACCGTCAAAAAAAAATGCCAATACATTTACTAAACTCGCGCTGAATCATTTGACTCAGCACACCCTCACCCCAAAAGGGCAACATAGTTGCCCCAACGTTAAATGCAAGGAGGGTACCCTGCAGTGTACCTCTCCCCAAAAAATACCGGTGGACGTCGTGGTTGGGTTTGCTCCGCTGAGCTTGCTCTCAGGAGAACAGAATTCAAAAGGAAAACGAAAGAGACGAAAGAAGATATGTATTATGTAAGTGTGCGGGTGCTGCATGCTGACCTGATCAGAGTCCGCATACAGCACAAGAGAGAGAGCTAAAGACCAAAGAAAGATTCCTACGTACGTCTTCTGACCTCCTGAGGCTCGCCCACCGACTGAGGCCCAACTTGATACCTACTCAGGACCAACAACAACCCCCCCCCTTTTTTACTGGATTGGAAATCTCAACGCCAATGCAACCATCCTCATGCGACCCTCTCCGCCAGACCAACCCCACAGGACCGCCCCAATACGTCACACTCTCTGGTGACCACCACCTACTCCTCCTACTGCCACTCACACACGCGTCCGAAGACCGAAACAAGGTAACTAATACCTTGGTATGTGAGCGCCCATAACTTTATTGTCCACATATGGACTGACCAGCCATATGCTAAAACAAGGCATCACCTATCCTTGACATATCTAACTAGTCATTAAAAAAAACATCCCTATACTAGGGCGGACGGCCCCTATTAGCCGGACAGAGAAAACCGCATCGAAGGGCACGCGAACATCAATCCCTTCACTTGGTCTTCAGAACTGCAGAACTAACGAGGGGTTTTTACTTCAGTACGATCACGTCGAACAACCTACACTTAATCAAAAATAGCTACAACGGAAATCAACTAGGGAATGCGGCATGGCCAGGACTCTACAAAAATATAAACGACAAACTACAACAACAAAAAATGAAAACGACACTAAACTCACTACCCACGTAGTCACCACTCTTCCAACTAACTTCTCTCTGATATTTTTTTCTTTTTTTTTTCCTTTTCTAATTTTTTTTGCTTTTTCCTTTCTAATTTTTTATTTATTTGTTTTTTGGTTTTTACTTTGTTTTCTGAGGGGAGGGGTAGGAAAATTGGGAAGATGAAAAGGGCAAGGATCCTTGAAAGTTCAACAGCTAGGACTAAGGTAAAGGACATGGTTCCCTCCGGTAATAAGGATGGGTGGAGAAAACCAAGGCTCGCGGAGGCAGGGGCGCAACCCTGAAGTAGATGGACACCACTGGGATTGTGGGGAACATCTACCCGCTACCCATCAACCGCTTTGTCTCACCCTTTTATGACGAACTTTAGGACGCCGTTCCTTATGACGAACTTTAGGAAGCCGTTCCTTGTGGACATCACTCTCTGAGAAACTATCTTGTGTAGAGCAATACTGATTTGTTTCCTCTAAATTATAATCAAGGTAACTTACCTATCTACGTTTACCCCGATTTGGATTATCCTCAACCTCTAACTCCTCTGCTTCTATCTTCTTCTCTTCTACAATTGCTTCTGGTTCTATTTCTTCCACCTCTTCCTTTTCTTCCTCTACATAATCCAAATCATCATCACGACACTGCACATCTTCATCTTCTAGTTGCTCCCCTGGTCCACCTGAAACTTCTTTCCATTCCTCGGAATCCTCGACAATACTTACAGAAAGCGTCTGCACATCTTCACACACTACATCATTCTCACCCACAAACTCTACAACGCTGCCACCCAGTTTCTTCCCAACTTCTACCTCATCTACTTCTACCACACTTGCAGACTGGACATCCCCTAGTCCATCCGCGACCTCAGAAACACTTGCAGTCTCCCTAACACTTACACTTATACTCCCCTGCGTAGCATGTGCAGACCACTCTTCTGCCTCCTCCTTCGATTCCTCTTCTTCGCCACTCTCAGCAACTATAACTTCCTCAACAGTACTCAACCTGGAATCCAGCTGTCCAGGTCCATGTGCAATGTCTGAATTAACTTCTACTGACGATGGTAAAGCTCCCCCATCAAGTGACTTATCATATTCCGGCGTAGGCGATGATGATGTTATCGGCTCTGGATCCACCTTGGGCAGAAATGGATTTACCGGAACAATTACTGCGACCTTTGGTCGGACCGTATTTGTAGCAACGCAACACCGGGCCATCTCCGCGAAATTCTCTGGACGATGCCCAAACCTTCCCAAACGGTAACCGTCTTGGGAATTCAGTCCTCCTATAATTATATCTAGGACTTCGGTGTCGGTCAACCCTAATCTTAATACCCGGGCAGCTTTTCGTATGTCCTGCACGTAATCCCCCAACGGCTCTCCGTCGGCCTGATAACGATAGAACCAATCCAGCCTAAGCTTGGAACGTCGTGGAGGATACATGAAGTAATCCAACACTTCCGCATGAAAAGTGTCGACCGTGCCGCCCTGACGCCAAGTGTTGGTGACCTTCTGTTGCAACGTACCCTGGCAATACGGGTATATAAGGCACAAGACCTCCCCATCGGATATACCCGGATAGGCTGCCAACTGCAGGACAAGGTCCAAGAAAACCAGCAGCTGGTCCTCCTTAAATCCATCTATCACCGAAAATTTCTGGAGAACTGGGGTGAGAGGGTGGGGCAATTTCTGTTCCTCCCGGTGGTCGGGGGACGACAATGGCTGAAAGCATAGCGCCGCCAGAATTACACAATTCGCAAAACACTATCAACAAAACACAACACCCTACAAATACCTAACACCTATAAACATGATGACAATAATAAGATTGGAATAAGAAAAACTCACGTACTATACTTCCAAAGAGTAGACTGCGGGTCCACCTAACGATGCGAGAACTAGCCCACTACCTGAACAGCTCACACTCGATTACACCAGACAAAAGGAACGCGACACACACACAACACGCACAACACGAAAAACAAAATACCGACCAACGAAAATTTATTTTAACCATTTCTTAGGTTACCTCCGGCTACCATTTATCGGCAGAAACCGACTGCCGATCGGGCCATACCGCCTAATCACGAAAAAACCGCAACACCTCCCCAAACATGGGTAAGGTAAACTCAAACTAACTAAGCGCCGACTGCGATAAGTCTTGCCCAGGGATTTCCCCTTCTAAAATTTCCTACCACGTGGCACTATTCACTATGCAAGGCGGGCAAGTACATATACATATGTTTCAAACCTTAAAACTAACAAAATATATTCAACCTTGGGATATAGGGCCTTGAAAATTTTCTAAGTTCTATTTAAGAACTAAACATTGTGAAAATTCCAAAATATTTCCTAAGTTTGCAAGCCCCGTCACACCCACAGGACCCTTGTCGTAAGCGCGCTCTGCTACCAAATGAAACCCCTACTTCATTTTGAGTAGTTAAAACAAAAAGAATATTTCTTTTTGTAAAGAGGGGTTACAAGTTAATTAAAACTAGGCTAAGGCCTAGAGAAGCTAAAAATTGCGCTGGATCCAGTAAGACGGGACTTGCAATAAAAACTCAAGAATTAAATAATTAACAATGGTTTTATTATTCTATCTCACAATATTAATAACAAAAAACAACAGTGATTTAGAATTCCCCTTTTAAATGGTTAACTAAAGAAGTATACCCTCTCAACAAGGCCACCTGAAAAATATTAACTGAGTCCATGAAAAATAATTGCTATGTCACCATCAATGAATTGAAAATGTAAAATAATCATTAACCTCAAAATAAAACTCCCATTAAACTATTTCTTAAAATATAAAATTTATATTTTATGTTTCTTTTAAAATGCATTATATAAATTGATGAAGGTAAATAATTTCATTCACAGTTACTATTAATAATTAAAATAATTATTCATCCAATTTAAATGAACTTTAAAGGTGACACTTACTATACTTGTTAAATAAAATAATTAATATTCATAAAGAAAAGATCAGCCACGATTATTGAGATAGAATACTCGTCTACTGGTGTATACAAATCCTAATAATAAATAAAATCCCTATATCCCACCAAAAGTACAGCAATGCATAATATTTATATATATATATATATATCCCCCAAAATGTACACAGAAATATACAGACATAACACGTTCCACAAGACAAATTACATATACAATAGTATACAAATACATAAAGGTCTCTTGCCACGCCCTTTTTTATATTAGCCTTCTGGTGTATATAAATTCTAAACTTTTGCTTTATAGGAATCCCAATTAGGATTAAAGATTTATTTCTATGAATGTACCCGCATGGTGTGGGTTAATTGCACGTCATGTGTATCATAAAGTATTGCATACAAATGTCCCCAGGACATTAAAATTTAAAACCAAGTGCCTAAGTGGCTAAGTGCTAAAATACTTAATTAAGGTGAGAAATAAAAAATGTTTAAAATAATTAACGCCCCCCAGTTACCATGATTAATATAAAGAATTTATATAGACTAAAATAGGGCCAATTAATGAAAGGGAAAAATTGCACAATATTAGCACCTTATATAAAAAAAATACATTTGTGTGTCAGAGACAGACATGTTTCTTCAATTTATAACCAGTCTCAACAACCTTGTTTCAACAACCTTGTTTCGACAAACAAGTTGAAAAGTGTTTCGACAGGCACAGCTTGGTTGAAACTAATTTAAAATAACACCTACCTCCCCAGTAATCTTTTTATACAAATGGCCTAACCTGATTTTAAAAATAAGAGAAATATATGTTTTAATGCCGAGTAAATTAAACTTGAGAAAATAATAATAACAAAACTGACTTTAAATCTGTAGCGAAAGTACTATAAAGAAATGAGTGGAAATCTAAGTTGGATGCTGTGTGGTACACATGTCAGTCTCTGAACTGACAATTAACTATACATGTATTGAAATTTACAATTAATACTTAGTGTTCACACTAAACTGTCCCATCAATTGGGGATCCAAATGAATGTATACTGGTACCATGTTGATTCTACGTGTGAATATAAAATGGATATTTTTCACCTGCTTTGTGTGCCCAGAAGGATGATCTTATTTATAGCGTGGCGATCTCATGATTGGCATGTTGTTGCGGCCTGGTTGTTCTCTTCGGTGTCGAGTGTGGAGCTTTAGGATGTCATTTGGTTCAGTCTTAGCAGGACTTGTCTCTGTTCAGTGAACCCTATTGTCACACATTACATTTTTAGTGAGAGACCACACACAAATGCCCCCACTGTTTGGACACCCTCCAAAATACATAACTAAAAACAACACCTAGTTGTGTTGTACATAATAAAACTTGGTAACATTATTTTGGCCAACATGCCTTACTTAAAAAGTTCTCTAACAATGATTCTTTATAACGCTTTATAACTTGAACCTCACTGAATGTGAGTTGCTTTTGCAATATAATAATTTACCTTGGCTCTGTGACATCTTATGAACTTATTACTTTGAGTGAAATTGAGGTTACCACGTGGCGAAGAATTTATTTAAAACACATAGTTTTTTACTCCATAGAATTTGAGAATACTACTACTTTGAATGTGACATGATTTACGTTTAAAACGTGCCTGAGTAAGTTCCCAATTATGTATGTATAAAGTTTTACTGTCATTGTAGCAAAACTTTATACCACTTAATGACGACGTATTGTGTAATAGGTTAAGTGAACAACACAATCTCGTTACATCAGTTTTAATGAAAGTTCAATATTAAATATATTGTGGTTATTGTACTTTAGGTATTAAAGCCGAGATTCTGACACTCCAATAATCAAGCTTTATTGGTTTATAAAAACTTTACGAACAATTACGTCTCACAATGCATGCTCCGACAAGTGGGGGCTTACTCAAGCTTACTAAAAAAAACATTTTCTCCTTTAAAAGTTTAGTATATAATTAATATAACGAAATCAAAACTTACCGCAGTCATTAAGAACTTATCTCATATTTAAAAAGAAGTCGACGCTAGATATTCACACTCCTCTCCACCGAAGAGATATTCTACGATGTCGTGAGTTAGGCTTCCATTTTGAGACAAACCTTAACAAAAGTTTTCGTTCGTTGTCCGTTTGTAAGGAAATTCTCACCAGGCTGCACCACTGTTGTTTAAAACTGCTGGAAATTCTCAGCAGATGGAAACACCGATCAAACGGTGAAAACTCGAGAACGGTAGCCTCTCCTATCCGCGGGTAGAGAGCAGCACTCCTTATTACTTTAACTTTTGTACTGTCTTTACCGTCAAAAAAAAATGCCAATACATTTACTAAACTCGCGCTGAATCATTTGACTCAGCACACCCTCACCCCAAAAGGGCAACATAGTTGCCCCAACGTTAAATGCAAGGAGGGTACCCTGCAGTGTACCTCTCCCCAAAAAATACCGGTGGACGTCGTGGTTGGGTTTGCTCCGCTGAGCTTGCTCTCAGAAGAACAGAATTCAAAAGGAAAACGAAAGAGACGAAAGAAGATATGTATTATGTAAGTGTGCGGGTGCTGCATGCTGACCTGATCAGAGTCCGCATACAGCACAAGAGAGAGAGCTAAAGACCAAAGAAAGATTCCTACGTACGTCTTCTGACCTCCTGAGGCTCGCCCACCGACTGAGGCCCAACTTGATACCTACTCAGGACCAACAACAACCCCCCCCCTTTTTTACTGGATTGGAAATCTCAACGCCAATGCAACCATCCTCATGCGACCCTCTCCGCCAGACCAACCCCACAGGACCGCCCCAATACGTCACACTCTCTGGTGACCACCACCTACTCCTCCTACTGCCACTCACACACGCGTCCGAAGACCGAAACAAGGTAACTAATACCTTGGTATGTGAGCGCCCATAACTTTATTGTCCACATATGGACTGACCAGCCATATGCTAAAACAAGGCATCACCTATCCTTGACATATCTAACTAGTCATTAAAAAAAACATCCCTATACTAGGGCGGACGGCCCCTATTAGCCGGACAGAGAAAACCGCATCGAAGGGCACGCGAACATCAATCCCTTCACTTGGTCTTCAGAACTGCAGAACTAACGAGGGGTTTTTACTTCAGTACGATCACGTCGAACAACCTACACTTAATCAAAAATAGCTACAACGGAAATCAACTAGGGAATGCGGCATGGCCAGGACTCTACAAAAATATAAACGACAAACTACAACAACAAAAAATGAAAACGACACTAAACTCACTACCCACGTAGTCACCACTCTTCCAACTAACTTCTCTCTGATATTTTTTTCTTTTTTTTTTCCTTTTCTAATTTTTTTTGCTTTTTCCTTTCTAATTTTTTATTTATTTGTTTTTTGGTTTTTACTTTGTTTTCTGAGGGGAGGGGTAGGAAAATTGGGAAGATGAAAAGGGCAAGGATCCTTGAAAGTTCAACAGCTAGGACTAAGGTAAAGGACATGGTTCCCTCCGGTAATAAGGATGGGTGGAGAAAACCAAGGCTCGCGGAGGCAGGGGCGCAACCCTGAAGTAGATGGACACCACTGGGATTGTGGGGAACATCTACCCGCTACCCATCAACCGCTTTGTCTCACCCTTTTATGACGAACTTTAGGACGCCGTTCCTTATGACGAACTTTAGGAAGCCGTTCCTTGTGGACATCACTCTCTGAGAAACTATCTTGTGTAGAGCAATACTGATTTGTTTCCTCTAAATTATAATCAAGGTAACTTACCTATCTACGTTTACCCCGATTTGGATTATCCTCAACCTCTAACTCCTCTGCTTCTATCTTCTTCTCTTCTACAATTGCTTCTGGTTCTATTTCTTCCACCTCTTCCTTTTCTTCCTCTACATAATCCAAATCATCATCACGACACTGCACATCTTCATCTTCTAGTTGCTCCCCTGGTCCACCTGAAACTTCTTTCCATTCCTCGGAATCCTCGACAATACTTACAGAAAGCGTCTGCACATCTTCACACACTACATCATTCTCACCCACAAACTCTACAACGCTGCCACCCAGTTTCTTCCCAACTTCTACCTCATCTACTTCTACCACACTTGCAGACTGGACATCCCCTAGTCCATCCGCGACCTCAGAAACACTTGCAGTCTCCCTAACACTTACACTTATACTCCCCTGCGTAGCATGTGCAGACCACTCTTCTGCCTCCTCCTTCGATTCCTCTTCTTCGCCACTCTCAGCAACTATAACTTCCTCAACAGTACTCAACCTGGAATCCAGCTGTCCAGGTCCATGTGCAATGTCTGAATTAACTTCTACTGACGATGGTAAAGCTCCCCCATCAAGTGACTTATCATATTCCGGCGTAGGCGATGATGATGTTATCGGCTCTGGATCCACCTTGGGCAGAAATGGATTTACCGGAACAATTACTGCGACCTTTGGTCGGACCGTATTTGTAGCAACGCAACACCGGGCCATCTCCGCGAAATTCTCTGGACGATGCCCAAACCTTCCCAAACGGTAACCGTCTTGGGAATTCAGTCCTCCTATAATTATATCTAGGACTTCGGTGTCGGTCAACCCTAATCTTAATACCCGGGCAGCTTTTCGTATGTCCTGCACGTAATCCCCCAACGGCTCTCCGTCGGCCTGATAACGATAGAACCAATCCAGCCTAAGCTTGGAACGTCGTGGAGGATACATGAAGTAATCCAACACTTCCGCATGAAAAGTGTCGACCGTGCCGCCCTGACGCCAAGTGTTGGTGACCTTCTGTTGCAACGTACCCTGGCAATACGGGTATATAAGGCACAAGACCTCCCCATCGGATATACCCGGATAGGCTGCCAACTGCAGGACAAGGTCCAAGAAAACCAGCAGCTGGTCCTCCTTAAATCCATCTATCACCGAAAATTTCTGGAGAACTGGGGTGAGAGGGTGGGGCAATTTCTGTTCCTCCCGGTGGTCGGGGGACGACAATGGCTGAAAGCATAGCGCCGCCAGAATTACACAATTCGCAAAACACTATCAACAAAACACAACACCCTACAAATACCTAACACCTATAAACATGATGACAATAATAAGATTGGAATAAGAAAAACTCACGTACTATACTTCCAAAGAGTAGACTGCGGGTCCACCTAACGATGCGAGAACTAGCCCACTACCTGAACAGCTCACACTCGATTACACCAGACAAAAGGAACGCGACACACACACAACACGCACAACACGAAAAACAAAATACCGACCAACGAAAATTTATTTTAACCATTTCTTAGGTTACCTCCGGCTACCATTTATCGGCAGAAACCGACTGCCGATCGGGCCATACCGCCTAATCACGAAAAAACCGCAACACCTCCCCAAACATGGGTAAGGTAAACTCAAACTAACTAAGCGCCGACTGCGATAAGTCTTGCCCAGGGATTTCCCCTTCTAAAATTTCCTACCACGTGGCACTATTCACTATGCAAGGCGGGCAAGTACATATACATATGTTTCAAACCTTAAAACTAACAAAATATATTCAACCTTGGGATATAGGGCCTTGAAAATTTTCTAAGTTCTATTTAAGAACTAAACATTGTGAAAATTCCAAAATATTTCCTAAGTTTGCAAGCCCCGTCACACCCACAGGACCCTTGTCGTAAGCGCGCTCTGCTACCAAATGAAACCCCTACTTCATTTTGAGTAGTTAAAACAAAAAGAATATTTCTTTTTGTAAAGAGGGGTTACAAGTTAATTAAAACTAGGCTAAGGCCTAGAGAAGCTAAAAATTGCGCTGGATCCAGTAAGACGGGACTTGCAATAAAAACTCAAGAATTAAATAATTAACAATGGTTTTATTATTCTATCTCACAATATTAATAACAAAAAACAACAGTGATTTAGAATTCCCCTTTTAAATGGTTAACTAAAGAAGTATACCCTCTCAACAAGGCCACCTGAAAAATATTAACTGAGTCCATGAAAAATAATTGCTATGTCACCATCAATGAATTGAAAATGTAAAATAATCATTAACCTCAAAATAAAACTCCCATTAAACTATTTCTTAAAATATAAAATTTATATTTTATGTTTCTTTTAAAATGCATTATATAAATTGATGAAGGTAAATAATTTCATTCACAGTTACTATTAATAATTAAAATAATTATTCATCCAATTTAAATGAACTTTAAAGGTGACACTTACTATACTTGTTAAATAAAATAATTAATATTCATAAAGAAAAGATCAGCCACGATTATTGAGATAGAATACTCGTCTACTGGTGTATACAAATCCTAATAATAAATAAAATCCCTATATCCCACCAAAAGTACAGCAATGCATAATATTTATATATATATATATATATATCCCCCAAAATGTACACAGAAATATACAGACATAACACGTTCCACAAGACAAATTACATATACAATAGTATACAAATACATAAAGGTCTCTTGCCACGCCCTTTTTTATATTAGCCTTCTGGTGTATATAAATTCTAAACTTTTGCTTTATAGGAATCCCAATTAGGATTAAAGATTTATTTCTATGAATGTACCCGCATGGTGTGGGTTAATTGCACGTCATGTGTATCATAAAGTATTGCATACAAATGTCCCCAGGACATTAAAATTTAAAACCAAGTGCCTAAGTGGCTAAGTGCTAAAATACTTAATTAAGGTGAGAAATAAAAAATGTTTAAAATAATTAACGCCCCCCAGTTACCATGATTAATATAAAGAATTTATATAGACTAAAATAGGGCCAATTAATGAAAGGGAAAAATTGCACAATATTAGCACCTTATATAAAAAAAATACATTTGTGTGTCAGAGACAGACATGTTTCTTCAATTTATAACCAGTCTCAACAACCTTGTTTCAACAACCTTGTTTCGACAAACAAGTTGAAAAGTGTTTCGACAGGCACAGCTTGGTTGAAACTAATTTAAAATAACACCTACCTCCCCAGTAATCTTTTTATACAAATGGCCTAACCTGATTTTAAAAATAAGAGAAATATATGTTTTAATGCCTAGTAAATTAAACTTGAGAAAATAATAATAACAAAACTGACTTTAAATCTGTAGCGAAAGTACTATAAAGAAATGAGTGGAAATCTAAGTTGGATGCTGTGTGGTACACATGTCAGTCTCTGAACTGACAATTAACTATACATGTATTGAAATTTACAATTAATACTTAGTGTTCACACTAAACTGTCCCATCAATTGGGGATCCAAATGAATGTATACTGGTACCATGTTGATTCTACGTGTGAATATAAAATGGATATTTTTCACCTGCTTTGTGTGCCCAGAAGGATGATCTTATTTATAGCGTGGCGATCTCATGATTGGCATGTTGTTGCGGCCTGGTTGTTCTCTTCGGTGTCGAGTGTGGAGCTTTAGGATGTCATTTGGTTCAGTCTTAGCAGGACTTGTCTCTGTTCAGTGAACCCTATTGTCACACATTACATTTTTAGTGAGAGACCACACACAAATGCCCCCACTGTTTGGACACCCTCCAAAATACATAACTAAAAACAACACCTAGTTGTGTTGTACATAATAAAACTTGGTAACATTATTTTGGCCAACATGCCTTACTTAAAAAGTTCTCTAACAATGATTCTTTATAACGCTTTATAACTTGAACCTCACTGAATGTGAGTTGCTTTTGCAATATAATAATTTACCTTGGCTCTGTGACATCTTATGAACTTATTACTTTGAGTGAAATTGAGGTTACCACGTGGCGAAGAATTTATTTAAAACACATAGTTTTTTACTCCATAGAATTTGAGAATACTACTACTTTGAATGTGACATGATTTACGTTTAAAACGTGCCTGAGTAAGTTCCCAATTATGTATGTATAAAGTTTTACTGTCATTGTAGCAAAACTTTATACCACTTAATGACGACGTATTGTGTAATAGGTTAAGTGAACAACACAATCTCGTTACATCAGTTTTAATGAAAGTTCAATATTAAATATATTGTGGTTATTGTACTTTAGGTATTAAAGCCGAGATTCTGACACTCCAATAATCAAGCTTTATTGGTTTATAAAAACTTTACGAACAATTACGTCTCACAATGCATGCTCCGACAAGTGGGGGCTTACTCAAGCTTACTAAAAAAAACATTTTCTCCTTTAAAAGTTTAGTATATAATTAATATAACGAAATCAAAACTTACCGCAGTCATTAAGAACTTATCTCATATTTAAAAAGAAGTCGACGCTAGATATTCACACTCCTCTCCACCGAAGAGATATTCTACGATGTCGTGAGTTAGGCTTCCATTTTGAGACAAACCTTAACAAAAGTTTTCGTTCGTTGTCCGTTTGTAAGGAAATTCTCACCAGGCTGCACCACTGTTGTTTAAAACTGCTGGAAATTCTCAGCAGATGGAAACACCGATCAAACGGTGAAAACTCGAGAACGGTAGCCTCTCCTATCCGCGGGTAGAGAGCAGCACTCCTTATTACTTTAACTTTTGTACTGTCTTTACCGTCAAAAAAAAATGCCAATACATTTACTAAACTCGCGCTGAATCATTTGACTCAGCACACAATGACAAACTGTTTTTTCAAATAACTAGTAAGGATGATTAGTGAGTAGTGATTAGTGTAGGATGTTTTCCATATAAGTTTCCTTTCTAAAATACTCATACAAGTTACCAGGATCATTAAATAAGTAAAGACACAAACTTATTATTTACAAAATTGTATTCAATTAATATAATTTACATAATTTTATATATACTTTCCTGCTGTAATTGCACATTTGTCCAATGGCTCTACTACATTTTTTACGACTGCAGCAAACGGTTCTTTGTCTTGAAGTCTGAACCACTTTCACTTCTTCGTTGTTGTGAAATTTGTTGACCCCATGTAAAAACTCCTTGAGCGGAACAAACAAAAACCTCAGTCGGATGGATAAATCCAGGTCTCATCGCAAGTCACAATTCAAATCTTCTGCAAGGATTAACCCAATAAAGGTGTTCCGGTCCCAAGCAGATAGACTAGAGCTGGTCACTACAACGCTTCTTAGGACGTCCCATATCTCTCCGTCCTTTGGACTTATATTTGCATAGTTGTTTGGGGATGCGGCAGCCATCCATTCGTTAAGATATTCCAAACATTTTAGTCGATTTCGGGCCATCCTATCGAGTATACTCATAATATTCAGTTTCTGCCATACATACGTTTATTTTGCAATTTGTGAAGTATATCCTGTCACGTAACTAAGAAATCTCATTTCGGCCGATTGACTGGCCTGGGGTTTCGTTAAACCCCAGTTCTCAGACCTTAGAGATATGTAGGGAGGGCGATCACTTTATAGAACTTTCTTTACTTGTTGATGTTAGAGTTCTGATGATTTCACACAACTTGTGCAGCTTCTTCACCACATCATTGTTTGTTATGTAAGATGCATTACAGACCTGATATTCAGGATTACTGACCTGCTCCAGACCCGAGTGTAAATTTCGGGTGGTTTTACTGTAACAAGGAATCTTATCACTGAACGCCGTTCTTTAACGGTGTATTTTGTTAGAGGATTTGCCATTGTTGAACTATACAGTATTGTGTACTGAAATATTTGTCATACAGCGGTCTTATATTAAATAACATGATGACAGATGCATTTGATATAGTGAAAAGGGTCAGGCTGTGGGCAATCATGGTAAAGAAAGGTATCCCGCAACACCTCATTAGAGCCATACAAAGACTTTATGTGGAAAACATACTTTTTAATTGAGAAGGACAATTCATAGTGTAGGCCTGATCAGTGTACGACAAGGATGCCCATGATCACCTTCTTTTTCAATTTATATACAGACGATGTCACACACAATTGGCAGATGGACCTTCCGGAGCATTTTATGATTTGTAATTCTGCAATTGACACGCTGTTGTTTGTGAATATCTTAATCGAATGGACGACTGCCTCATCCCCAAATATCTACTGAATTATAAACCGAAAGGCCGGAGAGGTGTGGGACGTCCGACGAAGCGTTGGAGTGACCAGCTCTGATCTGTTTGCTTGGGACTGGAATAAACCATTTTTGGTTTAATCCTTGTTGAATATGATGATGATGATGATGATGATGGTATATGGTGATTATGATGAAGATGACAGATTTAGGTTTTCAAAGTGTTCTAAATCTGAGCTAGATATTTTTTGAACCGTGGCTTTCTTCTCTTTACTTATTGAGAGACACCCGTGCTTATTTAAGATTCATTGAACTCGCGTGATAGCCTAGGAGGCTAGTCCATTTAATGACATGTTGCCAGTACTATCCAACGATCGTAAACGTTTGAGTAGTCATATAGTCTGTCACAATGTTTAATATGATGTATGAGTATATTTTCTCTCAATTAACGAAATATTCAGGTATCCTGTCGTCACCTGGTTTAGAACATACAGAGATACACTCTGGCCATGACATTGTGAAATTGTTTCGATATTTCCTAATTTGAATTACTAGCTGCGCCCTACAGCTGAATCTCATATCCTCATAATAGTCTTGGTATCTCTACCTACTACGTAACTACTACCACTCGGCGTTTGGTGAGTCTTGCCCTCCTTTACAATTCTTTTCCATGCATGCTTATCCTCATTCTTCTCTCACAACGCCTCACTTTTATCGTCTTCAAATTTTTATGGTTTCTGTATAAGTGACATTTTTCCAGTGTGACTTTGTTGACCACACGCCCAACCCCCAATCTGGAGGACCAGGTCATCTGACTTTGCAGTTTCCGTCCTCTAGATCAGTCGATTACACCACATCTTCCAGATCCTGATCTACCCATGGTTGATTATTATCAGAGTTCCTTTCTCTAGCCTTTGGGATCCCATCAAACACGGTGTAAGGTAACACCAGTCAGTGCTTTTTAATTGCGGCACTTCCTCTCCATGTCATAACTTCGTCGTTGGGTATGCCAGGTTATTATCGGTTTGGTCAAGCCACTGGTCATGCTGAAGAAGCCGCCTAGGTCCGGGACTGCTTATTCGCAGCTGGCCTACGTCTGTGGGCAATTCGTTATCCGCCAATTGCGACCCGTCCAATAGTTGAGGCTACGCAGTATCTAAGTAGCTCCACATAGTACAAAATAAACTCCGCGGTAGGCATCTTGCTAATCTCTAGAATCACTGGGTTTTTACCGATCTGTAGGCGACGAAGCTTGACGTAGTTGATGATGCTTTAGGTACTGAAACACTGACCCACGACAAAAGGGAGGTAAGCAGCGATAATACCAGTGAATCATACCCCCTCTGCCCTCAAAAAATAGGGGAAGGAAAAACGATTAATGTAGTCTCCTATAAAATCTTACAAGACGTCGGTTAAAGAAATCCTCTCGATATTGTCATCACCATTATCTACTTCAGGGATTAGGCATTGATTATGCCTGTACCAGCCTCACAGGTTTGTTGTGTCCCTCTTGTTTTTGCGCGTTCTGCATCTCTTTTACCTCTTACTGTAGACTGCAAAAATTTTCTGGCAATGTTATTATCTGGCTGCCTACTTAATGGTTTTTCCGTTTGGTACTAGACTCCATTATTTTTATTTTATTGAAAATGTAATCAGTTTCTTCCTAATATCATCATTCCTCTTACCATCTATTAATGTATGCCCTGCCAATGAACGCAACATTCATCTCTACAGCCTCTCAGTGTCAACTAAAATTACTGGTGTGAAACGGTGGCAGGAGGTAGTAGTTTATAAATAAATACTAGTTTATGGTTTAGAAGATAGTTTATAAACTAAAAATTTATTCTGGAAAGCCGTTTTGTAAGTGTTTAGCTAATGAAACAAATAATTAACATTTCTTTTTCTTTCGTTTCGACTATTTATGGGCTGCCATGACACAAATTCCTTCACTTTCTGAAGTTCTTTTTTCTTCGACAGTATATCTTCGTCCTCTGGCTTACTCTTGCTCGTTTTTCTTCCGATGACACCCTCTTCTTTCTTCTTGGTTTCTCTTCGGACAGAACCTTTACCTCCGCAATTTTTTTTTCTGAACACTTCTCCGTTTTCCGTATCTTCTTTTCTGATTCACATACACTTTTCTTGATTCTGATGGACTTTCTTCACAGTAGTATTTGTGCCTTTCTGTTCTCCCGGAAAGGGAAGGATTTTGTTCGTTATCCTTTACGATCCACTCTTCTAAGGTGTCTATGGAAAGCCATTATTAGTCTTTTCTTTGTCGTGGTCAAGATTTTCTCAAACTTTTTATAGAACTGTTGGTTCGGTATCAGATGAAATAAAAACTCATTTTGTGATATTTTTCTTGGCTCCAGGATTTTTATAGACATTTTTTCTTTCTTTATGGAAAAATCTTAAATAATTTTAAAGATAATCATATACTGTACGAGATTAATCATAAAAAAGTTTAATCCGTATTTAAAATTTGGGAAGAAAACGTGTTAAATTTCTCTAGATGTTTTCTTTAAAAAAGTCATAATTCAATTTTTTTGAATTCACAAACTGCTCACCGTTTTTGAATGGCTAAAAATAAAATAATTACAAAGTTTTCCAGAAAAAATAATGGTCTCTCAACAACAGGGTTGCGCGAAATGTTTTTATGACTTTGGGAGAGGGTTTCTTTATATTTCCTTGTTCCTCCTATTTATCTTATTTCCTCCTCAACAGTGGATCCGCTCCGGGCGCAGTACGAAACAGTTTAACAACAGCGGCAGATAACAAACAAAATCTGAGTCATAAAGATCTAACAAAACACGTGAAAGTAAAGTAGTCTGCGTAAGAAAAGTACAATGTAAAAAATAAAAAATAAATATTCATTGATAACATGCGCGGACTGTGTGTAATTAAATAATCAACTCGTGTACTCAGTACCATAATAATCTATTTATAATTATCTAATTACTACAAACGGTTACAGAACGATATTGATTATCACGTACTAATATGTTTGCATTGATATCAAATACCTACTGTCAACTGATACCGGTTTTGCAACCAAAGAACTAATTATGAAAATTACCCCCTCTCTCTCTTCTCCTGAGTAGTTTGATGCGGTTTTCGAGCTCTTCCTACTTATGAGCCCAACAAGTAGGGCCTACTCCAATTTCTGTCTCCTCCTGTCGTTCTTCCATTCAATGCAACCTCCGTCACCAGAATTATCAATTCTGGATGTCTCAACCAACTTGTCTCGTTTCTTGTCAAACGTCTCTACAAACTTCCTCTTCCAGAACCCGTTTATTCGTTGCTTCGTCCACATATTTTATTTGTAACATATATAAATAGAAAAATTACCTGTGTTAGGAGAACGATCTGGTCAATTAATCAATTCACATTGAAACCTCTGATGATACAGATTGATCTGTAAAACGTACATCCTGTTTATATATATATATATATATATATATATATATATATAATTTGTGATGTTTTCAATTTGTTTCTTCTGCAAGCAGTATAATTTGTATATTCTTTTTAACACCTGACGCACGTTTCACTGAAAAATATCAGTATCATCAGAGGTTTCTAAGTAAATTAATAACAATCGAAATAATTCTATTAACATAAAATTAACGAATGGAAAATTATATAGAAAATGATATAGGCCTATATATATACTGATTAAAATTAAAATCTACTTTGCAGAAGTAATCTGTTCTTGAATGTGTGTGTGTTCTTGAATCTGTTGTGTGTGTGGGGGGGGAGAGGGTGGGAGGAGAGAGAGAGAGAGAGAGAGAGAGAGAGAGAGAGAGAGAGAGAGAGAGAGAGAGAGAGAGAGAGAGAGAGAGAGAGAGAGAGATGAATGAATGGCGAAGGTAACAACTGGACGGGAATAATACACAGTACAGAGATATTTCAGTGGGCGAATTCTATATTATACACAGAACAAGGATGGTGTTCAAAGAGCTGTCTTCTGCTTTTCTATTTGCTTCTATTCTTCTAGTCTCCAGCTTTTAGTGCCTTTTCTCTATCGCCTCATCTCTTTTACTTCTCCAAGACGTTTTAAACTTCCTTCCTTTCTTCTGCCCATTGAACCATAATTTGTTAACTTTCGCTATACACGGGTGTGGACATGTTCTTCTTATATGTCCAGAACACATTGTTTCAAAAACAATGTTTCGTTCGCTGTAAAATAATTGTCAATAAAATGTCGGTTAACGAGAAATGTGTAGAAGTAGTATACTTTATTACCCAGGAAAAAATGCTTCAGACGGGACAGAATGTGAAATAATGTCATAAAAAACAAAATGAACATTTAGAGTATCCAGTTGAAAATGTGTGAATTTAGGTGAAGGCGGCAGAGTATGTTCCAGTACTCTTATACGGCATACCTCTGACGAGCCCGGAAGAGGAGTTGGATGAAATTTTAGGCAGCTGAAATGACGTACTTAACGGCAGTCAATAAATGTACAAGTATGGATCGTGAAGATATCACTACTGGGACATCGTACAGAGATAAAAGAAGCGCTATTTACATGGGACAGATGAAACGGTTAAACTATTGCTACACTATGTTTATGAGCATCGTGGGAGAAGAGCCGCGGAACGACCAGTAGTCAGATGGCGTGAGACATCTTGTTTGGTCAGAAGGATGGTCCTAATCATTCAAGCGATGACGATGGTGGTGGCGGCAGGAGCATGGTAACAGAACGGATGAAATTAAGAACTATAATCTGAGAGGAAGAACAAAAGACAGTTGAAACACGAAAAGATAGGAGTAGCCCACTCTGTTAAGTCGGAAGGTATTCTACTTGTCGTTAGGTTAAGAAGCAGACAAATAAGAAGAAGAAGATGAAGCATAAAAAGATGGAGGAGGAGGAGGAGGAGGAGGAGGAGGAGAAGAAGAAGAAGAAGAAGAAGAAGAAGAAGAAGAAGAAGAAGAAGAAGAAGAAGAAGAAGAAGAAGAAGAAGATCTTGGAAGGAACAAAATAACGTTACCAAACACGTTAAAATTTAATTAAAAACACGAATTAAACACGTTACCTAACACGTTAAAAACACGAAATTAAAACAAAAATGGATTAAAATTTGGCGAAATAACGTCGCAAAAAGACAAAAACCTTGTACTGAACTGGTATTACAAAACTCGTAGTCTACTATTGAAAAGTCGACGGTTCTGAATCAACAAATCGATTCACTCAAATTAACCTTGAACCCTATCCAGCTGATTCTAGAATAAGCGAAAACTTAATACGAAATAAATGTTAACAGGCGTGTGACTATTTTTGCGCTTTTTATGCAGTCTCTCTTTGCAAGAGTGAGTAATCACAAAATGAGTGTTGACCTATACCACGCTGATAAGAAGCACATGTGTATAAATATCCTACTGAGACCAACACGGGTTTAGTAATACGCTACACAGTACCAGCGACATTCTTACGTACTTGCACACCCCTGGCCGTTCGTTAATCGTAAGTCACACTTACTTGTGTTGTGTTTTTTTGTTTGAAAAACTTACAAACAGTGCACATCAATTATAATAATACGAGAGTGTAGATTTTTTACTTATATTTTAGTGTCCGTTTTAATCGTGTAAATCCATCATCATCATCATCATCAGAATATTACGATTGAAATCTAAATTTGTTGATTTGTTATTGTAATTACAAAACTCTTTATTCTTACACAGATGTTTACTGATAAAGTCGATTTATATGAAGAGCATATAACATTCTACGACTGTCATTCGTTTCCTTGTATATTTACAAAACGCTTTTACATACATACGTGTGATAGAGCAATAAGGGAATCTTAAAACAAAAATATGACTTCTAGATCCAATGAACCTACCTTCTGAATTCATAGGTCTCGTGTCACACACACACACACACACACACACACACACACACACACACACACACACACACACACATACACACACACAATAAAACACTGAAATAAAATAACATCCGTATAATAGATCATAACTTTTTAGTGCAAAAGAGCAAGAAGAAAATCTTCGTAAAAACATATTAGTAGAGAATGGTTCACAGACTTTTCATTTGTTCTGTTAATTTAGTAATACTGTTCGATAAGCAGAGGATTTAACAGACACACCATGCTTATACAGTTCATTAGTAACTTAAAATCCGTCACCTTAGGCTTGAACCTCTTTAGCCTTGTGGGCTTCTTATCAGCATTCTAGAGTTTATAAAACATTTAAATTGTTAAACTGTAGTATTTTAGATTGGTCAAATAGTACGGATACACACACACACACACACACACATTCCCTTAAAATTTTAATTTTCTGCTTTAATGGCTAAACTGTTTTCTTACATTAACTGCTTTCTTATATTAAAATTTTATTTTAATATAGAAAAGAATGTTAGTTTAAAAACAAGTAGTAACGTTTAATGATATGAATGATATACATAATTAAATAAATTATTCCTCTATAAGTAACTCGTTGAGTTTCCTGCAGGTCCCCCATGTAATATCTTCAAAATAAATACGCTGCAAGTAGGTTTATTTTCACCTGACGCACGTTTCACAGAAATTATTCTGTAAGAACTATATTGTAAGCGAAATATTCAATTACAATTCAAACAAACCTCTGAAGATACAGAATAATTTCTGAGAAACGTGCGTCAGCGAAAATAAACCTACTTGCAGTGTATTTATTTGAAGACATTAAATTAAATAAATTATACATATAAATATTGTATATATTTTCCTTTTTTTATATCAGCTGTTTTTATAATCATTTGATTGTAAACTCTTTTCATCCAAACATTTAATGATGGTAGTTTATACTACTGAAAAACATATACTCTTATGAATAAAACACGGATATTAAACGTTTTGATTGATTTACTAATAAACAATATGCAAATATAAAAGGAGTATATGTACATTCCACATAAAGGTATATATTATATATAAAAGTATTTGACATACAGTTATTTATATATAAATGCTCATGGTTTTTCGTCATATATATAATTTGTATGCTTTTTCGGAACTTTGAGTCTAATTTTATCTCATCTGTGGGCATCAGGTAAACATGTTCAAGAAAGCTGGTCTATACAACAACGGGAACTCCGTACAGAGGCAGGACGCCAACAGAACTCTCGCTAGATACCACCACATGCTGAAGTGGCGAGAGGGTGAGAACGTTCTCGATGTAGGCTCGGGCAGTGGAAACGTGACCACTGAAGTGCTTCTGCCGTATCTGCCCAAAAACATCAAACACCTGGTGACATATGCAACCCTTCACAAGAAACCTACACACACACACATACACATTTATATGTATGTATACTATAAATCCAAAATTACATAATTTCTTTAACGCTTCTTCAAAAGAAACATAATTCACGTTTTTCTTACTCAGCCGAAAATATTAATACGTTAACATGGTATGTACATAACAAAATTTACAATCACACGTTTATATATACGAATTCATACTCATTTTTTCAAACTTTCTTTTAACTAAGACTAACAATGTATATAATGTGCATTCGTACGAATTTTCTAGTTACGTTATTGTCTAGTGTTGGTATTTTTGTAATCACCATCAGACTATTGTTAATGATAAACACAATTTCTTTTGTTTATAAATTTTGTTATGTATTTGTTAAGATATTAATATTTTCGACTGTGTAGAAAAAACTGAATATGTTTCTTTTGAAGAAACATTACAGGGTATAATTTTGGATTTAATAGTTTTTAACGAATTTAGGTTTTCTACGTAATTTGTGTCAATGAAAGTAGCCTATTACATATTAATGTTATAACTATAATATACATTTGTTTGATTATTATAATAAATTTTATCCATTAATTATTTATAAGTAACTCGATGAGTTTTTTGCATATTCTTGAATAATGTTAGGCCTATATATTATCAAATTACAATTACTTCTGCAAGTTGTTGATAGGTATAATTTTGATACTGAAATCGAATCAATTCGATTATATTTGTTAATTCATATATAAACCTCTGAAGATACTGATACTATCAGTAAAATGTACGGGTGCGTTAGGTCAATTGAAAAATAATATCAACTTGCAGAAGTAATTATAAATTGATAATATGTAATATTAATGAATTTTGTATACATCGGTATATGTAAGCATAAATTAAAAAAAGTACATCTAAAAAAATGTTGCATCTAACGGGAATAATACAAAGCGTAAGAAAATGAAAACAAAAGCAGAAACTTTAGAAAAGGCAGTCTAAGCAAAGCATACAAAATTCGATGCGCAGACTGTGGAATATACTTTTATTTAGTAGGTGATTCCCTGTGTGTTTAGGTTTTATATTTATTAGACAGACACTAACTTCACAATACAAAAAACGTTTTATCGTATTACGTCTGAAATACTATTAGTCTAATTAATAGCATATCTAATTATTAAAACTCGTTAGTTTTAGAAATTAGATAATTGGATTTCAATATAGCATTCTTCCCCAAAAGTCAAAAACAATTCTTTGTGGAAATCTGGAAATAACTAACACAACCTTGTTAATGCGTTAGAGTTAAAGACCACACCAAACAAACGTTCAATAGTCAGATTTTCAAATTTCCTTACTGAAGATGAGATTGTGTGTGCGAGAGACATGTTATTTTATTGTCACAACGAAACTTGCTGTAATCTATGTAAACAGATCAATATGAATAAATAAATTTTAATCACAACATAAAACAGCTGATCAACATAGTAACTGTGTAAAAAAATTAAAAAAAAAAATTCTCCAAAACGTCTGAGGATGGCGAGTAATAAATGATCCAATGACATGTGCGTATAGCAAAAGTTTAAATAAATACTTGGATTTGAAACAAAGTTTAAATAAAGTAAAGAATACAGAATTTAAGAAAGTGATATAAATTTTAAGTAAATAAAACAATAAATAAACTAAATAAGTAAATAAGATTAAATATACTGGTTGGACCGTAAGTTGCTTAGCAAAAATTAATTTTTTTATAACGTCCAGCGATGAAAGATTTTGTGAGGTTTATTCCATTGATTGCACACAGTTTTAAAACATTTGTGTCGACTTTCCAACAGAATTTATTGTTATTATCAGTCCTTTCATGTGGACAATACAGAAATAATTAATATACCTATAATGAGTATTAATACTTATTGGATGTTATATTTATATCTCATTAATATACGAATAGTAGTATATGTGTAATAATATGCATTATTCTTTATGCAAAACACACACACACATTCACCAAATCAAAAAATACTCATTGTATGTGAAGTCCTGTTAATCATTTCTGTATTGGCTGCATACGGTGCTGATGATAATAAATTTTGTCGAAACGTCTTCACAAATGTTTCAAAATTGTATATACTTGAACGCCGAACCTTCATGGTCTCCACTACTAAACTAGGGATAATTAAATTTCTAAGCCAAGCAACATGTGGCTCACTCTGTATTTGTCAGTGGCTAAAAAAATATACTTTTAGAAAAAGACTGGTTCTTACACAGTTTATATTCAACTGTTTTATGGACAATATTCTAAACTTGAGTAATTATAACATTATTCAATTGTTCAATGTTAACACTAAAAATACACTGTTATGATATGATGTCCGTCCGGCAGGTGGGTGTCGATATATCGGAAGACATGGTGAAGTGCGCGTCGGCAAACAACGTGGACCCGCGCATCTCGTACACCGTCGGCGACATCGCCCAACAGGACAAGAGCGTACTCTGCCGGTCGTTCGCTGAAGACGTCCTCTCTGAAGGATTCGACAAAGTATTTTCGTTTTACTGTCTGCACTGGGTCCGTAACTATCCGTGAGTACAGCGACTGCCTTATACTGTGTCTCTGTGTTCCTTAAAACTGTCTCCCGGTTGCTCCAACATTCTTCTGGCGTAGACTTTAACAATCTTTGTTTTGATTAATTTTACACTGTTTTGTGCGGTCCTCTGATAAACTTCGCCATTAAACTGATGGAGTTGGATTTGTGAAGACGGGCGTAGTTTTCAAGTGATGAAACATGAAGACAAATTATGTCATTCATGTTGAACGACATGTGTTAAGAAGAATTATTTCTGTATATGTATTCGTGTTTATGAATTATATATAGACACACGCACAAGAGGATCAATCATGTTGCATTTCCACCACCATCAGATTTAAAACCGTTTTATTTTTATTTTTTTATCACCAAATGCAATTTTCTTAGATCGCCCGTCTTCAGTGATTTCAATGTGATTAAGACCTAGTCCGTCATTGATCAACTGGTCCACACATTTAAATAAGTTTGTTTTTGTTCCTTCTATTTGACTTCTTTTCGCTTGGCGATCAACCCGAATATTCTTCATTCCTCCTCGCGTTTCTCAGCATTCCTCTTCATCTCTTCATTACTCCTGCATCTTACATCTTTTATAATCTATTCTATATATCGTATAGTCTTCTCCTGGCTCTTTTCCCATTTACGTGTCTTCCCTTATTGTTCTTAAGAGCTCCCCTTGTCCCACTAAATGTTCAGTAAGTTGTAATGTTCGTTTTTTTAAAAGTGGATCTCCTTCTCTACCACTCTCTTAGAAACCTCCCTCTTTGTTATTTTTTCAGTCACCATAATTTTCGTTACGAGTCGGTAGCACCATGTCTGAAATTAATCGAGTCTCCTCTCTTTTTCAAAGTCCACATTTTTACTGCCATATAAGAGTACACTCCAAACGTGTGGTTTTTAGAACCTTTTTTCCTAATTTCAAGTCTGTTACTTTATGAAATTAGAGACTTCTTTTCTTTTAAGACGATTTTTATTGTTTAATTCTTCTTCGTATGTTTGCTTTACTTTGTTTTTAGGGTTCTTTCTCCCTTCAATACCTTCGTAACGTTCAACCCGTTCATTATCTACATCAATCCGCACTTTATATTACCGAACATCAATCCGCACTTGACACATACTGTTACCCTTGGTTTCAGATTTATTTATTTTCATATTATATGCTTTTTCATAATGTTATCCATTTATTTGCATGGACTTAAGGTCTTTCCCCACTCTCACCTAGAATAATAGTATCATCAGGAAATATGATCTGAGCATGTATGTTCTGTATTGTCTGTTTTACTACATATGCTAACGATATTCAACTTATTCCCAGTGTCATCTTTCTCAGTGTATCCGCAAAATTGCATCCATTCGCCGTGCCTGTAGCCTTTATAATTCTTTTGCTGTATGGTTAGTACTCTCGAGATTCACTACGTACAATACTGTTGGAGCAAGTAAAATTTTATAAAACTTCACCCTAACATCTGGGTACACTTAAAATCTTAATAATATGTGTGCAGTGTACAAATAAAATATATATATATATATATTTTATATATATTATAAGTTTTATACATTACAACTTATGATCAAACAATGTTAAAAATCGTGCTCGGTAAAGCACATACATGACACACATATAGATCCAGTTTATATTTTGCAGGCAATGGGCTAAGAACATTCACGACTTAATGAGATCAGGCGGACAAGCCCTTCTGATGCTGCTCACATGGAATTCCGTAATGGACATACGCAACAAGGTCGCCTTTTCCGAAAAATGGAGGGGTTACATGAAGGTCTGTTATAACTAATACGTATTCTGCTATTTTGTAACAAATCTGATAGTTTTTGTGGTTTCCTGCCGATGTTTACTAATCGATTGCAATTTGTTGTAGAACTCGACGCCTTTCAGATATGTGTTTCACGACTCCGTGGACCCCACAGCTTCGTTTGAGAAACTTTTGAAACACGCCGGCTTCCAAGTAGAAGTGTGCGACATATTCCACCGCAAAGCACCGTTTCCAGAAAGACTGCGCGGTAAGATAAGCAACAGAGAAGGAATTCGTGTTTGTTTATTCTAACTAAAAATCCGAATTAGCATCTTTGATGTACTTACTAAATACTAACTAACAATACAATGAATAATTTTACCAATTTAAGTGAGTGCGTGACCGTCATGTGCCTTGTTTTGTAATAGTAACAATCTTCATGGTAGAGACAGTGTGACAGAGTTTTCGAGTAGAGAGAGTCGTGAGAGGGGGGAGAAATTATTTAAGAAAATTGATAATTTGGAAACACGATTACAAATCAGTCTAATGTCAAGAAGTACAAACTCACACACATACATGTACATACACCGATTACAGTAACTCATTTATTACATAACACATTAAATCGGAGATTTTTCAAAATTGATAATAATTTGTCGTAACGTTTAGAACATTGATAAGCCGGTAATTACCCTCTTCAGGTGATAAAAGACTATCAAACTTGTAATGTAAGCCAAAGCAATAAAATAAAATAAATTGTCAATCTAAAGTATTAAAAACATAGAAATTAATTTCTAACTTCTAATTAATATTTAATGAAGCAACAAATGTTTTTAAATTAACTAATTTTGCTTATGTGTACTTGGAAGAATTGTATTTGTAAATCAGCAGCAGAACAATCAGATTCCAGTTACAACACTCGACAGAGCAAGACAAAAGTGATGTAAAAATATTAATCAGTTAAACAAATAATTTGGTTTTATTTCGTTTTAATTATAATTTCGGGTCAAGTTTTTACCTTGGTTTAATAATAATTTGATTGACAACAGTGTTTTTTTTCATTTATTGATAATTTTAAAATTTTTCTTATCGCATTGATCTATTTCCATAAACTTTCCATATTTGTACAGCATTGCTTTAGTGTTTAATACATGTTCCACCTTCGTTGATACCAAATCTTTTAACCGTACGGAACATCTTCAGCGGTCACTAATCCACTGTCGTAGACACAGCGAAATTTTCCTTAACAGAAACAAACCCCCTTCTCTCCAACAATGTTGTACTTAATAAAAACTATACAATTTTCCTGTGAAGTTGTGTATGTAGGACTACATACAAGATAAAAATTCGTGCAAATTTTGTTTATTTGTTAAGTTGTGTTTACATCTATATTTATATCGTTACCTTCAGAATAATCTCCACAGTATATAACCCAGTTATGGCATTGTTATGTACTTTCAGAGTCTTCAAAACGTTTATGGAATGCACTTTTTGGCGTAGCGATGAGGTCGCCCAACGATTTTTCTTTTATGTGTTCATTAGTTGGGAAACGTTGTTCTTTCATAGTTGTTTCGTTCTTGGGAAGAGGAAAATCTCGTATGGGGACATGTCTGGCGAATTCGGCGGCTTAGGTATCATTATGATATTTTTTGCTTAAAATTCTTTTGAACAAGCAACGAAGCGTGTGTTTGGTGCATTATCAAAGTGCAATTTTCCATATAACTCTGGCCGTTTTCTACGAATATCTTCACGCAAGTATCGAAAACACCCAAATAGTATTCTTTATTCACTTAGTGATCAAAAGACTCGTGGAACACAGTACCACAATTTTCACCTGACTATCTCGATTTCAACTCATTTATGACTTGAAGATTTTTACCATTTGTATACTTCGTCCAAGCATACCAAACTCGCTACAAGCCATCTGCATCATTTTCTCCTTGTTAGAGCCGTTTATTTGCTAAATAGAATGTTTAAAAATCGCCGAATGCGCCAAAACACAACTAATTCAATTATGTGTCAATTATGGATTATGCATCCAATATTTTTAAAGACTCAGACAATTGTTAGAGACAGTTGTAGGATGCGACAAGAGAAGAGTTTTTGAATCGAACATTCTAGCGCGGGAAAATTACAGAACACTCCAATATGTCTCGTAATTTGAATAAACTAATTTGTACAGCATTAGATAGATTAAGTCGTACCTGAAGACGATCACATTTTTGCAGTGATCAGAAACATGTGACATAAAATTTGTACTAACGATGGAGAATGTCTGATTCAGTGTGTTGTGCAATTGATGTATGATTCGAAGTTTAAGCTTGTATTAACTAAACGTCAACTAAAGTCTAACTAAAAGTAAGACTGCTTGAATTAGGATGGATGAAAAATTACTCTGGAAGCTTAAGTGTATCAATACAGTGTAATGGACAGAGAAAGAGACGAATCATTAAGTGGACTTTGTTTGTGGATTATATGATACAGTTTACAAAGTCCGATTTATGTCTTGCCGAAAGACAGAAATTCTAGAATTATATTGTAAACGGAAAGTGTAAACAAAAATCATCTGAAAAAATTGTGAGTTCTGTGTGAACGTTATACAGATGGGGACATTAAGGCGAATTACTAATTATCTGGTAGGGATTTGAAACAAATAAACGAAAAATTCTGAGGAAATTATTTAGAAACAACACTACTTTGGGGCTTAAGTCACACCTCTTTTTGATCAACACCAAGCGATTAGACCATTAATGAAACAATCTACAATTTACAATTCACACAAAAGATCGACTATTAATCAAGTGCATTGTACAGAATTGTTGTTCCCGACAGCTGTTACTAATAACCCTATGACTTGACAACACAGTATTCTATGCTCACCTAGTTTATAAATGTGATAAACACTCAGCTTATCACAACACTATTGTACTCAAATAATTCCATACATCATTGTTACGTAATACAATTGTATGTTCCCATAATTTTAAAAGATAACAGTTTACACTCAAACAATTATGCAATTTTATTTATAACCGCTTTCCAAACACCCGGAAATTTGCAACGATATACTTGTTAAAGTCATTTATTATTTTTATAAATTTCTATGGATCTTCTGTTGGTCCACCGTAAAATGTGAAAGTTTATGACGTCAATCAAACTAAAACATCTAATAGATCGGAGAATAGTGTTGTTTCTAATGGAAAAAATCACAAAAGCGTATAGCGAGATCATGATTTACTTGTATCAGCATAACGTAGTTTTAGTTTTGTACATTCAAAGTTATGGTATTCTCGATTGATCGACTGTTTCTCTGTCTTCGTGAGGTGGTTGTGGTGATTACCGTTTATAATTACGTCTTGTTTGCTTATTGTAAATGTGTCGGAATGAACGTTATGTGTTTTGTAAATAAACATTGTTTATGTTACAGAGATAATTTTGAGGCTGGATATTGAAGCCTTATTGGCTGAAGTCGGCCTAGTGACCTAGTGTGCCATGGTCCACAACATTGTGGATTGTGACTATGGACAGCGTCAATATGACTCTACCAGCGCTACAGTACCAACTTCTGCGACTGCTATAGATGCCCTTGATGGGCCTTACATGCCGATCCTACCTGTAACGTTAGTACGATAAGTAAAGAGGATTCGTGAAGAGGAAGGTTAGTAGGATGCCAATAGATGGGCTGAAATGCACGGATTGTAGCCCGCACGTCGATCCGTTCGCTATTTAGTTCTAATTAGTTTGGGATTTAGCTTGTCGATGTCAATTCATACGACTTCATAGTCGAATAAGAAAGACATTCTTCCACAAGGGTTTATCGATGTTCAGGTGATTTTTCACCTATCATGTCATTTTACGCCGTTTTATTTAAATCGTCGTATGTCTGTGATGCTCTGTTTTGAGCAAAATTTGATATAATAATTTTAAGCGACCCCTTAAAATGATTACATATGTGAGTTCTTCTAGCTTTGACCGTCGCTTTAATAAACGACAAATAGTTTAATGAGATTCAGTCAAATTACTACACTTAATTTAAAGACGTATTTGTCGAAACTTGTTATTGACGGTTCCCAAACGTCGATGAGATCGATATGAATACGTAAAGCCACCGCGACAGAAGACGGACGTACAAACTAGCTATCGAAAAGTATCTCGAAAAGTAAATTTGGATATACGTATCTCGATGCATACGCCATCGATAATCCAATGCTTCAACAAAACGAATTATACCAAATTAAAAGTTTTAAAATAATGTGTACAGTAATTTGACTGAGCTTCACTAAACCTTTTCGCTTTCACTGTTTGTCATGCCTAAGTTTTGTTTCTTTGTCAGTAAGATTAAGTTATGTCCGTTGTCTTGAATTATAACTAGTATTTTATGTGTTTCAAACTAAACTGTTTGTTAGCTTTACCAAGACATTCGTGCCCCACCTTTCTTGTAAAACGTTTTGTTCGATAAGCCTTTTAATTGTACCACCGCTGGTCCTGGAAAGGACTCAAACGATCTCTTCAAAGGTCAATCAGATCAGCTGTGTAGATTTCCCATCAATTTGTAATAAAGATTTGAGTCCTTTTAGGTCCTTCTTTAGGTCAATACTGAACGCATCAGTTAAAAAAGATGTCGGCAATTTGTGAAGGAAACTCAGTAGAATATATCTTCTCGAAACACCTCGATACTGGACAGGAATTACTGCAATTCTTCAATACTGTATTATAATTAAGGCATATTTTGATTTTTGGTACAAAATTTTTTCATAAAACAGGCGATTTTGCCAAATTTTTGTGTACTTTCTACTTAAGATAATTTCTGTACACGAAAGCGTATAGGCTGGTAGTTGCAGATTTTAACATGCAGTACTTCAAGTATGAGGTAATAAACATAGGTCTACATTAGTTAACATAAACACTACATACACATTAGTTAATATATATTAATATCATATTGTATATAGGTATTTTGTAGGTATTATTATATAGGTATGTATTAATTAAGTATAGCCTATTATTATATTTTGTTTATATTAGCGCGTACAAATTTAAATACTGTATATCATAGCTATATATCCTAGGTTGAAATAGACAGGAATTGAGACGGCAGTGATCTGTCACACCTTCTTCTTTTGCATTCCCTTTTGCCTTCAAGCGTCGTGTCCTTCAGCTATTTCCGATACTTCATTCATTCTGGGCGAAGTGTTTGACCTCTACTGTGGTTTTCCCCTTCTACAAGACATATTCTCAATATAGTCGACCCATTCCAGTTTTGTTTCATTTATTCCTAGTTCCAGAATTTTGTATTCCTGTATTTTATTTACTATTCGAATCATTTTCCACTCGGACGTGCAATGTTCCATGTTCCAAACATCGTGTTCCGTTTCTTGCTGAGTCTGCCCTACTTATCAGTCCGGAAACAGAATAAACGTATGTCACCTTGATGTGTTCATATGGCAACGCTCTTGGCGGAGACTATTTGGTTCTGCGGTATTGTCTGAAGGATGGTCTTTGTCAACCAGAAACTTCTTATGATAGCACTTTTCCCTGAAGAGGGCGTAAAACCTAAAATAAAACAAAAGAAGAAAATGGGTATAACTTAGTTTTCTGCGCAGTACAGAAGAAAGAGAATTTCTCACGTTGTTTCCACAGCTTGAAGAATATGAAACGAAATTCTTCCAAGAATTGACAACGAACCTAGTAACTTTTCCTCCACTGAGGAAACAGAATTCATACAACTAAAAAATTACGACGAGAAAAGCGATCGCGGTCTTGTCGTGTGCACAACTGTATTTTCTATTGGTTGAACCTATAAACCTTTGACAGCGATTTGTCGGCGGCCAATATTCAGTCTGCGGGCATCATATTCCGGGACAAACACGGCTCTCCGACCGTAGCCTAGTCGGAGATTGTGACGGGAACGTAACTGGTTCATGACCGAACCGTGTCTCTTAATGTGTGCTCTCCCATTGGTGACACGTATGTTAGTTTTGCCTGCGTCCTCATTGATCCGCGATCGTTGGTTGTAGTATATACATATACTCGTACTATGAAACAACCTTTATTTTCATTCAAGATGTACAAGAGTGGTAGCTATTGTTGCTACTTCGTCCCTCAACGTCTTCCGATCACTAATCTCCAACTACTCGTATCTAACCGTAATAATGGTTTTGTTTCCGTAATAATTCCACCTCTCCATGGATCTTCTCCGACTTCTGCTACAGTTTGATGTCCAGTGTAGGATCTGTTCTGATAACAGTTCCCTGCTCCTTCTTTCAACATGTCCAAACCAAAGCAGTTGAATTCCCGATACTAATAATTGTCACTGAGATTAATTCTTATATCAATCTCTTCACTAACACTGTTTAGTCTATTTAAACAATGGGTCATTATTCAGTAGTAAATCGTGATAGCGATAAGAAAAGATTTCTTTGGTTTTACAATGAACGATACATAGACAAGCACATTCTGGCACAAAAAATTATGCCGTATAATAATTAACGCTAAACGTGATGTGAAAATATCGTGCACGTGATTTAGATAACAATATTGTTGAGATATATATGTGCCGTCAATTAAATTATATATTCAGAGAAATGGTCGCCATAATGGGATATAGAATATACAGTCACACGACAGACATAACTGACACACAAGACTTGGATTGTATCGATTTGTGACACTTTGTAAATGCAAGGTTCTAATTGCTGTTGATAGTTAAATCTTTAATCAGTTCAAGTTAAAATTACCACTTACGTGTACCGGACAATTTCAAACGTTATCAAAGTGACCGCTATATTATCAAGTAATTTAAAGACTTATTTTTACAACAGGTCAGTGACCTTCTGATGCTTACGTGATTTGTGATAAGAACATATTATTATTTTATCCGGGATGTGCGATGCTTACAGCTGAATGTACTTTTCTGTAGAAAGCCCTGTTCTACTTTGAACTTTTCAATATCTTTAGAGGAAGGGGCTGGCAATGTGTGCAAGAGAAGGGTCTGACGGAAACGGGCTCTAACAGTAAACCTCATCATCTGGCAAAGTTGAAAACATTCTAGGCGTCTTGGTTAACAAAAGACTTGTTGTTAGCTTGTCAGTTACTGATCTGTGATCCCTTGTTGAATGATTCAAACGTTTCGACTCCTATATGGATGTCATTCTCATTTGGCATTTGGATCGTAATTTGGCTGCAGCGACATCGGCTCTTCTTTCGGCATTTTAAAATGATACTGTGGAAAGGGGTTCCGTTCCATATGGCTTGTTTCAAAACATCCTTCCGTTACGAAGTGATGGAAAACCAGCGGATGGCATTCCCACCTAGTAACATCCAGGATGGTATCTAATTATGACACTAATCATCTCTTCACAGTTGTAGCCAATATTTTGTAAGAAAATATTATTTTTGTAGCTAAACCATTAACTGTATTGAAGACACTCTTAGGGCAGAGTATAGTGAGGTATTTTAGTAAGTTAACTGTAGTTTTTTTTTTAAGGAAGAGAATACCAATCGGTTAGGTAAGAACTCGTTTAGTGTCAGTTAGATAAGAACAAATAATAATTAATATTACTAACATAATGTGATTGTACAAATACTAATTATATATTTTTCTTCACCCGTATGTGTGCCGCCCACACACATAGGCCTACATATACACATGCACATTAGCACCTGTAGGATTGGCAAAGTCCTAGGCGAAATTCATTTCTAAACCCCTTTGAAACGGTGTTGGAGTAACACGGTGGGCATATTTAGCCGAACAGTTGTATTAACGTTCGTGGAGTACGAATATAGCTAGTAACAGTAAAACTGTAAGATAAAAAACAAGTTAAAAAATGTGTATACTAACCGATGAAATATCTGAAATATTTAACAAATTTACGGAAACTCTCCTACAAAGCTACAACCTTGTGGCAGTCTATGTAGCGGGCGGCTATCACAGTTTGTCTAGTGAGGTTTCATCATCAGCCCTTGGTGGGTCTTGGCCTGCTCCAAGAGTCGACTCCATTCTTCCCTTTTGTTTTCCTTGGCTTTCCAGTTTCTTATGTTCAGCCTTCTGAGGTCCTCCTCTATCTGTTCTTTGAATCTACTTCGGGATCTTCCCCTTGCTCTACCACCCATTGGTATCTGGTAGAAGATATGTTTCGTAGGCTGTCCTTCCTCCATTCTCTCTATGTGTCCAACCCATCTTAGCCTGTATATTTTGATTATCCTGACAATGTCCGGCTCTTTGTAAAGATAGTATAGTTCATTATTATAGCGCCTGCGCCACATTCCATTTTCTTGTACTACTCTTAACATTGTTCTTAGAATCCGTCTTTCAAAGCAACTTTGAAGTCTCTCGCTATTTTTTCGTCGTCGTCCAAGTTTCTGAAGCATATGTCCGCACTAACCTGGTAAGTTTTTTGTAGATTTTGTATTTCGTGCTTCTTGAGATGAAGCTAGATGCCAGGTGTTTTTTTAATCCATAATATGTTTTATTTGCGAGATATATTCTTCTTCTTATTTCAGAAGGTGTCGTTAGTGGTGCTCACCTGGGAGCCAAGATATATGAACTCTTTTACTCCTAGTCAGGTTTAGATACTGGAAATGCTATCCACAAGATTTTATGATTAAACAATGGATTGCCATAGAACGTAAAACTAAATATTCTTGCTTAACGATACTTTCACTTTGGGGGAAAGGTAATTGTTCTCTTCTTCCTATGGTCTCTTCTGTCGTTGGAGGCTAGAAGTCACCGTGACTATCCGGAACTTCAATACATCAACTCTGAACAACTATGTGCAATAGAACCATTAACGCAGGTTTTCTTTCTTTGTCCGAATGACCCCCCCCCCCCCCAAGAGTCCTCTGCCTTTCATTGTACCCTAAAGTATGACTTGTAAAATTTCATCTCGAAAAGTACGAGGGTCATTCAATAAGTAAACAAACAAACCACTGTGGAGCAAAAACTTTTTATTCAATCAATACAATTTTTTTTTTTTACTTTTCATCGTAATCTACAGCAACGTCTATTCATTTGTCCCATCTCTTTACAAGCTTTTTTATTCCCTCAGCAAAGAATTCTTTACCTTGATGTCGAAGCCAGTTTTGGACTTTTTCCTTCACTACTTCATTGCTGTTGAACTTGACACCACAAAAAGTCTCCTTGAGTGGGGCAAACAAGAAAAACTCAGATGGGGCAAGGTCAGGGCATCTCCCAACCTACTTTTTTTATTGTTTCGAGCGTATATTTTGCCGTGTGTGGGCGGGCATTATCGTGAAGAAGAATCACACCTTTCCTCTGCCAATCCCGAACATTTCTTATACAATGCAGAATGAACTTTGCACACAATCATGTCAGAATAGTACTGACTACTGATGGTACGCTGGTCTTGTAGGTAATCACAGAAAATTGGGCCTTGAGAGCTCCAAAAGATGGTTAACATCACCTTACCAGCCGATGGCTGGGTTTTGAATTTCTTTTTGGCGGGTGAACTGGGATGCTTCCACTCCATGCTTTGTCGCTTTGACTCAGGTTCAAAATAGTGAATCCAAGTTAGTGGTTCCAAATCCAAAAATCTTATAACAGAACGCTGTTCTTCGAAAGTACTGTCCTCAAGAGGACACGCCATCGTAAATAAAATATATTGGTTATGTTTATGCAATATATTATTGAACAGCTGATCAAAACTCACAACGACGTTGCCAGGTAACACTCCTGAAAGTTCCAATCAGCTGCTACAATTAATTTCTTGTCTACAGCTGTTTGTCTGTTTACTTATTGAATGACCCTCGTATATTCAAAGTACTCCAATTTTCGTTTATGAATACTAGACATCAGTTCCATTCCTTAGTCAGCCGCCCATAAGACTTCACTACTTGACACTCTGGCCATCAACGTTGTTTTGAGAAGCCTCCGATAATTCTAAAGCCTCCACTAATCCCATTCATCTTCAGAAAATGTAATCAAATTCGCGTGACTGTAGGTGGAATCTGTTTCGTAAGGGGGTGGCACACACACACACACACGACCTACCTTAATACTCTATAAGGTATAGAAGTTGGGGAAAATGTAGAACATCAATCTAGTCGTTATTGTTAGAAGATTATTAAGAGAAGTCTAAATAATGATCTGCTTAATGATTACAAAGGTTACCGCAATAATCGGTTATGGGCGTGTTGCAGCGGCGCTGGAGGCGATGGACCCGTTCATCCACAACGTGCCCGAAGAGCTACACATCGAGTACATGGATGACGTCATCAGGACAGCATGCGAGTACCATGACAACTCCGGAAGCGGAGGTCTCCCCTACTCCTTCGTCACTATTCTGGTGACGAAACCTTGAAGCCGAACATACGATCTCTTCCATTCTTCTTCTTCTTCTTCTTTTTTAATTTCTTGTCATTCTTCTGATTGATGTATATATCGAAACAATGTATTCAAGAGTATATGTATTAGATGTGTAATTTATTTAAGGTATAGTTTTTTTTATAATAAAATTTCTTATAATGAATTCTTGTTGTTTAGTTGTAATAATTAAGAGCCGCCTAAGAATCAGTCGTTCAAGTGAATTCTTGATCAGCCGTAATGAACCTGTCTTATCAACTATGTTGAAACGATTCTAGCATAGTGGTTATTAAAAAACGGTTTAGCATGAATGTCATGTTTACAACAGTATCCAAGTCACTTCTATGAACAGACAAACTATCCTTTTTCAATCCGCTTTGTGACTTCTTTGTATACGCTTTGAAACGCGTCATGAGGTCACAAGACGGATTGATAAAGGTTAGTTTGTCTAAAAAACGGTTTTGTTCCTGAGAGCTTGTCTTATATAATCTTGTCTATAGTTAGGATTTTTCCGGATACTCTACTCTTGTTACTCTGCGGTAAACCAGCGAATAGTATTCCTGCCTAGTTATATTAATACAGCTTTTGTTTGACCAACTTTCATTTCTACATCTGAAAACAGCTGTCCACATTTTTAGCCTATAAGGAAATAGTTTTTGTAGGATATACAGTTGGTTCAAGGTTTTTTTACCAGCTGACTCATTTCCGATAAGAGAGGCACGCTCATCACAAAAGAGAGAGAGGTCGAGGTCTGTCCAAGCGGCTGGCGAAGACTTGACGCCGTGTGTTAAGCTTCTTGTAGAACTCCCGCCGTGGGGACCATGGTGTGTGGGGGGCATCCAAACATGTGGCGTGCTCCCGACCGTGGGGTTTCAGTTAGACATGGTCTAACTGAAATTCATAATTCAGAGTCTGTGTTCGCCGAGGCCGGGTCCCTAGATCCACCTGGCACAGATGGGTGACCGAGGGCACTAACGAGGGGATTGCCCTGGAAGCGGGCACAGCGGTGGTAGAACTTTCGGGAAAGCGTCTGTGTAGCGGTGGGGGATGGTCAGTTTCGAAGCCAGATAGTCAGCTTTGGAAACCTCAGTCGAGGGGAAACTATGGCTTTCATTTATGAGATCGTGTAGATAACCGTAGGTGCTAACGATTAGTTTGCTAGCAGGTGGATCATTGCTTTACTGCAAGCACGGATCGGAAAACACAAAAACGTTTGTGAGATAATTCTTTGTTTTTAACTCAATAAAGGTTTGTTAACAACCTTAAAGGCCAACAGCTTTAATTTTCACGAAAGCTCTAGGCCTACTACAGAGATCAACGGCTTTCTTTTTCCTGAAAGCTCTGTTTTGGATTGAGATGCTGTTGGATCAAATGTAAAAATTAGTTTCCATAATTTTTGCGTTTGCTTTATAGGTAATACATTTTCTAACCGGTATACAATTACTGAAAAATTATACAGTGTATAGTAAAACACTTTTCTTTAAATGTTTATATTTTTTTATATGGTTAACCGTATCATAATCCTAGGAAATGGCATGCACATGCACACCTCTTTACAGTACCATTAATAATAATAATAACAAAATAAATCAATGTACACATTGAATCAAATAGCAGATGAATATGCCTTTCAAATATCAGCGGACAAGACTGAAATAATGGCATTCAGAAGGAAACAATCGGTAAGAACTGAGATAGTTATAGATGGAAAGATTATGGAACAAGTCATGCATTTCAATTACTTGAGATGTTATGTTACATATGGGACAGAAATTGATCTGGATGAAAAATTAAGCACATTTAGGAATATCTACGGAACAATTCACAGATACCATAAAAATAAGGCAAAGAAGGAGACAAGGATAAGGTTTTCTAACACTGTAGGGTTACCAGTTTTGTTGTACAGAGATGAAGCCAGAGTTATGACAGAAAGAGACAAAGCAAAGATTCAGGCAGCAGAGATGAAGTTTATATGAGGAGTACTCTGGGCTGTACCATTCTTGATATGGAAGAAGAATGTGGATATAAGGACGAAACTGGGGGTCAACCCATTGCTGGAACAGCTAAGGAGCAACAAAAGAAAGTGGTGTGAACATTTAGCAAGAATGGCAGGTGACAGGATTCCAGTGATAGCAATGGAATATAGACCGGTGGGGAAGAGAGATGTAGGACGGCCGAGAGCGAAGTGGGTGCCGAAACAAATTCAGGATGCGCCTAATCCTTGAGGTTGGTGATGATGATGACTTTTTAGAGGGGGAAAATGCTTTATGCACCGTCAGAGGAGGCCATGCTTCCACTGGTGTGTGGACTCTCACCCACTAAAAAACCTACCTCTAATTCAGGCATTCGTATCCATCCTGGAACCACTTGGCGTATTACTTCAGGATGGAGTCTATTGTGCCCTTATCGGACTCCTTCTACTACTGCTTTGGGTTCCTCATCTTCTATTGCCCATTGGGTGCAAGTTGGGCCTGTCTTCTTTTTCTAGTAGGACCCACTAAATAAATGAATCGGTGTTTGTTAAAAGGGCATCAGTCATTGGTACTAAACGTTTGGGAAACAGCAACTGTTTAACTTCTGCAAAAACATAAAACATCGTATTTTTTTCACATTATTCTCAAAATGTGGCCTCAGTTCAGTTACCTTGCTAAAAGTTGTCATTTTTTTATAATCCGTACAATTTTTTTTTTTTAATGTTTTGTAAGCTTGACTGATGTCCCTTTAAAAAAACATAATTTTATGCTAAAAAGTAAGCATTCTCTCTTTAAATTAAATGGAATCATTTATTTAGCTCATAAATAATGGTACAAATATTAAAACAAATAGCAATTGAAAATTTGAACAGTTCTTTTCATGTTTTCACTTGTTTTACACTTGATTTTCATTTGTGTGCCGCTGTAAAATTATATCATAAAATTCTTTGTGCTCTTCAGGAATGTGGTGTAAAATACTTTTAATATCACTGATTTTAGATTTATTTATAGCAACTTTACTTTCAGGGTATGCTGATTCTATTGGTTTGTTAACAACCAACAGGTAAGGTTGATTAACAACTAGCTTAACAAGTCCAGGTTGCAATGACATGAAAAAAGTGTGTTATGTCAGTCCATTGATTATTGGGTATGCTGTAACATACCCGTTACAGTTCCATTCAAAAACAAAATGAAAAAGATTACTGATTCCAAATTTGACTCTTTCATTTTTGTTTCTTCTGAAACTGGATATTTCTTGTAATGGATACTCCACCATTCTCTAAATCTGAGAATCTCACTAGCTTTGGCCCCTTTTACTAAAAACTTTCCTGGTCACTTTTGATCATATAGACTGTAGATTCTATCATTTTATTAAGCATTTTCTTAATTATACCGAAATCGTTGTCAGATGGTAAGAAACTGTGTCCTCTTATGGGATAAAAGTGTTGAACTTTATTGAACGTACCTGAATCTGCCAAATAAAGCAAAAATCTGTTGAGTGTCTGGTTCTTGTTTTCCCCAGGGCAATTATCTGAGACTATTCTCAGTTCTTCGATAGTTTTTGGTATCTCTCTGAGGTAGTCCTCTAAAATGTACACACCTCATCAGGGCTTTTACGTCCTTAACGTTATACATAACGTTTGTTTTCTTTTAAATTGCCAATGCAAAAAATATTAACGGTAAGCTGTCTTAAATAAAATAAATCTTGGACAGGGATCTTGGGCAAAATTACATTTTGCATGTAGTCAAATCCGATCGAAAGTACATTAGCTTCTCTTTTTCCCTCTTCTGATGCCTCATACTTTAAAGTGGAATAGAATTTGCGACTACGTCTTTTGTGAGTCATCACCTCTGCCGCAGCTATACGTTTTGCAGCTTCATTCAAGTGAGGTGACTTGACTTTCAGTCTAAGCTCCTCATAAGTCCATCATATACCTATTTAAGGCATACAAAATTTCAAATTAAAATTTTCTTGAAAATAAGATTTGTAAAATGAATAAGTGACCTTCACATTAGGATGTCTCTCTAAGAACATATTGTGCATGATTTTCAAATTCAAATCAGAGTTAAGATAAAATATTTTTTTGCTAGAGTAATGGAATTCTATTTTTGGGTACGATTCTATGTGCTGTTTTACCAGAACTTTAGTTTCAGGAGTAAGACTATAGCTAACATTTTATCCCCCTTTGATCTTCGGGCGTTTTGCCTAACAATTTCAAATCCCATATTCGTCTTACACGTTTTACTGTTACCCGACAGACGCCAAGGAAAGCTTTCATACACACTTATTTTTGCAGTGTTCCAACCTTCAAATGGTACTTGAAGGTGGCACTTTTGGTTCTTGGAGTTTCCACACGAGGTCTTCCGTTTTTAACATCATCTACATCAATGAGGCCTTCCAGGAAGAAGTCTTGTTTTTATATTGAATGTTATAAAACTTTTCAAACGTTTCTTCAACATTGTCTTCACCAAGTTCCACCAAACAATGCCTCTTGCATCTACACAGAGGTGTAGCATTAGTTAAAAAAAAAGTAGGTTTAGACCATGTTTTTATTTTGTGGTTAGTATACTGTTCTCCTGCCAACCTTGCTTGCTTTATTTTGGTTTTCTTACACTCTTGAGGATTACGGACTTGTTTACAGGAGCCCATGTTATCATGAATGCTATCACCAGACTCCGTATCACTCATAGCTTTAAATGTTGTTAACAGATCTATTTAACACTCTTCAGTAATCACCGTACACCTACGGTATGCATCACACATAACCTTAAACTGAATCAGAATAACAGCTGTAAAGAATAATCAGGTGACTACCTACCACACAATTGCCAACCTGCAGTTTGTTAAAAGGGCATCAGTCAAAGACTGAAGACCTTTTAACAAAAAACAATTTTTTATCAACAATTATCATACTAGAAAGCAGACTGATGTCTTTTTAATACAAAACGATAGCTCTAGTAGTGTTGTTTACAAAATGAACAAAACCTAAAAAATCACCAAAATAGTGACTGATGTCCTTTAAACAGACACCGATTCAAATGCATTGATGCGGTCCCATTCCGCCTTACCACGGACCATGAGTGCAACTACGCTCTCGGGCATGAACTCCCCGAGCTGCATTTCCAGTATCATCCTCTCTCTTGCAAATCTGCAGCACTTGAAAAACGTGTGCGATGTGTCTTCATAGGGAGAGTCTCTGTACATTAAATGATGATATGAGATGGTGATGATAATAATAATAATTTTTATTATTATTATGATAATAATACCTCAATTATTTGATGCAGTATACACACACACACACACACACACACACACACACACACACATTTCCTCAATTACTTAAAAATAATAAAATTTATCATTTGACTAGTCGGGTCAAAACCTGTTTCATTGTTACAGTTACACAGTTGATGACGTGTGCATTTGTCATATACTTTGTACGCAGCTGAGATTTGACGAAAAGCAAACAAGACTTACTCACTGTTTGTTGGTATTCCTCATTTGAATTGTTTACTTGAACAATATTGTTGCGTTTCTCTTTGAAACTATGTCAATTGCTCTACAACTCTGTAAATTTCAAGCACAAAATCCAGTTTCTAACTCCGAGGAAACTGATATGGGAAAATCAGTTTATTTTATGTGTGAAGTTGATTAATCAGTTTTTGTTTCATTCAAATGTGAAACAAATTATTTATTAATCACTTTAATGTGAAGTCGACCGACAGTTTCAGAACAGATGAATCTGTCGGTGAATCTATGTTAAAGTAGAATCTGTTTAATGTACAACACTACGTATTTATTCTTTGGTTCGGTCCTTATGTTTCAGTACTCAAACATATTCAGCCGAAGTTCTCATAACATTGAAGACAGCTCTGAAAGCCCAAGACAGAATATTCAGCCTACATTTACAAGACAAATATAATATTAAAACATATTTAAATCACAATATTAGGTTGTTAATATTGTAAGTAAACAGATACGTGGTCCTTTTAATTTTGTGTATTTTAAATTAAAGTTTCTGTTTAATAACTTTGACTTTTGAAGTTCATTTAGTTTTGTTTTGATTTTTAATTTGATTGTTTAATTAGATTAATTAATTTATTAACGGGTTAATTCCATTAATTAATTCGGCGAATGCCTCTTGACGTTGTTTAAAGAAAATATTTAAAGTGTTGATAATATAGTATTGTTTGTAAGATGTAATGTAAATGTTCTGGTTAATAAATAAATAAATAGTTCGATCTATTTTTCTTCGAAGTTTGTTTATGGTGTGACATTCTTCCATCAACTAGGTGATTCTGTGAAGTTGACCTCTCACTGAAAATACATTTAGTTTTGTAAGAATAACTACTTACTTGTAGTGGGTCTGGCTGACTTCGTAGTGTTGATGTGATAATCTAATTTTAGATTTAATTATCACAATTCAAATTGCCGCTGTCTGTCGTGCCATCCATTGAGAGACGCTCACCTATCCTGTAATGTCCTAGTCTATTGAAATAAACCGTCTGACTCTGATTTGTTGTATTAAAATTGTAATTTATTTCAATCTAACATTTCTTTAATTATTTAAAAGATCATAAACCTTTCTCGGTTCAAATTTACTTTACATTGGAAATTTGTTTTATAAAAAGTTGTTTCAGGGTTGGCAGTACTGATCTACAAATATCAGACTATATTAACATAATTTTTGGTTAACTATTTTATTAAGGTGTAGGTTCTTTTAGCCTGCAGAATACCAATAAAGTAACTAGAAAAACTTATTCTACCATTATTAGGTAGTCGGAGAGTGATTACACTTCACTTCTATCTTAATGTATAACAAATAAAATTATAACCATGTCTGTTTCCGGCATTATAGGTTATCTGGTTTGATTGTCAATCGACAATGAATGTTAAATGACTTAATAAACGTTAATGAATGTTAAAAGAACTCTTTACAATACATAAAATGTGAACGTAACAAAATAATAACTCAATGCAGTGTTCCTTAAAGAATCATCTGGATTGTCATACTGGATTCCTTCAAAGAGGTAATCATTTAATTATCAGTATATTATGTTGCTTGGTACAACATGCTTTTATTAATGATATAATGAACTATTCAAATAGTAGTAGACTCTTCCTAAATTAAGGAACATGAATTATATTACATTGGTTAACTTTCGTTAATTAATTTCGTCAGCTGACAATCCTCAAATTCCTTACTAACTATCGTTAGTTTAATCTTGGTTTAATGTTAATAATTTCATTCAGGAGTGTGATTGTAATACACTCAGTGTTTATACTGTACATATCAAACTATTATTGTCTTGAGAATTCTTATTAATTAATTATATAAAATTAATCGAGGATTATCTCTATAAACGGTGGCTGGGTGAAATTAATAGGGTGCAATACCCTTTGTACCTTAATCTATACACATTGCATTAATGTTGTTCGATAAATATCGTCATTTCTCAACTTCCTTAAATAATATAAAAATCACTTTACTCCCTGTAAATCCCAGAATTGCTAGGGATTATACACTTAGCAATTCACATAGTCGTATATGTTTCTTCATTCAGCTTCAATAGTAAAGTTGTTAGTATATCGCACAAATTTAGGTTAGGTTGACTTTTGTTTATATCGATGACGCGCACAAGCTAGGTTAAACAGCTGTTTTCTGGCGGAGTCGAGCTGCCGTCTACACACTTCAATGCTTATTCAAAAAGTGCCTCGGGGAGACTATGTCGCTGCCGTTCTCGTCTGCGATCCTTGTAAAATTATTTGTCGATTTCTCTCATTTGATTGGCTGACGATCTTTAATTTAGCGTACATACCCCCTTCGTGAAATTATTTAATTGTTGTAATAGGCTTGGGGTCGCTGGGTTCGAGATTACGAACTGACGCTAGACATTTTTCCAAACTAACTCAAATACTTTAAAATTGAAATAACTTTCTTATCACTGCTTAGATTTTGAATCTAAGCTTACCACTGCATGGCGAACATTTGGCTCTTAATTTAGAGTCCACTCATGATATGTTTTCGTCCATGATTAAGGAAGATATTGTTTGAGACGAACACTTTACGCTATTTATGACTAACTTTATACATTCTTGGATTATAACTAGTTAATGACAATCATATCTCTTTGAGAGTATGCCTTTCAAGTCCTTTGATATTCCTTATTTGTTATTTACTTATAATTATGAACAAAATACAACTCCTATGCTAACATTGTCTTAGGCCTATGAGTCTACTAACTATATTGATTAACTATTTATGATAAATAGTTTCTGGGCAATTTCTATGTTGTCCCAATTATATACACAGTGTTATTACAACTACTGGTTGACTCTGTTAATGGGAATATATTGTTATTCCCTGGTTTTTTAGTCAATTTAGTGACCTCTGTATAGCATTATCAGGTGTCCCTTTCTTTAATTCTTTCCTAATTAAGTAGTGTCCTTTCAGGTCAGTATCTGGTTTATAATAGTTCACTATAGTTGTTACATTGATTACTAATCTGGTGTTTTTGGTACATTTGTCTGTTCTTTTGTATAGAGAATTGAATAACAGTATTCATATCTAGTGTCACATGACAGATGTGCTAATTTATGATTATAATGCTTAATATTAATGATAATAATTCTCTTACACTATCATGTTAGTGATATTACATCTTATTTATCATACAGGTATCCCCCTTTTTACTCACGTGTAACTTTACAATATGTTTTATTTAAGTTTTACTCGGTGATTCTCATTTTGTCTGTTTTTGTTCACTTGGTTTACATTAATACTCATATAAATACTACTCTAGGTAGCTGATCTTGGTACTGGTAGAAACCTTATCACCTCTACTTGATTTTGTGTACAAGAGATTTTAGTTTAAACATGTTTTAGTTATTAATAAATGTGAATCTAGGTGGAAAGTAGCTGTATTTAGGTTATTGTAGCAACAATGGGTGAATTGAGTTGATGCAAATTTACATTTTTAACCTTGTTTTCACAAGTATTATGTTATTAATTATTACCTGTAATTCATTAATTAGTTCTTTTTTCTGTCTGTTATCATTTTTCCATTACTTAGTTAACAATTATTAGACAATTTTGATACTCCTGTGCATAATATGTCATTATGCTGTTGTTTACAGCGTCTTATTGTACTAACAATATTGTTACTTTCACTCTCTTACCTAATATAGGATGCCCTACTCATTTACAAGACTATTGGTCATATAAAGGTCATCCAAGTCAGTTACTGTTTTGTCTACAAGTTGTAAGTCTCTCAGTTAGTGTTTTACTGGTGTTGGCTATTTACTTCACATTAGGCCTTCTTATCTCGTTGTCATTGTGTTTTTGTGGTTCTTCTTATATCACCATTCTGATTGATGTCATCAGTATTATTATTTCTTCCTCATAATATGTTTCCTTCTTGGTTATTGGCTTCTTACTGACCGAATCTATTGGGTTATTGATTCTGTTGTATAATCACTATTTAATGCATCTTCTTATTAATTATTATTTCCATTACTTTTATTAACTCCTGCGTTGTGAGTTCGTTCTTCTTTATTAGTTGTTTATGTAGTCTCATGCTTGGCACTCTCATTGTAAATACTTGATGGGTCTTGTCCCCTTCAATTATCATGACATGTGGTTATATTTTGATACTTAAAATATCGGGGTCATATGTCTTGTTACAATATTAAATATAATGTTATTTTGCATGTATATATATGTGTGCATGTGCGTGTATACTGATGTAAACTACTACAAAGAAAGTGGAATTTTGACAAAAGATTTTTTGTTGAGTTTAAAAAGATGTAGTGATTTTTTTTGTAGACTTTAAGAAGGCTTATACATAGCATTAGCAGGAAGAAACCAAACATGATGGAAGGTTCTGGAATACCAAACCGGGTCATATGTTTAACCGAAATGATCACATACAATCTACAGGTATTGTAATAGTGAAGAACTTTCATCCAAAATGCAGATAAAAACAAGGGTTAGACACGGAAGTGGGCTGTTTCCTCTTTTATTCACACAGGTATTGCAGAAGTCACTGGACGACGTGGCCTCCAGGAATGGAAATTGGTGTAAGTATGTATGTTTTTGTCTTTGCCTATATCAGTCATCATCTTCATCATCATGTGTCTATGCTGGCAGAAAATTTGGATGCTCAGAGTGTATTGGCTAAACTATTTTTGATAAGGCTGTTCAGATGAGACTGTAAGTAAATGGTGAAAAGACTAATTTCTGGAACCAAAAGCGGTCAAGAAATACAAACAGAGAAACTTATTTTCGTGAAGGTAGACGATTTGAAGTAGGTGCTCCAGTGGCTTTAATTAACAAGGAAAGTTGAGAGGATCAGGAAATGAAGAGAGGACAAAAACAACATCGAGAGTCTGTAATGCTAATGAACAATTATTTCAAATAAAATTATTGTCAAGAGGAAGCAAGGTGAGAATCTAGAAAAGTATCATCAGTCGAGTGGTGTACGGAGCAGAGACATGTACACCGAGCACAAGGAAGGAAAGGATATTATGGTCTCTGATAAAAATGTGATGAGGAGGGTGTTTGAACCAGTATATGAAGAGTGAGTGAAGGAACGGAAAACAAGAATTGAGAGATCTGGACGTGGCATGGTGATGAAAGGTAAGAGTAGAAGAATTCTATGAGCGGGGCAGGTGTTTATAAAAGATAGCGGGTCGAGATTGAAGGAGGAGTTGGAAGAAGTAAAAGGGACAAGGCCAGAGGGAAGGAACGGATAAGATGGAGAGACCAGATAGCCAAGGATCTGATAACCTTGGGAACGAGAGAATTATGGACTGCTCTAGAGGAGAATATTTGATGAGTTCAATAACCCTGTGTGTTTTGTGTGACCAGTAAAATAGTTAAGTATATGTACGTAAGACAGAAAATTTGCATAATACTATGCCCACAACGCAGTTGATACAGCTATATTCCTACTGGACCCAAATCGTCTGAACGTCCATCGTAACAAAGATTTGAATTCAGGACATCTCCCTCTGTTAGGCACACAGTTAGCTACTGCGCCACACGGACTCCAAATTGGTCTTCATGTTTCTTTTCCTCATTTTTGCTTTCCTTTAGAAGTATAAGTACAGTCGGTCCATAATAATCGAACCAATGATTCTACTTACACTCTGCTATCGAAACACAAATACTCCACTTGAATACGTAATGCTGCTTACCACACAGTTAACAGTTGGAAAGCGTTTGATATAATAACGCCTTCTTAAAAGCGTGGCCCTGTCCCGACACTGTCTCTATGAACTAATCAGACTGTCCTGCTTGTAAAATGACATTGTCACATCAAATCCTCGTGAATACGCCATTGCCACAATTAGTATTCATCAACCGCAGTCTGTACTTTCAATAAAGCAGACCCGTCGTGTCGTCATCATTTTGCTGTCGCTGTAGGCTTTGTTTATGTTATATAAACATCTCAAGAAAGTAATTACATTGGTGGACATATAAAATTAATTACGACTGATAACAATGCTTTGATTGCTAATTATAACAGTTTGAATAAAGCAACTATAACATAGTCTGTGCCAAGAACAAATACGTCTTGCATTTGTGGAGTTATAAAAAGTACAACTATTTGTCCGACAAAATTGAGTTTTACACCAAATTAAAGTTTATTTTTAATGTTAACTTGTTAACAACATATTTATAAAGTCTAAAGCAGATGAAAAGCCTGTAATGAAGACGTTACTCTTCCTTAGATTCTTTACTATAAGTTGACCACATTAGTACACTGTAAATAGCATATTCCATCAGTCATAATTTTTCTTTTTTTAAACATTTTATTTGCCTCCAGAAAGGATTAATAAGAAAAGATTAATAATTTTTCATCACAAACCTGGTAAAATGCTGCACAAACAAGTTCACTTTATAAACAGTTGGTTCTCCTCCTCCCTTCCTCCTCTGTAGAAATCATTTTGAAGGTACGAATGTTCTGACGATGCTCGTATGGAGGTTGTTATATTCCACCACCGTTGTCTTATTTATGCCATCTTTGATGGCCATTATTGAGACGTTTTTGAACAGTCTGAAACTTGTTGTGAACTCTGGTGGATCATCTCTAACTTCTTATTTTTAATCCAATTTTCTTTGTTTATTAGATGGTTACTTCCTCAATACCATCTAATCATATGATGCCCAAAGCCTAATAGTTGCTCTTTGCTGAACAGTTGGTAGCACACCACACAGCTCTTATCATTAATGTTTATTTTGCCAATATTGGGGCATGTATTTTGTAAGCAGTCCACATAACCTGCATTACCGTGTGGTAGGTTGTTTCAAAACTCTTTTTAAGGCTGGTTGGACTCATGATCAAAATTACAAATCCATACAATTGGAAAGATTACAGACCATGTAGGCATTGTTCTGTATATTTGGTTATCATATGATCTTCTAAACTTTTGTCATTTTTCCAGATATTTGTTGTCTCCATTTCAATCCTTCTCTATATTCTTCCTAGACATTTCACACTATAAAGTTTCCTACTGTCATGGTTGGCTCATATTGCTACAAAGTTGTATTTTCCAGGCTTCCAGGCTATAGGGCATGGTCCATTTCTTCCTGTTGCACATGTTTCACCAGCAGCTTCAGCAGACATCCTCAATGCAGGTACCAATGTCCACATTGGTCATTGTGGCAACAGCATAAAGAATAAGACCATGGCCTACAACCTGGAAAATTCAAGTTTTTTAATAATTTCCACAGTTTATAATTTAATCCAATTTAGGTTAACCTGAATGGTTACTGTTAAGTTTCTGTATGGTGGTAGGACCTTCTGTAGGAGCTCCTGTGGTAGGAGGTGTTTTGTAAAAATTCGTACAGTGGGAAAGAGAATATTAGAGGCAAAAAAGACAAAACAGGTAATGTGGAAAACATTTATTTACAAGATATTCTGTGAATGATCATAATCTATTATTTATTAATATATATAAACTTTCACGTAATGAACTTACTATTCGTTGTCACTTCCCCAAACGTTTCGAGGTGATGTTCCTCTTCCTCAGTGGGAATAATACTGAATGTCGATTACAGAATAACCTTTACGGACTATAGGTGTGTGTGGTGGGGGTTGATGGTGGGAAGGGATTGGCGCTGAGGTTCAAATTGTGTGTTTTGAACCTCAGGTGAACACACAATTTGAACCTCAGTGCCAATCCTTTCCCACCATCAACCCCCACCACACACACCTATAGTCCGTAAAGGTTATTCTGTAATCGACATTCAGTATTATTCCCACTGAGGAAGAGGAACATCACCTCGAAACGTTTGGGGAAGTGACAACGAATAGTAAGTTCATTACGTGAAAGTTTATATATATTAATAAATTTAATAAAGTGAACGAAGAGGATGAATCAACAAGATAATTCTATTATTTACACAAACCATTACTACTGACAAATATACCGAATATTTCTTGCAGCTTTCAACTCTGTACAGCTGAAGTGACCCTTATAACCCACAACATTACTTGTACCCGAATACCCGAATACAGAAAACATAATTTTTCCGTATTCTTAAGTATTCCCATAATTTTATACCTTATTAAGTACCATTAGAATTACCAGTATCAGGGAAAACTAAATATATTTTAACAGGCAGTAAATGGTATAATAACAAGCAAAATTTCTTTGGTTAACCTATTGGCCATATGTGTACAACTAATGAAATGTTAGACAACAGTGAACTGCCTTTATTGTCTCCAGCTGTCATGTATAGGTGCTGTTAGTTGTTGAGCAAATGTTTACTTTGGTCCTAACATGTCTTCGGGTCTGACCCACTTGTCAAACTCAGCTTCGGTCAAGAAGCCCAACTTGAGTGCTGCTTCTTTCAGAGTTGTTCCTTCCTTGTGCGCGGTTTTAGCAATCTTGGCAGACTGATTAACAGAAAACAAGGAATATAAAAACCTGAATATTCTAAAAAACATCATATGCCATGCAAAACACATTCACTTATGTAAATGCATTATATACATACAGATATACATGTATTTTTTTATATTTCATTTTATTTCTGACTTTTTTATATCTATATGCACAATATATTAATGCCAATTACATTACTCTACAGTCATATATTTCAATTATCTGAACCAGTCTTAACACTGCTGTTCACATTCAATCCCCATAACTTGTCCTTCTAAAGAAACTAATTACAAGTTTATGTATCTTCTTGAAAAATAATTATGAAATTGTGAAGGATTGTGAAGAAGTGTAAAAAATTTTAGGCTATATTTTTGGAAGTTTTATTATTGTAACTTATAAAAATAATATTAATAATAATTGCTATTGAAATGCTACACACAACTATTTATGTCATTTAATGTATTAAAAAAGTAGTGAATGGGTACACCTGAGCAGTGTGTATAGTTTCATGTAGCAATGCTCACCAAACAATGTTCACAAGCAATATGGTGTGATCATTTTCCTTTAAGCCTCTATATTTGACTTGCCTCTTTAACTGACCCTATTTACTTTGAGCCACTCATTTGCTAGACGAATGCCACTGGATCTTATCTCAACTGGTTTTCCTCACAACTTTACTTAAAGCCTTCATTTCCTCTGTTTTCAGAATTTGCTCAGAATTCTTTGTGTCTCCTTTTGTTTCTGAACGTAAGTTAATATCGGTCATACCATGACTTTCAGTATCCTAATTTTAACTTTGATTTACATGTTTGTCCGTTTGCCTGACACCATTTAATGTGACTGATATGCTTTTATCACTTGATACTGTCTTTGATTGTCAATCATACCATGGCTTTAAATATTTGTAAGAAATTGTTAAATTGAAATTACCAATCATTTGCAACTTAAAATAATTTAACAAGAAATGTTAAAATGAGCCTTGGCAAGACAATATTGGAAAGCATTGCTACGCACAGGTCAGGAAACAGACTGATGTGAATTTAATTTAAATAATAGAAGGTAAATCAACCAAGTTATGCCAATAGCAACCTAATCTAACTACACCACATTCACTCCCAAAATGATATTAGCAAATAATAATTCCATCTGAACTTAAATCTTTGACTAGACACAAATCTATCATAACTATCTACCATAACTTAAATTTATCATACCTATTTTCACATAATCTCAACCCACCTTGTCATAACCAATATGAGGATTCAAGGCTGTAACCAACATGAGCGACTCATGAAGTAGCTTGGCGATCCTGTCTCTGTTTGCCTCTATACCCTGAACACAGTTTGTTGTAAATGCTTTAGAGCTGTCGGCTATCAGTCTTATAGAGCGAAGAACGTTTGAAACGATCATTGGTTTAAACACATTCAACTCGAAGTGTCCATTGCTACCACCAATTGTGACTGCTACATTATTACCCATCACCTGAGCAGCAACCATAGTGATGGCTTCGCACTGGGTTGGATTCACCTTTCCTGTAAAATTAGAAAATTATGAACAAATTGTATTCTACATGCACTAATCGATTAAGCTAGCAGGAACCCACTTGAAAAAATGCAATGTTTTATTGAACTGTAAGTTCACAAGTTCTTATACATACAGTATTTAAATAGCATGTACACCATGCTTCTATAACAAATATTTTTCTACTCAACAGTTTTTAATATAGAAGAACGGTGATCAACTAGAAATTTAAAATATTGATCACCCTAACAATGAGGATGTCTCATTGTAGAATGGGTGCACCATTTGGTACAATCAAAAATTAAATCATGTTATACGAAAAACAGCGTTGTGCAAGACTGTGAAACTACCTAAATGCTGACTGAGAAAAATGAATAGACACTAATCTTACTCAGAGAATAAGTACACGGTCACTGCCTGCTCAGAAAACTGCCTGTTTGGAATAACTATTCCAAAAATTGAGTACCAGGTCTGCTAATGTTAGTTTATTGTTGGTTCTGTACAGATACATATGTTCCTGGTCAGACTTGGACTAGTGAAAGGATGACTCTGACAGCTGTCAGCAATGTTGCCAGCTCTTATAATGCATAATTTCACTTCTACTGTGTGGCGATGATTACGTGCACATGCATACCACAACTACCTTCTGCTGCCTGTGTAAAGTGTTTACTTCTAGGTGTGAAAATGGCAATACAGACTGTTACTATCACAACATGAACAACTGACACATAACATGGCTGGCAATATCATTACGTCTGTAGCATGATAGGTGGTAGAAGTTATGTATCTTTTGCTCCCATCAAATATCAGAGTCATTCTCTGATCAGCCTAACAGGTTAGATATATGACAAAGTACACGATTCAGCATAAGTTACTGAAATAGTTAATGCAGAATATTTCAATGACTTTAACTGTAGAACAAATATAACAACTAACATTATTGCAACAGACGGCATCACTCCCTCTAGCGCCTGCTAAAGGCACCTATACTTATATCTTATTATCAGTACTCATATGTTACACACACACACCAGACACACTGTTTTTCATCTTTTATAACCATCTTGTGATGTTAAAATGGTAATACAGCATGCACAAATTTCAATACACAACTAACTCTAAATAAACTATAATATTCTATATTAAAATTCTAAACATACATATGTAATGAAAAGCTACTATGTAACATGAACTGATATACAAACATATTAATCGTGAACAAAACAAATTCAGAGATGGCACAGTTAAGTTTTCTACAAATATGTAGGTCATAAGGAATCCCAGTGCAATTGTAAAAGTCTAAACCACTGTTGACTTCTGCAACAAAATATTTTAAATTCTTCCTTAAGAAACATTAGGATTATTAATATTGTGACTTTGATATTTAAGATTTCAAATATGAGAAAAGCACAGCAGTAAGAAGCACACAACTATATGCTCATAACTTATCCATAGAGAAAGAAATAAAACAAGCAAAAAAGCATTCCTTAGCCTGTACAGCTTTCCTCAGACACCGAGGATCCAAAAATTAATGAATATCATCTTCAAAACACACAATATCTTATTTTCTTCATCTCTACATACCTTAATGGGAATCACCTACCTCCTAAGGCCCCTACAGCTGTCAAACAACCAGCTCTTTCAACAACAGAAAGAGTACTCTTCAGACCAATGAGTGTGTATACATACCGATACAAGACAGGGTGTGAATGGTAATTCAGGAGTCATCAAACTTTACACATTGCTTTCCAGTACACCGAAATAAGATAAATTTTAACACTAAAAAAATGAACTCTCATGAGCTCTTCCGACTGTACAAAACCAATCTCACAATTATAAAAAAAAAATCATACTGACACGCTCAGAAGAAATAATCAATGCAACCTCTAATATCAGCACATCGATCAGACACAACACCCTAAAATATAGTCACCAAATGATAAATGTGATGCTGAAATTTAACAAATACATCATACACATAGTATAACTGAAAACAAAATAGCAGTTGACTAGAAAGCTATAAAAACCAAACACAGAATACCAAAAACTATTCTCAAAAAAACTGTGGAGAAAACATGACTAATATTTTTAAAAAGTGCTGAAAACAAAACTTGAGAAAACATTGAGACTGACTAGGAAAATATAAAGCAATAACAGCCTCTGCTGGCTTAATCTGTTTCAACACTGACCATTACTGCCTTGTTACTCACAAAAAAAAACTAGCATCTGGAAATAAAAACAATGTAAAATCTACCATGTGTCTAGCTCCAGAATAGCTAAAGAACATCTTCTCAAATACTTAAAATTTGACATAACTCTCAGGAGATCAAATAACATGAGTTTTCTATACTGAGATACCAAAAAGCTGAGAACAATAATCCAAGGTAATCATAAGCAACTCCATTTTAATTATGATGCCTTTAACGTTACAAAGATTCTTTATCCTAAAGGCACAGAACTACTAAGATCTGTATACTAAAGGTTGTGTAGTGAAAATCTGAAAAGGCACAGAAAATTACAATATAATATTAATTGTATATTTTTTTATTTAAGACTTCAGTTTATAAATTATAAATGTCTCCTATAATCACACCAATGTATTTGTTTGTTTTGACCAGATACATTCCACTATAAATTTTGATAGCTACACAAAAATGGTACAAAATGCTTCATGTGAACGTAAACAATTAAATTACAACAGACAAGTTTGATGAAATTTCTTGTTGCTAAGTAACGAGCCTGTTATGGCCTAAATATCAGATATTCTAAAATTAATAATATGCAATATTCAATTGAAGTTTTTATGAATATAAATTATAAAAACTGGTAGCAAGAAACTGGCAAACTACATACAAAACCCAGTACAAATGAATAATGTCAAGAATTTTTTCGCGTAAAAATTTATTCTGGCTTTTAGGTGTAACAACTGTTGTGGTATCAACCTTGCTGCTCACAACTGAATCAAAAATTCCTCTTCTTGATCTATTGCTCATTTCTCCCTACATATGTGAAGCAATAGACCTTCATAATAAGTTCACATTTGAACTTTCACACCAAGGTTCATTCTTCTGCATTGTTACTATTATGACAATTATTTTTATCATACGGTATAAGCATTTGAAAGCAATGTCTGACATCCGTATCGAAGAAGTCAACAAGCTAGCAGAAGAGGTTCTGCACCATGTGACAAACGATCAGTTGAACAAAATGGTAGTTGAAAGTTGTGTAGATATGCTGAACCAGGTGGATCTCGAATACCGGTATCTGGAAGCATCGTTAGCTGAAAATAATGAATCACCAGAAATACACCCGGTGACAGAAAAAGAATGGGCTACGGGTAAGTCTATACCTCATTATGTAGTTTCCACTCTATTATAAACTACAACACAATATGAAACATACTTTCATATTATTACAGACCATATCTAGTGGCTCTAAATTAGAAAAAAATTATTATTGTCCATATAAAAACTATATCATTATATTACTAAACTTTCTTATGGAAATACAGTTAGTCCTCCATAACATTGGGGTTAGATTCCTAAAATTCACTAAATTAATTAAAACAACAAACTATAATTAGTGTTACAATTAAAAAACAACAGCATGGCTGGTACCTGGTATTTCTAAAACACGTAAAAATGTTTAGTAAAATACTATTTTTTTACGTGTAAAGTATCTAATTTATTGCGATTTGAGAGAGAACACAGTAGTACAGAAACAACTGTAAGTGAATTCTGATATAGCCCTACAGTACTTCCAGACATTTTTGTTTATCAGTTCAGACTATACAATTTTTGCCATTCTTTACATGGGGTTGGATTCAGTTAAAATTTGCTTCAGTTCTTCTTACTCTTTATCAATTTCTTATTCATTACCAGGATTTTCACTATCAGGAGTTCTGATAGATTCTCATTTGTAAGTTCTCCTGGTTGAGAGTCCAGCACTTCTTTGATTTCTCTTTTTCAAGTTACCAGAAACTTCCCACTAAATATTTATTGAAGTGCTTGAGCACTAATCATTCCTAACAGGACTGGTACATATAAATACGCAATGTAATACCTAAACATTGTTGATCAAGACAACATAAAGTGAGAACTCAATACATATTTGTTTTTTTTTTGTTTTTTTTTAACTTAAGACACATTTTCAGATATTTTGTCAAAATGATAAATTAATAAAAATTAAACTAATCTTCATAAGGTTCAATGAATACAACAGCTAGGTCACCTACAGTGGGATGATCAGCGTATGTCAAAGAAAATGACTGAGGGCACAAGTCTATAAAACCAGAAACAGGGGTTGACTGAGGATAAAATGATTGGATGACGTCCTGGAAGATCTCACGAGAATGGATGGGAGGGAGTACACTGAGATGGCAATGAATAGGAGACATTGGAGAAGATTGGTTTTGGAAGCCAGGGTTCATGTTGGGTTGTAGTACTATAGAAGAAGAATAAATTGATCTCATGGCTACAACTTGTATTAAAATTTTTTAAGGCATTCGTCAAAATAAAAATTAAGTGTGAAATGGATATTGTTTTTAAAAATCTGTAGAAATAAATATTTTATTTTTCCAGAATAAATTTATTACAATTACCACAGTTGGTGAATGAGCCATAAGAATCAACAGTGCTAATGGAAAGTTTGTTGCACCTGTAATATATAGTCTTCCTTGAGCTCACTCAACAAATTTTGTTTCATGCCTTCAACAACTGGCAAAACATTATGCTTTTTACGGTTGTTTTTCATTCTTGTGAAGAGTAAAAAAAATCAATGGATATATTTGGTGAATCTAGAGTTGTAGCACCATTATGATGACATTCATTTGCCTAAAATTCTTGAACAAGCAATAATTTGTGTGCTGATGCATTACTGTGGTGCAATTCCCATAAATTAGATAATCCCTACATAACTGATAAAAATTCAAGGAATACAATACAATACTCATCTTATAACTCATTTACACCTGTATTTTGAAGCGTTTGTTCCACTTGTACGTCACTTGTTCATACATACAAGACTCGTGAAAACCCTTCTACAACACTTTCACCATATTCTTTTATACAAAATTTAATACAAATTCTTTAATCTTGCATTGTATAACGACAAAAAACCCTAACATACCAAAACACAAGTTACTCAATTAGCTGTGAAATCTAAACTATGCATCCAATATAGTTACAAACTTGGACAATTGTTACAGACAGGTTTACCAATGTCACAAAAGAACAATTTTTGAATCGGACATTTCTAGCATGGAAAATTTTTAAATTGCATCAACTTTTTGATAAAACCACATATACCACAAATACCCATCTTGTCACGACATGGTGCGCATCGGATGAATAAATGCTGATAACAAACAATTTACAATGTTGTATATGTGTTTTGTTGTTGTATTGTGTTACATAACTTAATGGATGATGACATTCTCATTCTCTAAGTGATCATCCGAGTCTGATGACAGGACATATGGTTTGTAATGTATAATACTAAATTAAAGCAGAAGTCATAAGACGGATAAGAAAGGTAATATCTTTTAATATTAATAATTTGCATTTACAAAATATGTGGTATTTTAATATTCATACGCATGCACATGTATGCACACATGTTTGCGTGCGCACAACCACACAACCTCTATATAATTAACTTACATTTTAGAGTTTTAAATGCAAAAATATCCTAAATACAATAATGAATTTTCAGGTGACACAAGCTCTGAGGATGAAGATGCAACCAGAGAAGTTATCGGTGCTCGAATCATCGTTCCCTGTGTAAATGATTCCAAAAATATTAATAAAAGTGGTTTCATTTAATTTGAACACCCAAGTACTGTAACTTTTATGGTAATAAACAGACCTGTCTGTTTTAATGGCTTTTATATCAACATGTTTTAAAATTTAATTACAAGATTACAACAAAAATGAAAATATAGTTATTTTGTTTCACGATTTCCTCTAGGTCTGTGAATTATACGTGTTCTTGTGTTTTGTGAATAATTTATACTGATGTCAATTTTATTATTAAAGTTTTATTTATAAATTATACATTTTCCTCACCAAAAGAGTATGCTGACTAAACACCAAAAGAGGTCAACCTAACTCCATTTTTTTTCTTAGTTTTGCAGATGGTTGAATTGAAAATAACCCATCTTTTCTTAGGTGAAAACGACTAAGTCCATAGTTTAATATTTCGCCACTACAATACACTAACTATTTTAAAAACTGAGCATTTCAGCAGTTGTTTTAGTTGTCATAGTGATTAACTCCATATGAGCTGTTTATTGTTGAGAGTTGTGTTCAGCTGATTTATTTAATGGTTAGATTTTGCTGTATTTAGGAGTGATGCATTAATAATTATGCTTTAGTGAACTTTTTAACTTTAACCTAAGTTTTTAAAAACTAAAAATGAGTGCGTTAAACAGTGAAAGTGACTGTTTTACTATTAGTGACATTTTTGGTGACAACATTGATTCAGATCCAGATTATGAACCAGATCCTGGTTTAGGTGTAAGTTCTAAGCATCCAAATCATGAGATAAATCTTGAAAATAGTTTAATTTCTAATGAAGGATGTAACATGAATAATAACAGTATTGTTTCTGTGGAGGAAAGTAATGATTCAATTGCTTCTAATTCTGAGGTTATACCTAAGCCTCCAAGAGGTCACAAGCGCTTGAGAAATCCTGAGAACTGGAAAAGGACACAACAAAAGAAAAAAAGATTATCTGGTGGAGTGTATAAAATGAGACAAGGTAGAACAATTCCTGCAAAAGTTTTCAGTGACAAACTATGTAAATGTGCAAGAGAGTGTAATGCAAGGATGTCAACGGAGGAAAGAGAGGGCGTGTTCAAATCTTTTTACTGCTTAACAGATTGATCAAAACATTTTTCTTCATGGCTGCATAAAGGCCAGTAGTATTAGCAGGCGATGACCCACCAGTAATGTAAGAGGCCCGAGAAGCCAGTTTCGACTTTCATTTATGCATAGGAAAAAATTATATTCGAGTATGTAAAAAGTACTTTAGAGAAACCTTTCAAGTCTCTGATGGCAGAATTTACAGCTCCAGTATTAAGGAAGATGTTGGTCTTGTGATAGATGGAAGGGCCCATTCTACTCCAGGAAAAAAGATTGATACAACAAATGTTGAAAGCCATATCAAATCTTTTCCTGCCTATGTCAGTCATTACACACTAGCTCATAACCCGAAGAGGAAATACTTAAATGCAGATTTAACTATTAAGAAAATGTACAAAATGTATGTCACATGGTGCAATGAAAATGACAAAACTGCTGTAATGGAAAAAATGTATTATCATGTGTTCTTGACTAAATTTAATTTGCACTTTAAACCTCTTGCTAAGGATACGTGTCAGGTTTGTGAGAGAATACAAAATAAACGTTTACAGGCAAGTAAGGAGGAAAAGAGAACAATTAAATGTGAAAAGCTATTACACCTAAGAAAGGCAGAAAAGGCTAGAGAAAGTTTAAATGAAGATTAAAAAAAGTGTTCTGATGATTACTCTATACTCACTTTTAATCTGCAGAAAGTTTTAGCATTTCCTAAATTATCCACTTCTGTTGCCTACTACAAAAGGAACCTATATATCCATGATTTTTGTATTTATGTGTTTAATAATGACAAAGCTTTCATGTATGTCTGGCCAGAGACTGAAGGTTCAAGAGGTCCACAGGAGACTAGCGCTTGCCTCAAAAAGCACTTACCTATCCATGCTAGTAATGTTAAACATATTGTTACATATTCTGATAGTTGTGGTGGAGAAAATTGCAAAATAAAATTAGTGTTAACATTAATGAAACACCTGCAAAGCCAAAATGTAAAAACAAAAGTTACTGGTGCCGGAACACAGATACTTACCCAATGTTTCTGATTTTTCTTTCATTTAAAAGAAAAGCAAAAAAGAGCAGCAATATCTTCTCACTGAGGGATTGGTATAATATTATAGAATACAGAAAAAATAACAAGTACTGTTTGACTGAAATGAACCATGAAGACTTTCTTTCAACAGAACCTTTCGAGAAATATATCCCCAACAGAAAGAAGACTGCACATGGGGAATCTGTGAACTGGTTACAAATAAGATGGATCAGACTTGAAGAAAAAGATCCCTTTGTCATCAAGTTCAAAACAAATCTCTTACCTGATATGCCATTCCAGATCAATATTAAGAAAAAAGATACCACTGGTCAACCATTCACTAGCCTTGCAAATGTTGCCCAAGCTCTTTTGTATCCGACAACACGGCCGATTTCTGTGGCTAAAAAAAGGACATGATGGTGCTTCTGAAATTCATTCTGCCAGTGCGTCACAACTATTATAAGGATCTAAAGACAGACAGAGGGAGCTCAGAACGGCCAGCCAGTGATGATGAGTGCTACACATACTCTGAATAGGACAAAAGTTTGTTTATCACAATATATTATGATTTTTCATCATATGAGGTTTTATATTGTAATTATTTTAAACAAGCTTACTTATGTAACTACTTGTAGTGTCCTGTTTTATACTTTTTTGTACAATAAAATGTATTCGAGCATAAACTTTGGTGAATATTTCTTTATACCTTTCAGTTGGCAATATGACTAACTCCACTTGACATTGGTTTACATAATATTTTGTAAGAGAAAAAAAGATTTTTCAAAGGGCTTTAAGAGGCTTATTGAATACATTATAATTTTATAAATGTGAACCACACATTAAAATTTACTTCAAACTTAAGTTTCATTAAAACCGTATGATAGCTGCAAACACTAAGAAGATACATGACGTATACATTTGTAATATTTTAATTTATAAATTCCATATCTTTCATATACTTTCACAAAGTGCAAATAAAATTTATATAGTGGTTTTAATACATTTTATTTATAGTTATTTTAATTTTTTAGCCTCTGTACTTAAAATTTGGATGAGAGACATAAATTCCATATCATGAATACACATAATGTAAATGTGAAATGAATTCCAAAATATGAATTATATGTCCATATTTTAATACAAAAAGCTATAGAGACACAACACAAAATAAACAATTTTTGAAAGTATGAGGTGTAGTTTCTCAGTCACAAAACTTATAATTATGTAAGACACAAACTGTTTTCCTGAGAAAATCTTTTAACTTATCAAAATGCTAAATATTTCTTAAAAATACAAGATGTCACCCTGAATGATTCTTTACTAACAACACACAGATTTGGGATTTTATTCACATTTTATTTTTATTAAAATACTAAAACCATTTCAGTTGAGTCCCTACCTCTTTGTAAAATAGACGAATCATTAGCTATTGTTACAACATTACAGAACAGTCTACGTGTTTGTCGAATGTTCCAGAAGAATTTCGCTCTAATGTGTATGGCACATGTGATTCTCGACGCATTTGCGAGACTTTTCTGGAAGCCGCCACCCACGCGGACTGTGTCAAAGCCACAATTAATTATGTCATAGTTTAGAGATAATGCGTAGTTTGGAATCTTCTGGTCTGTACGCCGATGTATAAATACATATACAGTAAAGCCCCGATTATCCGCGGAATTGGGTGGCAAGGGCACCGCGGATAGTGAAAATCGCGGATAACCCGAAAAAAAGACTAAAAATGAGGTGTAAACACGAAAAAAAATATTTCAGCATAAAAACTATGTTTTATTGTACAAAAAACATAATATGTAAAACTTTTAAAATATGTACAGTACAACAGAAACCTTTGCTCTATGTAAAAACAATGCTGTACTGTTAACAAAAAGTGTTCAGTTACGCCTTTTTAAAAAAATCAGTCACTCGTTTTTGCTTCTTGCTTTGGAAACACCTTTTCTTTATTCTAGATTGTACTTTCCTTAACATGAGTTTTTCTGCCAGATGTGCGTCGTCGTCTTGTTCCTCTAAATATTGAAGCAATCTGTCTACGTGCTGCAAAGCAGTTTCGTGTGTCATCCGCGCAGGCGCAGACACGTCTTCTTCACTTTCACTTTGTTCTTCTTCGTTCTCATTCACTCCCATTGCTTTGTTCGTTATCTCTACGTCAGTCAGTCATTCAAACCCCGGCTCACTTGCGTCGCATTCCAGCCACTCTTCTATGTTCTCTTCGTCGACATTCTCACCTCCCGGAACGGATGTCACTAGGTCAACAAGTGTAGCCGGTCGGCATGACTTCATTCTCTTCTTCACAAATGTTTTGGTTGACATTTGTTTCGATACTCGGAAAGAGTTTTCTCCACGATTTAACAAGGGTTGAGGGTTTGATGTAATCCCATGCAGACGCAATATCGTAAATGCTATCCAAAATTGTATAATTCTTCCAAAATTCTTTGAGATCGCAGCCTTCTTCGATTTTTGACAGTAACAACTTTGTTCTGTATGTTCTCTTCATGGTTGCAATGACTCCCTGGTCCATAGGTTGTATCAGCGCAGTAACATTTTGGGGCAAAAACTTTGCGAAGATTTGCCCGTCAGAAGATTTAAGCACACATGTAGCTGGGTGTGAAGGCGCGTTGTCAATTAACAAAACAGCCTTCTTTGGCAAATTTTTTGAGTCAAGATGTTTACGTACTTGAGGCACAAAAATGTTTTCAAACCATTCTTGAAAAATCTGCTGGTTCATCCAACCTTTTTTTTGGTTGAAATAATCAACTGGTAAATTTTCTGCTCTTGTCCCCTTAAAAGACCTCGGTTTCTTAGATTTACCGATTACAAGAAGCCTAAGTTTGTGACTATCCGCAGCGTTGCTGCATGGCAAGATTGTAATTCTTTCCTTGCTACTTTTGTGACCTGCCGCTTGATGTTCACTTTCAAATGCTAAAGTACGAGTGGGAAGACACTTCCAAAAAAGCCCTGATTCATCAGCGTTCTAAATTTGTTCTTATATGACAGATCTTCAGACAACACAAACTCTTCAAAATCACGTTGAAAATCATCAGCTGCTTGTTGATCACCACTCAGCTTCTCTCCGTGTAGACCAATCTCTCTAATTCCATGACGTTTCTTAAAACGATGTAACCAACCGGACGACGCATCAAAATTTCCTTCCAGGCCTAACAAATCAAAAAAGATTTTTGCTTTAGCTGCAATGGTAGGACCAGACACAGGGGTGCCCTCACTTCGCACCTGAGCTAACCATTCCGCTAATGCCGAGTCAAGTTCATTATAGGTGGATTTCTTCATTGTTTTTCGTTTTTTCATCCCAGAAGCACTGTCCGACACTGATGCAAAGGCCAACAGTTTGTCTTTTTGCTTTAAAACGTCCCGCACTGTTGTTTTCCCGATCCCGTAATTCAAACACATCTGCTTCCTTGAAGCGCCATTTTCTATTTTAGAAATCATTTCAAGTTTTTGTGCAATCGTTAACACAACCTTCTTTCGTTTTTCAGCCATTATTAATTTCAGGAACTAACGAACTGATCACGACTGATCACTAAGCACGTTTACTGACAACTGACACCACTGGCAGACCGAGAGAATATGTACGTAGAGTGGGAAGGTTAGTGAACTGGACCAAAACAAAAGAGCAAGAGCCAAAACATAATTCCGAGAAGGCCTATAGGATTACGATGCACAATAAACCTGTCAGAAATTTTCGACCTTCGCACTGTAGGGCCTATTGTATTTTCCCTGTTGTTGGCTTGGATTAAAATTGGTTTTTTTGAGGTTCGTAATTAAAAAAATTTTTCCCAGCACTCGCGGATAATCGGGGCTTTACTGTATATATACAATAAATATGGCAGCGGCCTTAGTTTTCAGTTATAGTTGTGATAAATTACAGTGTGGTTCAAGAGTTATTATCGGGCGATATTACTCTGTGCGTTCAAGTGGTTATCAGTGGAGTGCTGTGTTTTATAATCGGGCGGTATATTGTAATACAATTGTGTTTTAATATTAGTTGACATTTTATGGCGTGTGAAAAATTTTTATTTGATTTGTTGTAAGAGACTGTGTTGATAATTATGAACTGTTTTAACTGTGAAAATTAAAGCTGGCGATTAGTGACTTAATTGGTGTGTTGTATTTTGTTTCCACTGTACCTACGATGATCAAGTAGACCGTCGTAACAGTGGTGTCAGAAGTGGGATAGAACGGTTAACAGTGGAAACAGAGGACACTTCGTAGAAGAGTGGTGTTAGTGGTAGTTGCTAAAAATAAAATGAATACCAGTCAGATGATAGAAGCATTCCGAGCAATGCTATAGCAAAGACAGGAACAACAATAAGAAGAATTTAGTTGTCAAGCAGGTGACGTTAAGGCGTTCGTACAAGAGGATACCGCTGCAAAATTCGTCCTGTTACGAGGTGAGCTAAACAAACAAGTTGACAGAATATCTGAAATAGAAAAATCTGTGTCAACTGTGAAAACAACTATGTCAAGTTTAGAAGATTCTATTACAAATGCAATAAAACAAATTAAAAAGGAAGTCAATAATGAAAGACCATTAATAAATGATGAAGAAGATTCAAAATATCAGAGAAACCAAACTGTAGTACGGCCAGTTTACGCAAAGGCCCCAACGTTTGATGGAAGCACTCATTGGGTAACTTATATTCGCCAATTTGAAGCTCCCGCTCGCTTAAATAAATGGACGGAAGAAGAGAAAGGATGTTCACTAATTCTTGCTTTAAAAGGGGCTGCCTCAGAACTAATACAGAAAGTGCCATCTGACAGTCAGTACATCTATGCCGAATTAACAAAAGCTCTGGAATTACAGTACGGTGACGAGCATTTGTGCGAAGTGTGCCGTGTTCAACTTAAAGCGAGGCGACAGCGTTCAGGGGAGATCCTTCAAGAGTCTGAAGCGAATGTCAACCAAGTGACGAGATTGGCTTATCCTGAAGAATCGGAGGATTTCCAGAAGTGGATTTCTCTCATTATGTTTATTGACGGTATCATAGATAGTAAATTACAACAAGTGTTAGGAATGGCACGGCATGATAATAAATTAGACGCTCTTGTTCATGCTCTCCATTTTGAAGCTGCCAAGTCGGCGACCTACATTAATCAAAGTATCCCATCACGTTGTAGCCAAATGGATTCAATATCACAGTATCATCATAACGGACGAAATAAAGAGACGATTCAAGAACAACAGTTTAAGAAGTCAGCAGCGCCACAACGATTTAAACAATGGGAAAAAGACAGAAGACCGAAGTGTTACAACTGTGGCAAACGTGGCACCTACAGGTAGACTGTTGGGAGAACAAAAAACCGAGAGAAGGGAGTGATCGCACCAATTGGAGAAGTAATGCCCCAGAACAGCACATAGTTTCCACGCTACATAAGACTAGTAGAAACCTGATCGATGTTCCTGATTTGTGGAAGGTAAACGAACATCATTTACAGTTGACACGGGCGCAACAGTGTCTATTGTACGCCCTGACTTAATCAGCAACCAACAGCCTCAAATTAGCTCTTGTACAATACAGACTGTGACTGGAAGCACCGTCAAGGTGCTAGGAAAGGTAGACGTACGTGTACGCCTGGGTCTTCTCAAGTTTAGCCAACAAATGCTCGTTGCAGACATTGTCGATGAAGTGATTCTTGGCACGGACATTATGAATGCCTATGGATTCATTGTGGACTTAAGAGAGAATGTCCTGAAGGTTGGCCAAGAGAAGATAAAGCTTTGCATGGCTAAAATGACAGGGTCTACCAACCATTCGATTAAACTAGTGGCATTAATCGAAGAAAAAGTCAACAGGTCTGGTCAAGAGTAACCCTCCCTCTTGGAAGCGGACATGGAGGAAGAACTAGCAGAGGAAATACAAATAAGTGTAATGACAAAAGAAGTGATTGGAAAGCCAACTATGGGTGTCAAGACAAAACTCTTGCTTGTTCCTGAGCTGACAGAAGTGCCCGAGGGAAAAGTGGCTGAAGATGAGGTTATGCAAGTCAGCCAGTGGTGTTTAGGTCATCAGCACATGACGCAACGGGGAGTGATTCCAGCAAAACTAGTGGTGGAGCGGAAGACTCGCATTCCTGAGAACGTGATGTTTGGATCACACGAGACTGAATTCGAAGAACAGGACAATTATCTTTCGCAAGGACGTCCACCTAGATCGCCTGGTCGAGTATTACTTTAGAGACGGTTTGCCAGTTCGGGACGAACAGGCTTAAGGAGGAGGCAGTGTTACTACATTACAGAACAGTCTACGTGTTTGTCGAATGTTCCAGAAGAATCTCGCTCTAATGTGTATGGCATATGTGATTCTCGACGCATTTGCGAGACTTTTCTGGAAGCCACCAGCCGCGCGGATTGTGTCAAGGCTGCAATTAATTATGTCGTAGTTTAGAGATAAGGCATAGTTTGGAATCTTCTGGTCTGTGCATGGATGTATAAATACAAGGCGGCAGCAGCCTTAGTTTTCAGCTATAGTTGCGATAAATTACAGTGCGGTTCGAGAGTTATTATCAGGCGATATTACTCTGTGCGTTCAAGTGGTTATCAGTGGAGTGCTGTGTTTTATAATCGGGCGGTATATTGTAATACAATTGTGTTTTAATATTAGTTGACATTTTATGGTGTGAACAATTTTTATTTGATTTGTTGTAAGAGACTGTGTTGATAATTATGAACTGTTTTAACAATAAAATTAAAGCTGGTGATTAGTGACTTAATTGGTGTCTTGTATTCTGTTTCCACTGTACCTACGACAATCAAGTAGACCGTCGTAACACTATTAACAGAAAAATGTGTTAGACACACGAACAGGGATTTTTAATAAAGGAAACCATTAAAATTTTATACATAATATTACACATGTATATGAAAAATTAAAATTTTGAATCAAACACAGCAGAGTCAACAATAGTCATTGCATTTTTAAATTTAGTTAAACTGGATACTAAATATATACATACTGTTACGACATCACAGAACAATCTACGTGTTTGTCGAATGTGCCAGAAGAATCTCGATGTAACACGTGTGGCATACGTGCTTGTCGACACATTTTCGAGACGTTTCTCAAAAGGCGCCAGCCGCGCAGACTGTGTCAAGGCCGCAGTTAATTATATAGTTCACACGAGCGCTACGACGCAATTAGGAGCATTCTGGCCTGTGAGCGGAGGTATAAATACATGGCGGCAGCGGCCTTAAGTCAGTATTAGTGCGAATTATTGACCGTGCGGTTCGAGAGTTATAGTAGCGATATTACTGTGCGCATTCAAGTGGTTATTATTTAAGAGTGGTGTTTTATAATCGGACGGTATAATTGTAATATGACTGTGTTTAATTTTTGTGGACATTTTATTGCGTGTGAACAATTTTCATTTGATTTGTTGTAAAAGACAGTGTTGTTAATTACAAACTGTTTAACTGTAAAAATTAAAGGTGTGATTAGTGACTTAATTGGTGTCTTGTAATTTGTTTTCCACTGTACCTACGAAGATCGAGTAGACCGTCGTAACAGTGGTGTCAGAACTGGGATAAAACGGTTAACAGTGGAAACAATGGACAGTTTGTATAAGATGAGTGTGATTCATAATTAACTGGTAAACATGGATCCCAGTCAGATGATGGAAGCTTTACAAACACTGCTGCTGCAGACACAGGAAGAAGCAGAAAAACGACAAGCGGAAGCGAGACAGAAAACCTTCCTGCAGGAGGCAGAGGAACGGAAGCAGGAAGCAGATGACATCAAAGCGTTAATTCAAGAGCAAAAGCAGACGCAAGAACATACTACAGAGAATTGGGTCTCCTACGTGGTGAGTAGGTGAATTATGGGGTGAGCTTAACAATCAAATTACAAGAATATCTGACGTAGAAGAATCCATGTTGCAACCCCTCTTTATTTTTGTACTTTATAAATTTTTTTAAGAGGGGCCACTAGATATTTATAACTAGGCAAAAGGACTAGAAGAAGCCTAAAATGCGCTGGGTCCAGTGAGACGGGACTTGCAATTAAACTCTCTGTTAACCAACAATAACAGCTTTTATTATATCTGAAATTACATACATATTAAAATATCACATACTATCAGAATATCAATGATTCCATAAATTATTTAAATCCCCTTTTGTATAAAGTTTGACATAGAGAACATATAATTGGACATAATACACCTATTCATACATATATATATATATATATATATATATATATATATATATATATATATCTTCACCTCAATTTAAATTCATGATAATAACTCAACAACCCTTTAAGTATCCCAAATATTTTGAATCTTGACATTATAAAAATATACATACATTGTAACGTACCAAATTGGCAGTTACATAAAATAACTATCTAATACGTCAAATAAAAAGATATCATGAAAATATTTCATCGAGCACAAAAGAAGGAACGGGAGAATATAAATAAAGTGTGTATCTACGAACGAATATTATTGAAACTACCCAACGAAGGAGAAGGAAGAATAATAAGGATATCATCGAGTATAACAAAGAGAGAGAAAATACCAAAGAGCCAATATAATACGTTAGAATCCAGGCCCAATAGATCCAAAATAGTGAGGGGATACGACAAAAATAATTATTAAAATAAAAAAGAGACGAATCAAGTACAATCACTATGGTGATAAAATAAACAAATTTGTTTATTAGTGTGAAATAATATGGGACCATGATTACCATAACCATGAATAAAAATATGGAAGAGTATGACAACATTAAGGGACATGGATTATTACAAATAATGTATAACCAAGGAATACACCGACAGTGAGAAACAACTAACCAGAAGAAGAAAAGAAGAAGAAGAGGAAAAGAAATGTACCATAAAGAATGAAGATTATGTATGAACAGTACAAGACATCAACATTCACAAGATATACAAGGAATTAAAATCAATATAGTGAACAGAAGAAGTATGATGATTATTCAAATACCAATAACAGAGAAACCAGTGTTGAGCATAATTAAGTGATCACGAACAATGACAGTGAGTACTTAATATAAGTGTAACAACATGAGATATGATAACCATTTTACCCCAAGTAAACAGCACAAACAATACCAGTGAAAATGTTTATAACGGAGCAAAGTGATTAACCATTATAAGTGAAAGAATCCACGATTAACTAGTGAAATGCACAGACAATTAGTGTAACAAGTTTAATCAAGATTGTAAAACCACATAGATAATCAATAAGACCACCAAAAAATATGAGACAGAACAGTAAATTAATTGTTCATAGGGATTAATAATAAAAGCTTTGTAAGCCCGAATATGAAATGTGCCTGAATGCCATAGCAAGACAGGACAAAATGTAAATGAATACCAGAACAGATAGTAGCAAATATGCTAGTTTGTTAAACATATGCTAGTGTTAGGATGTCAAACATATGTAGTAGAATAAGGAATGATGGCGTTACAAGTGAATATAAACAATCAAACATGGTTGGTATAGACGCCATTAACAGATTTTGTTTAAACTATAAATATAACCATTTTATGTACTAACATGAAGGAGAAATGGACTCAAAATGTTTAGTAATAAGTATTACAGTGTAATTATAACGAAATATGGTGAAAAAGACTTATTTATGTTAAGAGTCACCAGATGAATTTCCAAGATGACCAAGTGAATTAATAATGGACGGATTTAGTGCTTGTTTAGACTTAAAATAAAGCCACAAGTGTCCGCGATTTAATGCCACTACCCAAATGACGATACGACAAAAGATAAGAAACTTATGACCATTATAAGTTTTTCAATCATTTTGAGTATCCATGTATACGTCACAGATAATCTCGAACCCACGCTTAGAGATGCGAAAAATTGAAAGTTTTATTTTACCAAAGTGTTTTGGGGTTGAGAGTGTGACCTTTTGAACCAATCAAATAGCTTAAAATGACCAGACGAAAAAGAGACGCTTTAGCGAAATGTATCATTCGTTCTGCATCACTCACGGCGAGAGGTCTATGCCGAAAGTCATCAAAATATTTTTGAAATGTGCGCGTCACCTACATTAGTATACAAACAAACACTAACCTGTACACAACAACACATTATCGAGTGTCCAGTGAATTAAGTGAATAGTGAATTAACATGACCAGTGTATAATAAGGGTCATGTTCTGTGTATATAATCAGGGAGTACAATATTTTAATTATTTTAAAGAAAATAATAAAAGAAATAATTCTCGTTGATGAACGAAAATTATTGTTTGGATTGCACTAGTCATAACGCTTGAGTGCGTTTATAAACAATGATGGACAATTATCAGAATTTAATAAACAAGTTGTAGCACCATCCAATGACAATAATTAATTCAAAAATAATTATTTTACATTTTTAAAATAATTGAGAACGGCGGAATTAAATTCAGATACCGCTCATCAGTATGTGGATATAGTCGCTTACTTGACTATAACTTTTGAATTAATAAATAATTATTTTCTTGTGCAAATACTTTCATGACTGATAATTACACATCAAATGATTTATAAATAAAATGTTTGTAACTATATCATTAAGAATTTTATAAATAACATTACTTATTCTAAATAATCACTTACGTGTTACTAGGCAAACTAACCTAGAACCGAAGAATATATTTTTGTCACAAAGAAACAATTCTGTTCTTGATGATTTTAATGAAATGAAAGCAATAATAAGGGTTTTTTTCTTTAGATTTTTTCTCTTCCCAGTACATGGTTCTGCTAATTAATGAATTAATAATAATAATATTTTTAACCGAGCAACGCTCAAAGCATGTGTCGACCTTAACTGCTATATACTTTTGCATAACGTACGATAGTACGATAATATCGGCTATCGTACCGAGTTTGATAATTTTAAATTTTGTTCTTTTGTTATAATAATAGATAAGTAAATAGTGTTATTCAAACTCACATCTTTATATCTGGTATCATGTATCTTCAAAGAACTCACTAAATTGGTAATATAATTAACTAAAGTGAACCTAACCTCGTTCACAATAATATTGTACCTTACAACAGTGTTACCAGCCTTGAGATACAGAGATCTCAATATTTGTTTAAATTTGTTATTGTTGTAAAAATATCTTATTAATTGTTTTAAAAGAGTTTACTGAATTTAATCATTGTCAATAAATCCTCAGTTTATTATCAGTGGAATCAGAGTTTTAATTTCTATAAAATAGAAGCAGTAATTTAATTTTTTTATAAACAGTTCTCTCATAAGGTGGCGGTAGTATTTGAACTACTGATGTCATTCAACTTACAATTGAATATTTGATTTATTTTATTGTTTATGTGCATTCTTTTCGATATTCAAAAGGAATATCTATGTATGTATGTCAAGTGTGTTTACAGTAAGAGAAGTCGCCATCGAGAATAGTGAAGATATCCACGGATGGTAAGTGGGGAGGTTAACACAGTGAAGTGATAGCAAGCCTAATACTCTTTTAAATCATAAACTTTTAAACGTGAACACTAATTCCAATTTTAATAACCATATCTAATAATAATCATCAACAATAACATCATATCTACATATACTTGACTTAATAATACCCCAGGATAAATCTATAATAAATCTATTATAGATTGGCGCCCAACGTCTGAGTGCGAATTAGGACGAAAACACCTAACGATTTAATTCATTAAATAAATAATTTCTCAACCTAATTCGACAGCAGGACAGCAAGTACACTACACAGATAGAAAGATGTATAGGAGGTCAACATCGAAGAAACGAGCGGCAGAGGCCGAGAGGGAGGCTAGATTGGAGGAAAGAAGTGACGTCGGCAGAGGACGTTGAAGAAATATTACTGGAAATTGAAGATAGACAACCTGAACCGGCGGAGGAGGTTCAACAACCAGAAGGTGAACCAGAGATCATGCAAACGGATACACAACCAGAAGTAAACCAACCGGAGAGACCAGCAAAACCGGGGAACATGGACTACCAGGAGATGATGCGGATGATTATTGAAGGTAACAATAAAACAATGGAAACATTGAGTCAGAGAATGGAGGAAAATACCAACAAATCAATTGAGTCACTGAACAATAGTATGGAGTCGCTGAATAAGAAGATGGAAGAAAGCCAGAAGAAAATGGATGAAACCAGTCAATCCACAAAGCAGAGTATAGAATCATTGAAGGAAGATAGCCGATCGTTATCAAAGAAAATAGAGGATGGCCAGAAGGACAGCCAGAAGAACATAGAATCATTGAATAAGAAAATAGAAGACGGACAGAAAAATATGGAAGAGTTATTGGAGAAAAATATCGAAATAATGAAAGAAAATCTATCTGTGGAGTTGGGAATCAAAATCGATGAGACCAACAAAAAGATAGATGAAATGAACGAGAAGGTCGATAAAGAAATGGAGTCAATGAAGAGTGATAATGAGAAGATATGGCAACAAATGGCCGACAACAGCTGCAGGACTGAAGAAATTGCAAAAAATACCATGGAAGCAATTGACAAAAAATTGGAAGAAAACATAGAAGCGACGGAGGAGAGGATTGCAGTATTGGCAACAGAAATTCATGAAGAGATGTCCGACATACGGAGAGAAGGTGAGATGAATAACCAGAAAATTATACAAACCGGAACAGATCTCAACCACCGCGTCGACAGTCTCGAGGAAACCCACAACAACCAGGTAGGAGTAACAGAACGGAGACAGACGGAAATGATAGCCGCACACACCACACTGGGGGAGAGGTGTGAAGAAATCTCAACCAAAGTGGACGCGGTCAAACACCAGGTGAATAACGACCGGGAGCAGTTAACTGAATGGCAACAGAGGGAGTTCAGTGACCTCAGAGATGAAATGAACCGCCTGCGAGCATTCCCCAATGTATTAACCGGATTACCACACCTAGATGGACGGGAACAAATCGATTTCCGCGCGTATGTTAAAAATCCACTCAAATTCCTAGAGAGGGTGGATGAAATACTTACCAGAAACCGAGAGAACCATTGGTCAGTGATAAAGGGAATGTTGGACGAATCTTTTCGGAACGTATTCGACAATTGGTGGACAGCAACCCGGCACGAGGTAGAAAATTATGCTGCATTTAAAGTGGCCTTTAAACTAAAATACTGGTCCGATTCCACACAAAACATCATCAGAGATGACATTACGAATGGCAGGTATGATCCCAACGGCAGACAGTCGATGACAACCTACTTTTTAGGGAAGATCTGTCTAGCTAGAAATTTGGAACCGGCCATACCAGAGGAGTGCTTGGTGACGAAATTGGCCTACCATTTTAGCCAAGGAGTGTCCCAGGGGAGACTTAACGCTCAGATCAAAACAATACAAGGTATGTGTACTCTCTTGGAAAACCATGAGAGAGAACGTTATTATCAGAGGAATCGCCAAGGTCCCGGACAGCCATATGATCAGAGTGGACCAGGCAACATTAATCCAACCAATAATACTGACCGGAATAACTATGGAAGAAATTTTAATAATCCTCCATGTTTCACTAATCACCAGGGACCAAGACAGAATAATGGTGGTGACACCAATAACCATGCAGACCGGGGAAATATAAACAACCCTAGGCCGAATGGTTATCAAGGGAACAATAATTATCGACAAGGTAGTAATTACTACCGACCTCCTAATAACCAGCCTCCAAATAACCAATACAGGCAGAATAATGGTAATATAATAATAACCAGTTTAGAAGAGTGCACTACACTCATGCCAGCAGAGGGGGAGGCAGAAGACCATATTACCAGGGTCACCAGAGTTTCCACAGCAACAACAACAGCCGAAGTAACAGTGACAGAGATGAACACGAATCAGGTTATCGATCCAACAGGAGTAATAGTAGTGAAGATAATCGGCCAACCACTAGAACCACAGAGGTATTCCATAATGGGAATGGGCCAGGGTCCCAAGAACCAAACGCATCAACCTCATCGGACAGGCACCCAGACAATGGTGACCTGCCTTTAAATGGGCACCGGCAGTGAAAACCACGACGACACCCTCACTGATCCGGTCTATTGGGTCTGACATATTGGCAAATACAATGGCATCGATCGAAATTCGTCAAAACAACTACTTAAAGAACATTAGACAAGACCTCATGGAAGAGAAGGAAGATAGCATCAGCGACACCGTCAACAACGAAATAGCCTACATATCAGTCAAAGTCAATGGAATCAATGCAACAGCCATGATAGACACAGGAGCAAATGTATCCTTAATTGATAAAATGGAACTCAATCGTATACAGTTAGGAAACAAAACAATCATACCAACATTACCCATAAATAACATTATCCTAATTGGAGCAACGGGTCGGCAGAACAAAACCATCCGACACCAGGTACAATTAGAAGTGTCAAGCAACAGTGAAACAATTCCGATGATTTTCTTAGTAGCGAGTGGGCTACCATTTACCCTGTTAATCGGATGTGATATACTGCAGAAATATGCAGCTATCATAGATATGGACAAAACCAGAGTATCATTAAAATCAAATGAAGTTGAATGGACAGCAGCTTTGATTGAAAATAGGAAGGCACCTCCTGAACACATAATCTACTACATACGAGACAGACACCCAAGATCTACGGCATGAATTAATATATCCTAGAGCCAGTCAACATGTAAATACCAATTTACCCGTACATAAAAAAGAAAAATAACTATACGAGACAGACACCCAAGATCTACGGCATGAATTAATATATCCTAGAGCCAGTCAACATGTAAATACCAACTTACCCGTACATAAAAAAGAAAAATAACTATACGAGACAGACACCCAAGATCTACGGCATGAATTAATATATCCTAGAGCCAGTCAACATGTAAATACCAACTTACCCGTACATAAAAAAGAAAAATAACTATACAAGACTGACACCTTCCAACTAAGGCAAATATAATGTAAAATATAATTCCTAGAGCCAAGTCAACCAGTTAATCACCAACTTACCCGTACTACAAATATAACGATACGAGAAAGACAAACAACATCCATGGCAAAAAGCAATTTCCAAGAGCCTAGTCAACCAGTTATTAACAACTTACCCGTACTAATAAAGAGGAGATGATGTACCAGATGATATACAGGACGAGCAATATAAGAAGTTGGAGGAATGAAAGCAAATGAATATTCTTGATATAGATAATAAATGATGTACAAACACGAGGCAAGACACTAGAAGAGAGCCCATACCAAATGAAATATAACCCAAAGAAGCGAATCATGAAAATGAAGATTATGAAATGACGTTTAATGTAATACCAAGAGAAAAGATTAATTGATGACGAAGAAGAATGAAAAAGTAATATATTAACGAAGATGATCATGAGAGTATACCAGTGATGAAATGTAGATAAACTATCCCTGTAAAATGTGAAGAATTTAGTTAAGTTGAATCACGAAGAAGAGAATATAATGATGTATAAACCGCAGATGCGTGAGATGATCCCAAGGATATTTATTATTTGTCGAAAGAACGACCACTTTATATTTTGAATTAATTTGAGATGAATTGACTGATGAAATGTTCCAGCAATCATTTATATTATTGACAGAGATGATGTGCCTCTGTATTTATTGATGTTAGTATGGCCAGCGGAGATGTATGCCAAAGTGAGCCACTCTGAACTGCCCCAGCTAAAATTATGTTAGGGAATTAAAGAAAACAAGGGAGATAATTACATAGAAAGAAAATAATTATGATTCAAATAGAAGAAAGTGAAGGGATATAAAAAAGCATAAGAGTCAACGTGGAAATGTACAACAATTGATGAATTCTTCAATAAGAATAAATATACGAATTCAGAATTAATCAATTCTTATAGGAAGGCATATGTAACGTACCAAATTGGCAGTTACATAAAATAACTATCTAATACGTCAAATAAAAAGATATCATGAAAATATTTCATCGAGCATAAAAGAAGGAACGGGAGAATATAAATAAAGTGTGTATCTATGAATGAATATTATTGAAACTACCCAACGAAGGAGAAGGAAGAATAATAAGGATATCATCGAGTATAACAAAGAGAGAGAAAATACCAACGAGCCAATATAATACGTTAGAATCCAGGCCCAATAGATCCAAAATAGTGAGGTAATACGACGAAAATAATTATTAAAATAAAAAAGAGACGAATCAAGTACAATCACTATGGTGATAAAATAAACAAATTTGTTTATTAGTGTGAAATAATATGGGACCATGATTACCATAACCATGAATAAAAATATGGAAGAGTATGACAACATTAAGGGACATGGATTATTACAAATAATATATAACCAAGGAGTACACCGACAGTGAGAAACAACTAACCAGAAGAAGAAAAGAAGAAGAAGAGGAAAAGAAATGAACCATGAAGAATGAAGATTATGTATGAACAGTACAAGACATCAACATTCACAAGATATACAAGGAATTAAAATCAATATAGTGAACAGAAGAAGTATGATGATTATTCAAATACCAATAACAGAGAAACCAGTGTTGAGCATAATTAAGTGATCACGAACAATGACAGTGAGTACTTAATATAAGTGTAACAATATGAGATATGATAACCATTTTACCCCAAGTAAAAAGCACAATCAATACCAGTAAAAATGTTTATAACGGAGCAAAGTGATTAACCATTATAAGTGAAAGAATCCACGATTAACTAGTGAAATGCACAGACAATTAGTGTAACAAGTTTAATCAATATTGTAAAATCACATAGATAATCAATAAGACCACCAAAAAATATGAGACAGAACAGTAAATTAATTGTTCATAGGGATTAATAATAAAAGCTTTGTAAGCCCGAATATGAAATGTGCCTGAATGCCATAGCAAGACAGGACAAAATGTAAATGAATACCAGAACAGATAGTAGCAAATATGCTAGTTTGTTATGTATAAACCAATCAATGTACCAAAACCTGGGTGCAACCCATCAAGATATGTAACATTATTAGACTAAGAATACCTGTGTTATTGTTTCAACAAATAGTGTAAAAATGTGTATAACTTAATACTAAACCATTGTAGTAGAATGCCATAATGAGATGGCAATAGTTGAGTTAAATACTGCATAAAAGTATGTAGAGCATTGTTGTCAGACAACTGACACATAACCTCACAAGAATTGAACCTATAACATAAAATCATGTACATTAGTTAAACCAAGCAATTATCCACAATTGTTTCAAACAGAAACTAGCTAAGAATATTAATGCAAACCAATGAATACCATATGTACTGAAGGACACAGCAAATGAGTCAGATTGAATATAATATCATAAAGTTAAATGGACAGAACCCCAATGTGACAAGAGAGTTAGTCAAAAAACATTATCAAAACTCATCAAAAGAATGTGACAATTGTTACCAGTAGTTAGAGAAATGTCTAATACTGCTATGAGAACACTTCACAAATGTAATACTAGTAGTTTAATAATTAAAATATTATAAACTGCAATTGTAAAACCAGATGTAAATAAACACCATGCTATAACTTAGAGAGCTTTCAGATAACGAAAAGTTGATGAATACATTGAACCAACAATGTACAACAATTGTACACTATTTTAATTACTAACATTATATCCCATGTGTACTAAAATAACTAAATAAGTGACAAAATGGAAGGATGAGAACAGAAAGTATTTTGATCATACTATAAGTATATACAAAATAATATTTTTTAGCAAAATAAAGTATGAACAAACGTAAATAAATGTACATATTGTGATGGTACATCTCATCACATATGTATAAGATATATTATAACGATAAGATATAAATAACAAGTACTAGCACTAGCCATGAAAAAAAAACTTCTTAAAAAGTATGTAACTAACATTAAAGTATCAATTCCAACATCCAACAAAAGTAACCAAAGAAGATTATATTAATATTATATAAGAAACAGTAGTTATAAAAGGAGATTCAGAAAAGAACAAACAAAGAAAAATTTCTAATAACGTGACAAAACCCAATAGTTATGGTAGGTGAGGGGCATGAACATTAACACGGACAATATGAACTATATGAACAATAACACGAACTACAAATGGACTGATAATAAAAGAAAAATGAAACGGGCGACTATGAATACCACAAGAAAAATCAACATTGAATAGAAGAAATGAGAAGAGGCAAAGAACCAGATTTAGAACTGAGAAACAGAAGTTTGTACCAAAAAACATGACAAATTGACCCAATCTAATGAGTAAACTAATCCCATTCTTTTAATAAACAATACAATTGATAGGAGTACCCAATAAAGATAATATAAAATTAAGAATGCAATGCAGTAGAGTAAATAATAACAAAACATGTACTAATTTAAGAAACCAGTGTAAATCTATGAGTTCAAACAAGTGAAAATAGTGAGAGCCCAAAATAATTAAATGATGATCAAAAGATCATAATATAAACCAGTGGGGAAGTGAAAGCCAGTGGGGGTTATCATTAAAGTGATAAAGGTCTTATGAACCACATATATGGAAATAAGAACCAAAATATAGTGACAAAGTGTTTTTTTATTAAGTGTTTTGGTAAACCCCAATGTACTATGTTATGTATAATTATTTATTCATAAGGATTGAACACTTATTCATTTTTAAATAATGCACAGTTATTGACCTATGATATAATTTAAATAATAAGATATAGTGACATATAAAAGAGTTAGGGTAATAAACACCCATGTTCAGTTATATTAGAAATAGTTAATATGGGAGCCTGTGTGCACCATTAGTTTATATGTTATAAAAAGTTTTGTTAAAAAAAATGTTAGTTATTTAGTGAACAGAATGTTCATAAACTGTTCAGTATGTTAATCAGGTAATTGGGAAAGATCTAATATTATAAAAAGGATATTGTGCAGAAATAACTAACTGTTAGACATGTAGGCCTAAGGAATTGAGCCACACCCAAGCAACATTGAAATAGTTAGATAAACACTACTAAATTCAATAAAACTAAAAACAAAAGCTTTGTTTTGATAAAATATAAAGATGTTAATGGAGGGAGATGTATAAACCATCCATTGCTATCATAATATAGATAATGAACATAATTATAAAGTGTTTAGTAAGCCACTAAGCTGACATGGCTTCAGTATTATTGTTATTGGCAGAAAAATAGGTGTAGATATTTTAATTAATGATATTGTATGTAAAGTAGGAATACTCAGAATTGTATTTAGTAGTAAGAATTACAATATTAGAAGATATTAGATCTGTAAGACATACAACAAAAATGTCAAACAAGATTAGGTCAATGCCTCAAAACACAAAAGTATAAACCTGCCAAAACAGTAGATAAGAGGCCAAAATGGGGCGAGATTAGTATCAAAACAATTTAATTTTAATGGACAATAAAATGGTACTAATTAAAAATAAATTTAAATCAAAATAAATAAAACGTAATCTGAGGTGACAAAATTAAAAACGCCAATTTTCAAAAATAACTTAGTCACGTGACGTGGGGTCAAGGCTCTAGACCAATCAAAAACACCAAAAGCTAGGTCACCAACGAGATTTAAATATTTTGAGAGAGACAGTTGAATTGTTAGATATAAAACTGAAAACTTCAACAGCATATTGCTGGCAGTAAAAAGTTAATATTAAAAGAGTGGAAACTTACTCCAGAAGAGGCGACTCCGATAAAAATAATACCGAAAAGATCTACAACACATGACACGACACCAGAACCAAGATAAACCAACACACTAACGAGAATCTGAGAAAATAGATATCCATCTCAGAAGCGTCCATCCCGTATGTACACAGCAACGGTGAGAAATTTTGGTTAATTCCAGCAGAATACTACATAACATCACAACACCATTTCCACTAAAAACAGCTGTTTCCAGATAAAGGAGGCTATACACCAACTATTATTATAAACTGCTATAACTAAGACTTTATTTAAAACACTTTAATTGGAATTTAAAGAACGTATTTTTCTGAGGCGAGAACTCTATAGTACGCCATGTTGTTAGTGTAGGCACTCTTGCAAACTGTAAGCGAACAACTTTGAAAAACATTATTATATACATTTTGTTAGTCGATAAGAAGTAATTATATTTTGTAATGCATTGTATTTTTAAATAGAAGCATATTTCCTATCTTTCCTAGCAACTCCAAGTACCCATTACCTGAGAAACATAAAATATATATATTGTAAATTTTTTTGTTAGCACGAACTATTTGTTACGGCGGACGAACTCATCTAATTGCAAATCTTCGAATAATGAAACGGTAATTTGACCAATGTTTCAAAGAAATTACGAATAAAAGAGATAATTTGTCAATCGCACCAGTCCTAGTTATTTCAATAAAGTAATTGTAAAGACTATTAATTACAGGAACCAGAAGAGGAAATTTGAGGAGGGCGCAAGGACATCCAGACACGAAAGTAGATCCAGTGGGCTGCTTACACGATCTATTTGACCACTACTAAACAAATATTATTCACGCGCCGATTTCAAACGGACGGTGACATACTAAATTCTCGTTCCTATAAAATCGTTGTTAATCAACGAATACTGAACGATAACACAGTAAACGACAACAAAATAACTAATATAATTAATAGTCACAACATAAGGACATTTACGAGCCGATTAACAAGTACAACCAAGTCTTGAAGGGTAACTTATTTCGTTATCCACAGTTCGTAAAATACACCCGTAACTATTCAGTTTGCTATAGATTGACGCATCCAACGTGGGCCTTTAAGACTCACAGACATAAAGTCACAACACAAATTGGATTGTTACAGATTAACGCCTGCAACGTGGGACTTTACAAGTCAACTCCACACCCCAAAACTAATCTTATTGTTATAGATTGGCTTCCATCGCGGGGCTTGAACAAGACGGACACTAATCGTATTGTTACAGATTGGCGCACCAACGTTTCGGGCTGAAACAAGAAGAAAGAATAATATATTTGTATTTTAATAACTGTATTACAGGCCATTCATTTTCAGCCGGCAGTTGTTAGAAGATAAGGAAAATGCACAGAAGAGCTACGTCGAAGAAACGCGCGGCGGAGGCCGAAGAAGAGATCAACGTGGAAGAGAAGGAGGTATCTTCAGTGGAAGAAATAGAAATGACAGGAAAAGAAGAAGCCAGTGGAGGCCCAGATTGGAATAAATTCATGGAAATAATGAACAGTATAAAGGAGGATAATAAACAGACCAGCGAAAATTTGATGAAACAAATGGACAAAAATAAAGAAGAAATCAGCGAAAATTTGATGAAACAAATGGACAAAAATAAAGAAGAAATCAGTGAAAATTTGATGAAACAAATGGGGGAGAAATTAGACAAAAATAAGGAAGAAAATAGCGAAAATTTTAAACGCTTGGAAGAAAATAATAGACAATTGAAGGAGGAGTTGAAGCAAATCAATGAAAGGATTGAACATACTAACAAGGAAGTGAGGGACACTATCAACAGACAGAATGAAGAAATAGGACAAACAGTCAACAAGAAAATCGAGGAAGCCAGTAAAACCATTAATCAAAAGATAGACCAAAAACGACGGTGAAAGAAGACAGGAGATAGCTGAGACAAATAGAAGGCTGGAAGGAATCGATGCAGTTGTTACACTGAATAGAGCCGAACTAGATGCCAAAATAGACCAGGTAGGAGACGAAAACCGAACTCAAGTAGAACAACTACAGACAGACTTCGGAAATCAGTACCGAAATATCAGTGCAGTCGTCAACGAGGTCCAGGTACAGGGACATCGCAACCATGAAAGGATCGAAAACCTTCAACGATCAGTTGATAATCGACCAACTACAGTAGCATATGCCCAACCCATGGAAAATCGGGAGACTATCAATTTTAAGTCTTTTAGAGGAAACCCGATGGAATTTTTGCAACGAGTCAGCGAACAATTGACAAGAACCGGAGAGAACAGATGGCCAGTGATCCGGAGCTACCTGGACGAGCATTTTAAAGAAACAAATGATAACTGGTGGATAGCCACCAGGCACGATTTGCGAAACTATGAAGAGTTTAAGGAGGCATTTAAAAAGAGATACTGGTCAGATGCCATGCAAAACATGGTAAGGGAAAGTATCAGCTATGGAAGGTACGATCCTAACAGGGGTAACACACCGACCACATACTTCCTTGGAAAAGTGTGTGTGGCAAAACACCTTGAGCCGAATATCCCGGAAGAAATATTTGTCGCCAGATTGGCATACCATTACGACAGCGGGATATCTACAGCACGTTCGGGAGGACAAATAAAGACAATACAGGCAATGACAACATTATTAGAAGAGCGTGAACGCGAGGAGTACTTGAGAAGAAGCCGTCAGAGGAATGACCAATACAGGAGCAGGAACATTCCGGATTACGAGAACAGAAACAATAATAACAATGGTAATAATCGTAATAACGGAATGTACAGCCAAACAAACTATAACAACAGGCCAAGTAATAATAACACCCATAATAATAACCATGGGGCATACCAACAGCCAAACTACAATAACGGCCCAAGGAACAATGGGAATAACTATGGCAACAGGCAAAACATCCCGAATAACCAGTATAACCGCCCATATAATACAAATCAACCGAACCAGTACAACAACAACCGGAATTTTAACCATAATAATAATAACAACCGCAACCCGAACGATCAAAATCAAAACTATCGAAGGGTCAATCACATATGGGCAGATAACAGTGGCAACGGTAGATCATACTATCGCGGGCGTCAAAGCTTTAGTCGGGATGACGACTGAACCAAGGTAACCATGACAATAATCGAACTAACAGAGGCAGGAGTCGAAGTCAAGAGGACTACCGACGAGTGAATTATGAGGAGGATCACCAACGACCCCAACCCAGATCCACGAGCAACGAAAATGTTCAAGCGAACCAAAACGGCAGAGGAGATGAAGGATCCGAGCCGCCTTTAAACTCTACACGGCAGTGAAAACACCATCGGGACCCTCACTGAACCACACTATTGGGTTAAACAGCGTCAACAGTCACGTTAAAAATAATAAAAATCATATTACAATAATTCATAATAACTACCTGAAAAATTTAAGAGAAGAATTGTTGGAAGAAGAAGAAGAAGGGAATCTGAATAAAAATAATAATGAAATTATATACATAACTGCAGGAATCAACAGTGTACAAACAACAACTATGATCGACACTGGACCATATACTGTAAACAGAGTTAACGGTAACAACACCTATGAGATTGTAGATCCCCATACTTTAAAGAAGAAAGGCACATATAATCAATCATCTATGAAACGATACTACTAAATCAGTGGTAACAAGATTATTACGTTAATATTAACTAGTACAGAATATAAAAAAAAAAAACAAATAAAGGAAATAAAATAAAAATCTTATACATATAACTAAAAAGAAAAATATATACCACCCATCACTAAAATGAAAGAACCGAGAGCTAAAATAATATGAAAGAAGAAAGTGAATAGTAAACATGATTAATGTTCAAATAACTGAGATGAAACCAGCACAAGTAATCCCAGAATGATTTTTTAGTCATAATTAAGACTATTTTTTTTTTTAGAGATTTTAATTTAAATGAGTTGACTGTAGATAATTTCCAGCAACCATGATCATGAGCAGATGATACGTTAGTCTGAACTCATAAGGTGAAGCTTTGGACAGCGGTGAATTAAGAGCCAAAAAGTGCCTACCCAAACTGTACCAACTCACATAAGTAAGTAAATTTTATTATTCAAGGGATGAAACAAAGAAGGAAGAAAATTGTGTAAACAGAAGGAAAAATATAATATATGTGAATCTATATAAGGAATAAGATACAAAGAGCTCGAATAAATAAACTGAAAAAAAGTAATGATTATTTCTCCAGTATCTGAAAGACATCTTCCGAAATAATCAGTTTTAGTGACAGGGCAATATGTGATGGTACATCTCATCACATATGTATAAGATATATTATAACGATAAGATATAAATAACAAGTACTAGCACTAGCCATGAAAAAAAAACTTCTTAAAAAGTATGTAACTAACATTAAAGTATCAATTCCAACATCCAACAAAAGTAACCAAAGAAGATTATATTAATATTATATAAGAAACAGTAGTTATAAAAGGAGATTCAGAAAAGAACAAACAAAGAAAAATTTCTAATAACGTGACAAAACCCAATAGTTATGGTAGGTGAGGGGCATGAACATTAACACGGACAATATGAACTATATGAACAATAACACGAACTACAAATGGACTGATAATAAAAGAAAAATGAAACGGGCGACTATGAATACCACAAGAAAAATCAACATTGAATAGAAGAAATGAGAAGAGGCAAAGAACCAGATTTAGAACAGAGAAACAGAAGTTTGTACCAAAAAACATGACAAATTGACCCAATCTAATGAGTAAACTAATCCCATTCTTTTAATAAACAATACAATTGATAGGAGTACCCAATAAAGATAATATAAAATTAAGAATGCAATGCAGTAGAGTAAATAATAACAAAACATGTACTAATTTAAGAAACCAGTGTAAATCTATGAGTTCAAACAAGTGAAAATAGTGAGAGCCCAAAATAATTAAATGATGATCAAAAGATCATAATATAAACCAGTGGGGAAGTGAAAGCCAGTGGGGGTTATCATTAAAGTGATAAAGGTCTTATGAACCACATATATGGAAATAAGAACCAAAATATAGTGACAAAGTGTTTTTTTATTAAGTGTTTTGGTAAACCCCAATGTACTATGTTATGTATAATTATTTATTCATAAGGATTGAACACTTATTCATTTTTAAATAATGCACAGTTATTGACCTATGATATAATTTAAATAATAAGATATAGTGACATATAAAAGAGTTAGGGTAATAAACACCCATGTTCAGTTATATTAGAAATAGTTAATATGGGAGCCTGTGTGCACCATTAGTTTATATGTTATAAAAAGTTTTGTTAAAAAAAATGTTAGTTATTTAGTGAACAGAATGTTCATAAACTGTTCAGTATGTTAATCAGGTAATTGGGAAAGATCTAATATTATAAAAAGGATATTGTGCAGAAATAACTAACTGTTAGACATGTAGGCCTAAGGAATTGAGCCACACCCAAGCAACATTGAAATAGTTAGATAAACACTACTAAATTCAATAAAACTAAAAACAAAAGCTTTGTTTTGATAAAATATAAAGATGTTAATGGAGGGAAATGTATAAACCATCCATTGCTATCATAATATAGATAATGAACATAATTATAAAGTGTTTAGTAAGCCACTAAGCTGACATGGCTTCAGTATTATTGTTATTGGCAGAAAAATAGGTGTAGATATTTTAATTAATGATATTGTATGTAAAGTAGGAATACTCAGAATTGTATTTAGTAGTAAGAATTACAATATTAGAAGATATTAGATCTGTAAGACATACAACAAAAATGTCAAACAAGATTAGGTCAATGCCTCAAAACACAAAAGTATAAACCTGCCAAAACAGTAGATAAGAGGCCAAAATGGGGCGAGATTAGTATCAAAACAATTTAATTTTAATGGACAATAAAATGGTACTAATTAAAAATAAATTTAAATCAAAATAAATAAAACGTAATCTGAGGTGACAAAATTAAAAACGCCAATTTTCAAAAATAACTTAGTCACGTGACGTGGGGTCAAGGCTCTAGACCAATCAAAAACACCAAAAGCTAGGTCACCAACGAGATTTAAATATTTTGAGAGAGACAGTTGAATTGTTAGATATAAAACTGAAAACTTCAACAGCATATAGCTGGCAGTAAAAAGTTAATATTAAAAGAGTGGAAACTTACTCCAGAAGAGGCGACTCCGATAAAAATAATACCGAAAAGATCTACAACACATGACACGACACCAGAACCAAGATAAACCAACACACTAACGAGAATCTGAGAAAATAGATATCCATCTCAGAAGCGTCCATCCCGTATGTACACAGCAACGGTGAGAAATTTTGGTTAATTCCAGCAGAATACTACATAACATCACAACACAATTTCCACTAAAAACAGCTGTTTCCAGATAAAGGAGGCTATACACCAACTATTATTATAAACTGCTATAACTAAGACTTTATTTAAAACACTTTAATTGGAATTTAAAGAACATATTTTTCTGAGGCGAGAACTCTATAGTACGCCATGTTGTTAGTGTAGGCACTCTTGCAAACTGTAAGCGAACAACTTTGAAAAACATTATTATATACATTTTGTTAGTCGATAAGAAGTAATTATATTTTGTAATGCATTGTATTTTTAAATAGAAGCATATTTCCTATCTTTCCTAGCAACTCCAAGTACCCATTACCTGAGAAACATAAAATATATATATTGTAAATTTTTTTGTTAGCACGAACTATTTGTTATGGCGGACGAACTCATCTAATTGCAAATCTTCGAATAATGAAACGGTAATTTGACCAATGTTTCAAAGAAATTACGAATAAAAGAGATAATTTGTCAATCGCACCAGTCCTAGTTATTTCAATAAAGTAATTGTAAAGACTATTAATTACAGGAACCAGAAGAGGAAATTTGAGGAGGGCGCAAGGACATCCAGACACGAAAGTAGATCCAGTGGGCTGCTTACACGATCTATTTGACCACTACTAAACAAATATTATTCACGCGCCGATTTCAAACGGACGGTGACATACTAAATTCTCGTTCCTATAAAATCGTTGTTAATCAACGAATACTGAACGATAACACAGTAAACGACAACAAAATAACTAATATAATTAATAGTCACAACATAAGGACATTTACGAGCCGATTAACAAGTACAACCAAGTCTTGAAGGGTAACTTATTTCGTTATCCACAGTTTGTAAAATACACCCGTAACTATTCAGTTTGCTATAGATTGACGCATCCAACGTGGGCCTTTAAGACTCACAGACATAAAGTCACAACACAAATTGGATTGTTACAGATTAACGCCTGCAACGTGGGACTTTACAAGTCAACTCCACACCCCAAAACTAATCTTATTGTTATAGATTGGCTTCCATCGCGGGGCTTGAACAAGACGGACACTAATCGTATTGTTACAATATTAGTGTTAGGATGTCAAACATATGTAGTAGAATAAGGAATGATGGTGTTACAAGTGAATATAAACAATCAAACATGGTTGGTATAGACGCCATTAACAGATTTTGTTTAAACTATAAATATAAACATTTTATGTACTAACATGAAGGATAAATGGACTCAAAATGTTTAGTAATAAGTATTACAGTGTAATTATAACGAAATATGGTGAAAAAGACTTATTTATGTTAAGAGTCACCAGATGAATTTCCAAGATGACCAAGTGAATTAATAATGGACGGATTTAGTGCTTGTTTAGACTTAAAATAAAGCCACAAGTGTCCGCGATTTAATGCCACTACCCAAATGACGATACGACAAAAGATAAGAAACTTATGACCATTATAAGTTTTTCAATCATTTTGAGTATCCATGTATACGTCACAGATAATCTCGAACCCACGCTTAGAGATGCGAAAAATTGAAAGTTTTATTTTACCAAAGTGTTTTGGGGTTGAGAGTGTGACCTTTTGAACCAATCAAATAGCTTAAAATGACCAGACGAAAAAGAGACGCTTTAGCGAAATGTATCATTCGTTCTGCATCACTCACGGCGAGAGGTCTATGCCGAAAGTCATCAAAATATTTTTGAAATGTGCGCGTCACCTACATTAGTATACAAACAAACACTAACCTGTACACAACAACACATTATCGAGTGTCCAGTGAATTAAGTGAATAGTGAATTAACATGACCAGTGTATAATAAGGGTCATGTTCTGTGTATATAATCAGGGAGTACAATATTTTAATTATTTTAAAGAAAATAATAAAAGAAATAATTCTTGTTGATGAACGAAAATTATTGTTTGGACTGCACTAGTCATAACGCTTGAGTGCGTTTATAAACAATGATGGACAATTATCAGAATTTAATAAACAAGTTGTAGCACCATCCAATGACAATAATTAATTCAAAAATAATTATTTTACATTTTTAAAATAATTGAGAACGGCGGAATTAAATTCAGATACCGCTCATCAGTATGTGGATATAGTCGCTTACTTGACTATAACTTTTGAATTAATAAATAATTATTTTCTTGTGCAAATACTTTCATGACTGATAATTACACATCAAATGATTTATAAATAAAATGTTTGTAACTATATCATTAAGAATTTTATAAATAACATTACTTATTCTAAATAATCACTTACGTGTTACTAGGCAAACTAACCTAGAACCAAAGAATATATTTTTGTCACAAAGAAACAATTCTGTTCTTGAATGATTTTAATGAAATGAAAGCAATAATAAGAGTTTTTTTTCTTTAGATTTTTTCTCTTCCCAGTACATGGTTCTGCTAATTAATAATAATAATATTTTTAACCGAGCAACGCTCAAAGCATGTGTCGACCTTAACTGCTATATACTTTTGCATAACGTACGATAGTGCGATATTATCGGCTATCGTACCGAGTTTGATAATTTTAAATTTTGTTCTTTTGTTATAATAATAGATAAGTAAATAGTGTTATTCAAATTCACATCTTTATATCTGGTATCATGTATCTTCAAAGAACTCACTAAATTGGTAATATAATTAACTAAAGTGAACCTAACCTCGTTCACAATAATATTGTACCTTACAACAGTGTTACCAGCCTTGAGATACAGAGATCTCAATATTTGTTTAAATTTGTTATTGTTGTAAAAATATCTTATTAATTGTTTTAAAAGAGTTTACTGAATTTAATCATTGTCAATAAATCCTCAGTTTATTATCAGTGGAATCAGAGTTTTAATTTCTATAAAATAGAAGCAGTAATTTAATTTTTTTATAAACAGTTCTCTCATAAGGTGGCGGTAGTATTTGAACTACTGATGTCATTCAACTTACAATTGAATATTTGATTTATTTTATTGTTTATGTGCATTCTTTTCGATATTCAAAAGGAATATCTATGTATGTATGTCAAGTGTGTTTACAGTAAGAGAAGTCGCCATCAAGAATAGTGAAGATATCCACGGATGGTAAGTGGGGAGGTTAACACAGTGAAGTGATAGCAAGCCTAATACTCTTTTAAATCATAAACTTTTAAACGTGAACACTAATTCCAATATTTTAATAACCATATCTAATAATAATCATCAACAATAACATCATATCTACATATACTTGACTTAATAATACCCCAGGATAAATCTATAATAAATCTATTATAACATACAGACATATATATATATATATATACACATATATATATAACTCACTCAACCACCTAACACAAAAAAGCCTGTAAAATCACAAATAATTCAACAAAATCACAATTACAACTCACTATCATATCATACCCACAAAAGCCCCACGGCCCACTTGTATGTTTTTTTTTTTTTATCGCCCCAGCATATAGGAACATCATATGCCTGTAACCCGCTAGCATTTACTAATTGAGAACAGATATCACCTATTACGAAAACCCATTACACATTTTTATAATGTCTGCAGCCAGCTCATAGCTTACTCAGAATCACTAACATAATTACCAAAACTGTAACAATTCTAAATTATTTCCAAACATACATTTATGAAGTTGTAAGGCAATTGGAATGGCCCATAATAGCAAAATATAATTATAAGTTAAAGTATCACTACCATTTGTCTAACTTTGCAAAATGTAAAGCTTCTGGCTTTCCATAAAATAGAGATAATTTACAAAAATCTGGCCACAAGAATTTAATAGAACTTAAAGGTCTAGTTATAATGACTAGATCATAATAAAAGAAAACATAATTGCAATTAAGGCGACATACAGCCTGCAGAAATTTTACAAAATTGAACAATTGATAAATCTGAGAAAGTCAGGTTTGACACATGATGGCCAGAAAATACAACTTACAAAATACAAGTATCAGTGAACAGCCTGTATACGTTCATTAAAAAAAATCTAGGAGCTTGAATTTTATGAAGAAATAAAATTTTAAAACAATTCAATTTGAGCATAACAGCAGCATATGCAACAGTAATTAAAATGTAAGTACCGCCTGTACAATTTTGTTAAAAAAAAAAAAATTTTAATTTTGATCAATATATACATATATCTAAAGAGATGCTGAATTCACCTGGCCGCAGGAGTGCACCAGAACATGCTTGATTTGTCAAAGAATTACCTGTCCAAAACCTGCATGAGATGGCACCAACACGTGCCTACCTTTGAATACGTGAAATTTATTAAAGGAACAACCCTGAAACAGAATTAAAAGAAACCCCCCAGTAACAAAAATGAAATGAAACCAAACCAGCCAGTTTGATACCTCATGAAAATAATACCCCATACTTGATTAAACCAAACTGTCCCTCCCACAGCTTTTGCACCCCTTATAGAGAAAAGAAAGCACCCTGGAACCCTCCCACAGGCCAGTTTACAATTATACTTGTGTGAACGGTATTATTACATTAATGTTACATTGAGATTGTCTCGCCGACACATGCACCCGATTAAACTGAGTCACTGTATAAAGTTAATCTGATAGTGTTACATTCACATTACCTAGTGTTTTCTACAGGCCAGGTTTGAATAAAGAAAAAGAGTAAATATCACCTCATAGGATGCGGGCGGTTACATGGTGGAATCGAGCAGCTATGCCTCCCTTCTCTGCGGCAGAATGAAGTTTCAGCGGTTCAGAGCATGATGATGATGACAGTACATCATGCGTCGGTCATGTCTCTGACTTCTTTCGGGAACCCGGTAGGTCTAAAGGCTGTTATTTAGCCATAAAGATGAAAAAGAAACCACAATGAAAACTCTGCCGAACCGAAGGGAAGATAGGCTGCCTAAGTCACGTTATGTTGCAATCCAGGCTGTCGACTAATCCAGTGTTCCGCAACCGGTGTGCCGCGGCACAATAGTGTGCCGTCACAAGGTGAAAGGTGTGACGCGAACTTTTACCTATTATTGTAATAAATTAATTGTCGATTTTAAGTAAGAAGGTGCTTGTTTATTCTTTAATACATGCTGATAACTGTTATATTTTCATAGAAATTAAAAGTAATTTATTTACTCAATATTGTTGTTATAGTTTGCTTAGCTTATCTTAAGTTATTTGTATTCTCGCCTGAAATATTGGGCCGGTTTGATGGGTTACAGGCGGCAAGCTTTGTGTTCACCGCAAAGAAAGTCGCATAAGACTTTTAGCACGCCTTTTAGCGGCCCGCACCAATCATACAATACAGTTTACGTTCAAAACTCTAAACGTTCTAAACTCTATTCAAGAGAGTTCTTTGTAACACCGCATCTTTTGTGTACGGCTTGCTGTACGTGCTTTTAACTAAAATTGCGGGGATTAGCAAAAATGTCCCTCTCTTTTATTATTTTATTGCCTTGTTTTGATATTTGTGCCTGTTTGTCGGCGCTTCTTAAACTTCATTGCTCTTTTCCTTCGCCGAAGGACCCACACATTGTCAGTCAACAATTACAGTATTTCAGTTCAGTTCTATCACAGCTGTGCTCTGCAGTAGTGCGAATATTGTGATTGCTACACCAGTCTTACTATTTTCTATTACAGTGTTATTAAACTATTTTATTTTTCGATATGGCTAAGTTCCTTGTACGGAGTGGTCCGTCCTCGAGTGCAAGTAGTGAAACCATCGAGCCCGAAAAAAAGAAACAGAAAGTAGTTCACCGGCAATATAGTGATAATTATTTATCTTACGGGTTTTTTTGGTGTGGTGACAAAACATGCCCAATCCCCGAGTGTGTTGTGTGTGGTGAAAAACTCAGTAATGCTGCTATGGTTCCCAGTAAATTGAAACGACATTTGTCAACAAAACATTCCTCTCTGTTAAGTAAAGGCGTGAATTATTTTCGTCGGTTATTGGAACAAAATAAAAAACAAGTGACGCTCATGACTATGTCGGTACGTGTTTCGCAAAAAGTACAGGCAGCTAGCTATAAGGTAGCCGAACTTATCGTAAAGGCCAAAAAACCACACACAATAGCAGAAACGTTGTTAATGCCCGCGTGTAAATAAATGGTAAAAATAGTCCTGGGTTTAGAAGCTGGTACTGAAATTTCAAAAATTCCTCTCTCTGCTGACACAATCAGCCGCCGAGTTAGTGACATGTCCAGTGACATCGAAGACATTATGAAGGAGAAAATAAAGAACATTCGAAAGTTCTCACTTCAGATCGACGAGTCCACCGATATTGGCGGTCATGCACAACTTCTTTCCTACATAAGGTATGTTGATGGGGATGTAATTGCAACTAATTTCTTTTTTTGCAAAGAACTACCCGAGCAAGCAACCGGTGAAGAAATATTTCGTACGACTAATGAATATGTGGTCCGTAATGAATTAACATGGGAGGATTGCGTTAGTGTTTGTACAGACGGAGCCGCTTCTATGACAGGCCGAGTGAAAGGATTCGTGGGTAAAGTACGCGAAGTAAATCCTAACTTATGAACTGACCATTGTCTCATTCACCGCGAAGCAATTGTTGCTAAGTATTTGCCATCTCCTCTGAAAATTGTGATGCACGAAGTAGTAAAAGTCGTGAACTTCATCAAATCGCGGCCCCTAAATATGCGGCTTTTTAACGTTTTGTGTCAAGAAATGGGATCAGAGCACACTACACTTCTGCTACATACAGAAGTACGATGGTTATCTCGAGGTAAAGTGTTAACGCGAATGTTTGAACTTAAAGAGGAGGTACTTGCATTTTTGACTATTGAGGGGCATGAGTATGCGGATTTGTTTGCAGATGATGAATGGGTATCTAAGTTGGCATATCTTTCCGATATTTTCGTACACTTGAATGAACTAAACAGAAAAATGCAAGGTAGAAACGCAAATATTCTGACTAGTATGGATAAGATTCAAGGATTTATTAATAAGTTAAATTTGTGGATACAGACAATTGAAAATGGATCGTGTGAGATGTTCCCAACTGTATGGCCCCTTGCTGATGATAATAAGGTGTTGATGCACTTAATTAAAGAACATTTAGTACTCTTGCAGCAGAATTTCAAAAAATATTTTGGAGAGAGTGTTGAAGATTTTGACTGGGTTCGTGATCCATTCATTATGGATTCGAAACATCTTCCGAATAATTTAGGCTTACAAGAGGAACTGGCAGATTTGAAAGCAGACAGAACATTGAAATTAAAATTTTTCGAAGTGCCTTTGGAAACATTTTGGTTGTCAATAAGTAGTGAATACCCGGCTATCTCCGAGATGGCAGTTAATGTGTTATTACCATTTTCAACTACATATTTGTGTGAACTGGGCTTCTCGACGTTGACTGAAATTAAAACATCAAAGAGAGAGAGACTCAAATCCATCGATGAAGAAATGAGGCTTGCTTTGTCAATGATTCCGCCATGAATCAGCCGTCTGTGTGCAGCTAAGCAGGCTCAAGTATCACATTGAAGGTATGAGTAGAGTTATTTACTTTAAAATTCGTATTTTCTACAGTGAATTAAAGTTAATAAATTGTTAATAAATGCATGAGTCTATTCCTGTTTTATAACAATAATAATAATAATAACAATAATGATGATAATAATAATAATAATAATTGATTACATAACGATGTAATATTTTGTAATTATATTAAGATTCATATGATTTTGAGGGGACAGACATTTTGTGTGCCGTGTTGAGTCTAGGCCCGTCTGGGGTGTGCCGTGAGTAAAAAAAGGTTGCGGAACACTGGACTAATCACCGCATGCCGGGAGCGTATCTTGCCGGCCCAGCTAATTACAAGTCCCCACAACAGGCTGCGCCACCAATCGGAAGGTACCCGATAATACGAGACAGCTCCGAGCAACATATCGAAAATGTTATCTAATTTATAATAATCTCGTATTTTCTTTTATTTTATTTTATACGAACGCCGGGTCATCAAAACCCTGCAACAATGCCAAATAAAATAGCTGAAGTAGACAAATCTGTCTTGAGTGTGGAAAAAGCTATGTCAACAAAAATAGAAAACTCGATTACAAATATAAAAGAGCAGATTAAAAATGAAGTCGAGCAGTGCCTGAAGTTACAACCAAAATAACTTTGTGAACAGACTGTACCAATGATAAAGACAGAAAAAGACACAGAAAATAAGCTAATAGAGAAAGTCACTTTGCCTGCAGTAGGGACAGTTCATGTCAAAGCTCCAACCTTTGACAGAAGCAGTCATTGGGCAACGTACCTCTGCCAATTTGAAGCTGCTGCATACACAAATAATTGGACAGAGAAAGACAAGGTAGTCTCACTCATTCTCGCATTAAAAAGACCTGCGGCAGAACTATTACAGAAAGTCCCACCTGACAGCCAGAACATCTATGCTGAGTTGATAAAAGCTCTAGAATTACGGTATGGTGATAAACATTTGAGAGATGTGTACTGCACCCAGTTGAGAGCAAGGCGACAGCGTTCCGGGGAGAGCCTTCACGAGTTTGAAGCAAGTATCGAAAGACTAGTTAGACTGGCCTATCCTGAAGCGCCAGAAGATTTTTGAACGAGTTTTGCGATGCAGACATTTACTGCCGGTGTCCGAGATAACGAACTACAGCAAGTGTTACGAATGGCAAGACACCAGAACAGTGCAGACGCCCTGGTACATGCTTTGCAATTTTTTGAGGCCGCCAAATCAGCGTCTGGTTGGACAAGTCATAAAATGCGCGCTAAAAGATCACGACAGCACAGATGATGAGGAAGAAGAACAAGGAACAGAGACTCGATGGTTGGCACCACAATAAAATGAGGAAGGATGGAAGTTCGAAGTGTTATAGATGTGGGAAACCTGGACATCTACAACGAGATTGTAGGGTTAGAATTCAGCAGCAGGGAAACGAGCAATAGTCGGTACAACGGGGCGTGTGCTGACTAACTGGAGGAACGAAGCCCCTAGACAATATGCAATTTCTACACTTCAGAAAAACAGTGGGAGCTTGGTGGTTACCGGATTCGTTCAAGAAAGGCCAACCTCGATTACACTTGACACAGGCGCAACAGTTTCTATTGTGCACCCCGACGTGGTGAAAGATCTCAAGCCAATCTGGTGCTCTTGCAGCTTGTGAGCAGCTACTGGACGGCCTGTAAAAGTGTATGGAAAAGTGGAGATACACCTACGCCTCGGTCGACTTGAGTTTAATCATCAAGTACTTGTTGCAGACATTGTGGATGAAGCAATTCTTGGTGTGGACGTTATGAACGCATATGGATTTATAGTCGACTTCAAGAAAAATGTCTTGAGAATCGGAGGCAAAGAGGTAATGCTATCAACAATGACAACAGCAGAAAAATTGATGGACGTCATAAACCAAGTGGCCGTAACTGTTCTGCCAAACTCCGAAAAGATCATCATGGTTAGAACTGAGGTAGATACTAGGGGCAACCAGTGCTCTATATTCGAACCCCAGGTAGTCAGCACACCGGGCATACTAATTGCCAGAAGTTTAGTAAAACCTGACGAAACCGGAAATGTGCCTATTAGTGTGGCAAATATTTTAGATCAAGCTATCACTTTACAAAGCAATAGCCTAGGCAAATTAACTCCTGTGGCCTGGATAGCCAGAATGATGCAACGAAGATCCAGTGCTTCAGATAATTCCCAGAGGAACTGCAAGAATTATTGAACAGATCTAACGACCTCTCAAGTGGTGAAGTAAAAGAACTCAGACAGTTTTTACATGAATTCAAAGATTGTTTTGCAGTTCGGGGACAGTCACTGGGAAGAACCTCTCTTGTGCAACATCGCATCAATACCAGGGACACAACACCGATACGCCAACCTCCTCGAAGGCCTCCATTATCTAAACAAGAGGAAATGTCTCGGTTAGTACAGGACATGTTGACAGAGGGAGTAATCGAACATTCGTCAAGTGCTTACTCTTCTCCTGTAGTGCTGGTAGCAAAGAAGGATGGTGGATTGCGTTTCTGCGTAGACTACCGGAGGTTAAATGATGTTACAAAGAAAGACTACTATCCATTACCTAGGTTGACGACACACTCAACACGTTGTCCAGAGCACAGTGGTATTCCACATTGGACCTGAAGAGTGGATATTGGCAAGTGGGTCTTCATCAAGAAGACAAAGAAAAGACCGCTTTCTCGACCCCAAGTGGCTTATTCCAACTTAACGTCATGCCATTTGGACTCTGTAATGCACCGGCAACATTTGAGAGATTAATGGACCTGGTACTCCGAGGCCTGACATGGAAAACTTGCTTTGTTTACTTAGATGATGTCATAGTGATCAGGAAGACTTTCGAAGACCATTTGGAAAACCTTAAGGAAGTTCTAACTAGAATTCACGGTGCACAACTGAAGCTGAGCCCGAAGAAGTGTTCTCTATTCCAGAAGGAAGTACAGTATCTGGGCTATCTGGTTTTGGCATCAGGTATTAGCATGGATGTAACGGTACAGAATTGGGTATTAAAAAGATTTTAATTCAAATCAGATTTAATTCAAAAGTCAGTGTTCACCTTTGGGGTACCTCGTCTTAACCAACTATACATGCAACATTATTGCAAAACACCACGTCTGTGTTTTGCTTTGAGTCAACTAGTCTAGACGTATTACGTAACCGCTGGCAACTCATGCGGCCGTGAATTACGAAAAACGCCAGTTTCAACAGGCAGTAAAGAATATCCAAATTCCCGGGCTAAGCGTCGGAACCTATCGGCCAATCAGAGAAGGCGAAATCAGGCGCGCTGATAGGCCAACGCCTAACACAACAGTCGTTGACACACAGTACAGTTGAATAGCAGTCGTTAACCAGAGTCAACGTAACGTCCGCCTCGGGAAAGTTTCGGTAGACCAAAATGTCTAAGTAGGTCTACCAAAGAGTGGATTTCAGTAATGTAACAACAAGCAGTTTGTGTAAAAAAGGTTTTGAAGAGAGGAAGTTTGAATATTTACGTAAAAAACAGTTAAACAATATAGTGTGCAACACCGGACACCTTGCATCGCCCGGTGCCACGACATAGTTAATGTAAACGATCCTTTATGTTGGCCCAAAGTGTATCAGTGAATAATAAGTGTTAAAAGAGCTTGATAAAAGGTGGTAAATAAAAAGTGTAAACAGAACGAGAATGTGTGTGAAGTAAAATAGGGAGAAAGAGAAAAGTTAACGAGAGTACTGGTTGTAAGTATAGATTAGCATAAGAACATGTTTATAAAATAAAGGTTAGTTAGAGAAGTACCATTAAAAAGAAATAACGAGAGACTACAATTTTCGAATTAATAAAATTATATTCGATTTTACTTAAACATGTGTTAGTGGTAAGTTATTAAGCCATAACCATTTCCTATTCTGTGCTGAAAACCTCGTCTAACGTTCTGTGGAATTTTCTGAGTTTAAGGGTGGTCAGATCGCGGGAATATTTAATTTTTTGTAAGGGAAAGAGTGTAAAGGTTTCGATATTAAACCATAAAATATCGTGGCGACCTGGGCAGTTTAAAGGGTAAGTTCAAAGTATTATGACGGTAAGTAATATTCTGGCAGCAGCGAGTTTTAGTATTATTATTATATTATTGTATTATTTTTATAATGGTAAAAGGTCAATACCGTTACATGGATCCTAATAAAGTAGACACCATAAGAGACTGGCCAGTTCCGAAGAGTAAACACGAAGTCGGAGTTTCCTGGGGTTATGCTCATATTACCGAAGTTTTGTGAAAGGCTTCGCTACTATTGCTAAACCACTACATGTGCTAACAGAAAATAAACAAAATTTCCAGTGGTCGAGAGAGTGTGACCAAGCATTTAGGACTTTGAGGATTGCATTATGTTCGCAGCCAATTCTCGCTTTTCCAGCTTCCGAAGGGAAGTACATCGTAGACACAAACGAAAGCAATACTGGTCTAGGAGCAGTTTTGTCTCAAGTGCAGAACAGTGGAGAACGAGTAATAGCGTATTACAGCAAGATGTTTTCTAAACTGGAGAGAAATTATTGCTTCACAAGGAGAGAGTTGCTGGCAATCGTCTGAGCGTTGGAGCACTTCTATAAATACCTCTATGGAAGAGAGTTTTCATTACGTACCGACCATGCCGCGCTTGCATGGCTTTTGAGATTTAAAAATCCCGAAGGACAGTTGGCAAGGTGGCTTGAACGTCTGCAAGAGTACAACTTCAAGGTACAACATCGATGGGGGTGCCTTATCAGTTGGCTTATCACAAAGACTGTGCCTGGAAGACTGCCGACATTGCCACAGGAAGGAAGAACAAAACTCAAGCGAACATGTTCAAGCCATCACTGTAGATTTCCTGGCAGACGGCTGGACAACACAAGACTGTCGACAAGAACAGATGACTGATGAAGACATTGGACCGATCTTGACAGCAAAAGAGGAAGGTTGCCGCCCAGATTGGCAAGATATCTGTCATGGTTCCGAAGTGCTGAAGGGCTACTGGGCACAATGGGAATCTCTCACCTTAGAAAACGGATTGCTGAAAAGGGCTTGGGAAAGTGCAGATGGACGAGACGTGGTCATGCAGTTGATAGTTCCCCGAAGTAAAGTGCAGTCTGTTTTGAAGGAGATGCATGATGAAACATCTGTAGCCCATTTTGGCGTTAACAAAACCCTTGACAAAATACGGAAGCGATTCTATTGGCTTCATCTTCGCCACGATGTAGAGAAATGAGTTCAGACGTGTGAAATATGTGCTGCACGCAAGGGCCACAAACCAGAAGCAGGGGAAAAATGAGACAGTATAACGTTGGACTGTCTTTCGAGAGAATTGCCATAGAAATTGCTGGACCATTCCCAGTTACTGACGATGGAAACCGGTACATCATGGTTGTAGGTGACTACTTTACTAAGTGGGTGGAAGCCTACGCAATTCCAAATCAGGAGGTTACCACTGTGGCAAAGCAGTTAGTTCACAACTTCTGTTGCCGTTATGGAGCCCCTATGGAAATCCATACGGATCAAGGGAGAAATTTCGAATCAGGAGTGTTTAAAGAATTTAAAGAAGTGTCTACTCGGAATTCGAAAGACCAGAACAACACCTCTGCATCCTCAGTCGAACGGGATGGTTGAGAGATTCAATAGGACACTTGAGCAGCATCTTTCGAAGGTTGTTGACAAGAACCAAACAGACTGGGACCAACGTATACCACTATTCCTCATGATGTATAGATCATCAGTACACGACACAACCGGCATGACTCCAGCAAAATTGGTGTTTGGGTGGGAGATTCGTCTTCCTGGGGACTTAATGTTCGGATCACCTGAGACTCAGTCCCAAGAGCCGCAGAACTATTCCTCGCAATCAGAAAACCAACTGCGAGAAATGAATCGCTCTGTAAGAGGACGGCTGAATATTGCCAGTGATAAAATGAAAACTCGGTATGACATTCACTGCAATAGTGTGGGTTTCCAAGGAGATCAGGTCTGGTTGATCAATCCAAAGTGCCATCGTGGTCGCTCACCTAAGCTTCAGTCTAACTGGGGAGGACCCTACACTGTGAAAAAAAGAATCAACGATGTTGTTTATCGGATTCAACAGGAAGGACAGCAAAAGTTCAAGGTCGTCCACCTAGATCGCCTGGCTAAGTACTACTTCAGAGACGGTTTGCCAGTTCAGGACAAACAGGCTTAAGGAGGGGGCAGTGCTACGACATCACAGAACAATCTACGTGTTTGTCAAATGTGCCAGAAGAATCTTGATATAATGTGTGTGGCATATGTGCTTGTCAACGCATTTTTGAGAGGTTTCTTGAAGGCGCCAGTCACGCAGACTGTGTCAAGGCCGCAGTTAATTACGTAGTTCACACGAGCGCTAAGACGCAATTAGGAACATTCTGGTCTGTGAGCACAGGTATAAATACATGGCAGCAGCGGCCTTAAGTCAGTATTAGTGCGAATTATTGACCGTGCGGTTCGAGAGTTATAGTAGCGATATTACTGTCGCGTTCAAGTGGTTATTAGTTAAGAGTGGTGTTTTATAATCGGACGGTATAATTGTAATACAATTGTGTTTAATTTTAGTGGACAGTGTATTGCGTGTGAACAATTTTCATTTGATTTGTTGTAAAAGACAGTGTTGTTAATTACGAACTGTTTAACTGTAAAAATTAAAGGTGTGATTAGTGACTTAATTGGTGTCTTGTAATTTGTTTTCCACTGTACCTACGACGATCGAGTAGACCGTCATAACAATACACACTGTTTAAGTACATTAAACCCTCCAAATACAAAAGTACAATAAGCTTTCCTCACAACCTGGAACAATGTTTTTTCTACGAAGACTACTTTTCATAGTTACACACATAGCAGCCGACTAGGTTCGCGTGACAAAACATTCATCTGGTATGTGTTTGGTTCAGATGTGTACTAGTTTGTATTGTTCTATAATAAAACTGTACACTTAATTAATACAACACAAATGTTAATATAACTTATTAATTTTTTTTGATGATGGGTTTGTAAGGATCGGTCAAAAATATAACACAAATTTTAACTTATTTGTGTATTGTATTATCACATATAATTTATGTATCACATATGTATTCTAATCTTACAGTTGTGTGTTTGGCGTCAGCAACAATTGCCCTGATGATGACAATAAACACTGTCGAAACGTCGACACAAATAAGTTAAAATTTGTGTTATATTTTTGACTGATCTTCACAAACCTTCACCAAAAAATTAAATGATTGATGGACAATTTAAGGATTTAATTAAGAACTGAGGTGATTCAACATCATAAATTATTAATGTTTGCTCGTAATAAAAAATCCCACCAATCCAAGTGGGAAAATCTGTTTTTTTTTTGTTTTTTTCTTAACAAGTTTAGAATATTTTAACATCTTGTTATTTTAATACATGCTGTCGTTTAATTTCGGGGTTTCATGTATTTTGTAAGAAAGGCAGCTACACTGATACCATCAAAACGCTTTTTTTAAATAATATCCAGAAAGAGAGCTCTCTAAAACAACATAGAGGTAATAGGACCATACTTAATGATCAGCTGAACAATCAATTGAAATCACTGTATTACATGGTTGTAAACATGCCTTTGTGAGATAACAGTGCACTAAGACTAACAGATATCGAAAAAAGCATGTATTGATCAACAAAATTAGTGTGGAGTCCAATCCTGTGAATTCTGAATTATTCTATTTAAAAATACCCCTACATACTTAAGTCTATTGGACTTATGCTGACAAAGAACAGGGGCATATTTACAGGAGTGAATGAACAGGACCCCCTCCCCCCTGAAGGTAAAAAAAAGTTGAATTTTGTTAACCTCTTAATGTTTAGGTTGTTTTATTATTTTTTCAGCTGTGTACGCTAATATAGTAGCAACTCTTTTTTTAAATATACAAATAGGTTTATTACAGATAATTTGCATATACACTTGATATATGAAATATAGGAAAATGAATTAAGTCGGTAAGTGTCTTGAAAACAATATTTCAATAACGCATATTTTTATTGGGTATTAGTCTTACCGTTCTCTTTAATGGGACTAATTTCAGTATGTTATCACATGTTTTCCAGCTACTGTAAAAATAGTAATATTGATTAGTCTTAACTTATTTTGTGTGTGGAAGCCGACTCGACTGGACCAACACCCCCCACTCCGACCCAAGACTATATTCTAGATACGCTACTGAAGGAGGAAACCGGTACTTTAAAAATGAAGAGCAGAGGACAGTCAACACCTAACCTTCAGAAAGCAACAGCATACCTGGCATGATACTGCTGCCGGGTTCATTCTCAGGCAAGCTGATCTCTCCCAGACCACACCTGGGTCCAGATGCTAAGAAACGAATGTCGTTTGCAATTTTCATTAAGCTGACAGCAACCACATTTAATGCTCCAGATACTTCTACCATCGCATCATGAGCTGCCAGTGCTTCAAACTTGTTGGGAGCTGACTTGAATGGCAAACCTGTAACAATCAGCAGTACACATCAAAATAAAATGCTTACAATAATAAGTTTAGGAGCTGGACATCAATAATAAAATTTTGAAGATGAACCTTAATTGAGGTTAAAATTGACTATTACATTATTACTCACACTGACAACTATTATGGAAGGAAAAATGTCCTTTTTAGTTTCATAAACAACATCAGTGTCAACTGCCTCTACCTAAGGTTTAACTTGATGTATAGTAGCTGGATTAAAAATAATGACTATGGTTTAACCTCAGTATATAAAATTAAAAAAAAAAACTTTTTTCAATTTATCTCTGGCTGAAAACAGCACAGGATAAAGTATCTGAAAGAGTGATCATAAATGTAATCATAAGTTTTACAAAGTGTGGCATATCATACAAATTGGATGTTTCCAAAGATATCTGGAATAGGAAATGAAAAATTAAAATACAAATAAAAAAGATAATGACAGACCTGGCAACAGTAGAAATTTCAATATAAAAACAAAAATCAGTACAACTTTAAATTAGTAACTAACTTAATTTACTAATTAATTAGTACGCTGTTCTGCAGTACGTGAAAGTATGCCACGTAAAAAAGTTAAATTCATTTATAAATTAAAATTTCGTTTCTTTCACAATTTTAATTTCTTGTAAGCTGCCAAAATCAGCATATCGTCAAATTCTGATATGTATTTATTTACAAATTAAAAAACATTAAACGAAACAAAATCCACAAGTTACTTTTATTCTTAACTATATGAACTGATCAACTTTTATTTGTAATTTTCTCCTACTGTCATCCATATTAGTAGTGATAGTAATGGCTTCACATGTAAGTTACAATAGTACTTTATGGTTCATGTTTTCATGTATTAGTATTTTACATACAAAATTTAAGATTACCCAGTACACAATACGTTTTGTTTACAAACTTACCAGTTAGCTCACTTATCTTGTCAGCACATTTCTCAGCAAAGCCAATGCGTGTGTTCAATCCAGTTCCAACAGCAGTACCACCTAAAGCTAACAAGTAGAGACGAGGCAGTGTTGCCTTTATCCTCTCGATGCCAAAGGCGATTTGCTGTACGTATCCGCTGAATTCTTGTCCTAGAGTAAGTGGTGTAGCATCCTTAAACACAACATAAAGATGCGTTACATTGTTTCATGTTACATTTTATATACATTTTTAGATGAACAGTTTAAGATGTATGTATCCATTAACAAAATTCGAAGTTATATCTGACTTCTGGTAGGGCAAACGCTTCTGGTGTCTATGACTTGTTTACTGCCTAAGCAACAGCAGTTTGCCTGGCTATTGTTACTCTGACATGATTTATGATTGCAGCCACATGTTTTAACAGCAAATTGAACCAATAACAGGAAGAGAAAGTATACGCATGCACCCATGTGTGTGTACTCGCACCCTTCTGTAGGCGGCAAGACAAAAGACAAGTAGAGGGGGGTGTGAATTACATGTTTCTAATAAACTGCCAGTGTGGTTCTAAAGCAGTAACAGTGCAAACACTGCTTATCTGTACTTTGTTTACATTCAATCATCCAACATTTTCATAGTGCATTTGCAGTGTGCATGATATTGTGCGAGACTAAAGGCATCCAATCAAATAAAATTCCAAAAAATAAACGTAATATGTACGATGTAAATCATAAATTAATTGTGATACTACATGCAGAAAAAACTTGCAGTCACAAAGCCACACAAAAACGCAATATTGCTGAAACCTGTACTCGATGGAGAAAACAGAAGGAACACCATTTAAATGAAAATACTAGGTGACTCACAATCACGGGACCTCAAGGTGGACATTTTGTAGCAGAGTCCAGCGTCTGTGAATACACTAAGGCTTTTAAGAAGGAAAGGACTCCCTGTAATGAAACGTATTTTAAAATTAATATCTTTGGAGATCACAGAAGAACTGAATGTCTTTGGTTTCAAAGCTAGATTACGATGGATAAGACGAATGATGCAGCAAAATGGATTTGATGATGTACATCACTCATACAAAAACTACCGAGTGACTATGAAGAAATACTCCTTCAGTATTAGTGGTTTGCCATTAATTTATGCAAGAAGCATATTATTCAATAGAACACATTCACAAAAAATGCCGATGAAACACCAGTATTTTTTTACATGACCTCTACCTTTATGGTGGATCATACAGGAACCAAATCTGTAACAGTAAAGACAACTGGAAATGAATCATTATGTCTCACTGTAATACTTGCTATATTAGCCAATGGATGAAACCTTCAACTTGATGTAATATTAAAACGAAAAACCATTCCAAAAGAGAAGTTACCATCAACTGTAATTTTTTGGTGTCACAGAAAAGGCTGGATGACAAACGATCTTGTGATGAATTAAGATTGGTTAAAACGTGTATGGAATAAATGGCCAGGTGCATGAGTAAAACGATATCATTGTTAGTGCTAGATTCATTTTATGGTCACACTAAAGATGAAATTAAAAAAAAAACTTCTTTACGAAGAAATACTTACAATTAGGTGTGGCTTGTATTCGGAACAATACGGTAATTAATTTAGCTTCTGAACTGTCACTTGGGAACATATAAGGAGTGGAGATTTGATGATCTTTGAAGTAGCCATTAAGAGATGATGTTTAATACACCCTCCCATTGCACGTGATGTGTGCTGCTGATTCTTAACAGCACAGAGACAAACACGCTTTTATTTTCAATGGTTTTCAATGAGTACCAGGCATTCTGTATAGTACGTTGGATCAAGTTGTTATTTTATGCATGGTTGTTTGATTTATTTTTAGTCAATTTTTCTTTGTTGTTATACATTAACAATCAAGTGATTATTTCAAATTACTGTCCTATTAGACTAATAATTAAACTTTAAAAATTACGTTCAGTGAATGTTTGTTAAGTGTTAATATTTGTGTGCCAATTTTTAATTCATTTTTGTCGAAAATGCCTTCCCATATGGGAGCCGGTAGTTCAGAGAAACAGGGTCAATTGCAAATTGTGGCAGATATGTCAGAATTACAAAGTGAAAGTGGCATGTATCACCAGGAAACCCAGTGATCAAATCTACACTTGAATTGTACATATGAAAAGTAATTTCTACACTTCATTTTAATGTTATTTGTTTGGAAAAGTCAGTATAATTATCAGTGTTGTCATTTAAAATCAGTTTATACCAACTGAGCTCTGAATGCTACGAATAAGACGAAATGCTTAAAATTTTGTAGTACCCACTACAGCTTACTGCTCAGTTAGCATATCAGATGACAAAATTCATCAGACACCAAATTAAAGAGAGAACAAATATTTTAACTCCATCAAACAGTAAAAACTTCTGCTGTAAACAAAGCTCTGTCAGACTACTACAAGCTGTCAACTGTGGACCATGTGTTTGTACAGCACTACATGGTAGCACCATATTCCCGTCACTTGAATTGTCAATTCAGAAGTTATATTAAACAAAATACATGTGCAGTACATCTGAAAGTAAAGCTTACTGCACTACTAACCATTCCCGTACAAACAATAGCCAATAACTGAGTATAGCATGAGTTGTTACTGTTTTGGGCTGAAAGCTGCTACAGATGTGCACATTTAGGTGGGGTGATTGTGTCAGTACTTAGTCCCAGTTCCACTGTCCAATCTTTCTAGTGTGGCAAGCAAACTACACCACATTGTTATATTACACGGTCCCTGTTCTTTCGGGCGCAATTTGTTATATTACGTTTATTACTGATAATAAAATAACTTATTACTGATAACGTCTTTGCTTTAATTTAATTTCAAAGGTCAGGCGCCATCTTGATTGCAAGAGAATAAATACAGACGTAAATAAGTTTAATTTTACTTACCTTTTAAAGTCACTATAGGGCAGGAATTCGTTTAAGCAAACTTTTGAGCGGAAATTGTTATTTGAAATAATAATACCTGTTTAAAATTGTTACCAATGAGATTACCCAATTTATTTATATACATATAAGTACATCTTACGCCATGGGGCGTTTATCAAACATCAAAATTTTAACCCTCCAAAATAAACATTAAACATGAAATATTGATATATGATTATTAAACATTGAAATCGTATAAACATCTTACACAACCCAGCATGATGTAAATCACTCTCTCTCTCTCACGCTCTGGTACAATTTATTATTTTATTGAGCTCATTTAAAATGTTTTAAAATAAAATTTTTTATTGGTCATTATTACATTGAATGAATAAAAAGAATGTTTGAAACGTTCTCACCAAATTTGACCGCTACTGACCTGCGGTTGTTCGTACAGTAAAACTTCGCACACCGCGATTTTACCGATTTCGCTACCGGTCACATTCGGAATTATTACACCTTACCGAATGGTAAGGTGTCACTGTTAATGAACACTTTTGTAATTAACCACTTTTGTTGGTGTTAACAGTAAAAAATTTACACCCGGTGAACCCCCTTGCCGGCCGGCTACGTTCACGCTCTAGAAGAAAATGACCAAGATTCTTTGTTTCATATTGCGTAGGTGGGGCGAAAGCGACGTCATCAAGCTATTGTTCATAGAGTTAAGCCTCGAGTTGTTTACAGAAATATACATTCTGTACCGCTGATGTCATCAGGGCTCGTCTCGTTATCTCGGTACGTGACATATGTTTTTTGCTGAGTTTGTTGTTTTGCAATTGAAAACAGTCAGAATCCTGTCAATTCACATTTGCGTGTTATAAAATATTTATATAGTCCACTCACCACAGCTTCACAGGGATTATGGAATATTTAAATAATTATTACCAAATTGTTAAAAATGAATTAATACAATAATTATGGTCTTTTATACCATGTTTTTTAAATTTAATATTGCACCAGAATTGTACCATCACAACATTGCAAAAATGACAAAAAATTGGGAATGATATGTTAACCAAGAAAGAAATTACTTTAGAAGGAATCTTACTAAATTGCACAATCAGTTAATAATTTTGAAAAAATTCTGCTTGTGTTTGGGCATACCATGTACACAATGTTTATTTACTGCCATATGTTGCACAATTTAATACCAATAACTACAACTTGATTTCAGATACCTGTGTATGTGTGCGTCCAATCTTAATGATGTCTTTAAAGTCCTTTGCCTTACTGTCCAGTGCTTCGTGCAGCAACTTCAGGTTTGGCAGCAGTATGCTGTTTATTTCACATGCTACGGCGATGTGCATGGCTGTGGGGAAGGTATCGTTACTGCTCTGACTCTTGTTGACGTGGTCGTTTGGATGTACTGGTGTTTTGGAACCAAGCTTTCCACCCATCAGTTCAATCGCTCTATTGCTAATAACCTATACAAACAAAATCACAATTAATATTACATGACATATCAAGACTTCACCATCACTGAGCATATCTAATAAAACAAAGTTAAAGTTGTAAATCACCATTACGTTATAAACTTTTATATCAGTTACGTACTTGGAAACAAATTTACTTATATAAATCATATTAATATACACCAAAACGAGGAACAGTCAAGTATAACTCAGGAAGTTCTGTTTGTTCATAATTCTTTAAAAACACAATGTATCTCAAATTTGTTGACATCTACAAACCAAAAACATAACTGAAAGAATACCCCACAACATTTATGACTCCATGGTAAACATATACAAAACATTTGTGGCTTATCAACAATTATTTTTCATTTCAAATACAGGAGGAGGGGAAAACAGGAACTCTGTACTTACTAAATCGACTCCCATAATATTATACAACACTTCCAACCCAACCCGAACACGCCAAAATTTTTTATTGGCAAGAAGAAACCATAATTGTGAAATGAGAAATAATAGAAAATCCAAAACCCTGTCTCGCAGGAATGGTAAGAACCCTGTCTCTTTGTCATAAGACTCATTCATTATTTGAGGTTACTATGGATCCAAATCTTCTGTGAAAATGAAATCTAGTACCTTTTTTTTATGTATTTTCACAGCTGCGAAATACCCTAGGAGCTGTGCTAATTTAAGATTCCACTAATATTATAGAAACAATTTTTAACAGTTTGAAGAAAAATAAACAATTTTTGAAAACACTTTTAACATTAACATCTTTTCAGTTAGTTTATAAGTGAAAACAAATATAATATTCATGGTTATAAGTAACAATAATGTTATTCATAATAAACTAAAGGTGTTTTATTCCTGCTGTTTACATGTTTATTTTATTCATTTTATTCATACACATTTATCCAGTGATATGGTTTTTGTTCTTGATAACTGTATATTTGTCCAGGACATGATGAGTAGATATGAGAAAATGTTTTTAATGTAAAGTTTACACATACTTAAATGTTATCAAACATATTAAACATAAACTATGTAAATTTATTTTTTGTAAATAAACACATAAACTCTATGTGTACAGATACAGAATTACATTAAAATTGATATGATACAACGACTATATACTATTACATAATCAAATTTTTTTTCAATGGTTTCATAACAAAATGCATTCATCTGAAACAAGAATTTTAACTGCAGTCAAATGACAATTGTTGAATCTACAACAGAGTGCTGTATCGGTTATTTGTTATAAGGTATTTCTAAATACTGTGTGTGTGTGTGTGTGTGTGTGTGTGTGTGTGTGTGTGTGTGTGTGTGTGTGTGTGTGTGTGTGTGTGTGTGTGTGTGTGTGTGTGTGTGTGTGTGTGTGTGTGTGTGTGTGTGTGTGTGTGTGTGTGTGTGTGTGTGTGTGTGTGTGTGTGTGTGTGTGTGTGTGTGTGTGTGTGTGTGTGTGTGTGTGTGTGTGTGTGTGTGTGTGTGTGTGTGTGTGTGTGTGTGTGTGTGTGTGTGTGTGTGTGTGTGTGTGTGTGTGTGTGTGTGTGTGTGTGTGTGTGATAACACAGATGCAAGGGTTTGAGAAATGCTAAAAGATCCGGCTAGCTGCTAATTGATATACTCAATTTTGCTTGGCCTGACTCAACAGGAACTACGTTAATAGTATAATTTCAAACAATTACGTCATCCAGTTACACAATGCATCGTGTATACGTACAGAGACTGTGTATAATAAGATTATAAAATCCACAAAGCTGTGCCGGGACAACCAACTGTCCACGACAATAGAGACAAACAGTGACCATGCAGGAAACAATAACATCTGCTCATCTGTTCTGGTCACTGCCATCAATGCAGTTCCCACTGGTTGCAATCATGATCCAATTTTCCAACAGCCAATTAACCAGTTAAGACTTGATGTCATTGAACTTAACTTTCCCAAGATGACTTAAGTAACATTTTAATTCATCATCTTCAACAAGGATTAAACAAAAAATGGTTTGTTGTGGCCACAAGCAGATAGACTAGACTTCTTAAATCCTAACAGAATTTTGTATAATGCTAAAAACCTCCCTTGACACCACAGTGAATAAAATATTACAATTTAGAACAATAAGGCTAGGCCTCCACTTGCGATTTCTAGTCGCACGATTGTTCAGTTGCAAAAATAAAACTCATTGTTTCAAATACAGGGGCACACACATGCAACTAAACCAGCGCAGCAATTAAAAAATTGTAACTGGTCTTATTTTTGCTGCGACGCGACTGTCGTTCTACCCCAATGAGTTACATGGACAGGCATGGACATGCACACTGGCGATAGTTTAGTCGCAGTTCTGACTGAGTCTTGTTCTGGTGTCTGTGTAAAACACTGCAAATACGTGTTGTCAACATGTCTCACAACGAATCTACTGGAGGTGATGGACTAATATTAACAGTGATTGATACTGATGTGCTTATTAAAGAAACTGAAAAGAGACCGGCTCTTTTTAATAAAGAATTAAAGGAATATAGTGACCATAATGTAAAAGAAAAACTGTGGGCTGAAGTTTGTGTAAAAGAGATTCCAAACTGGAATGAACTGTCAGCAAAAGACAAGAAAAGTAAAGGTAAGCTTGAATTAAAATTATTAGCTGCCACGGGGGTAGTTTCACCCCCTAATAACTTCGTAACCTTATAACTTTCTTATTATTATTCTTTGTTATGGGCCGATTTTGATCAAACTTTGTATGTAGCTCATAAAAAACAAACAATTTTCTATAATCAAACGCGGGAGTAATCAATCGGTACAAATCGGCCCATAAATAACAAAGTTATCAGGTAACAAAAGGGGATGAATCTATCCCCACGGTCGATTTTAAAAACATTTTGTATTCTATAGAAGCTGTATACTGATTTTTAATGATTTATTAATTAAATTTATTTCGACATCTGACATTGGTGGTAAACAAATACAATTGGGCTCTTTAAATAAATAAAACGTTGTACCAATCGTTATTATCAAACAGTTTTATTGTAACCCAAAATAAAGGAAACATGTACAGTTACAAATATAATAAGAAACCAAAAGATATGTTGTGATTAGAATATGTAACAGTATATATCAAAACTAGTAAAACTCCACTATTATGTGTATGTTTAAACAGTTGGTTTATCACACACAAATCAATCTAATGTCAAAAGAGACAAGTCTCTCTGTTTACAGCACATTGCCATTTCACATCCGTTCATGCAGTCTTGCACTGACCACTGGTTAGATACTATCGTACTGCCAAGGCACCGAGCCCTGAGGTGAAATGAAGTAATTTGCAAAGTAGTCTCTCACTTCGGTACCTGCAGAATCAGCCTACAAGTCAGTTGCAGATATTCCTTCCAGAGGACACTCATAGCATTCATCTTCAACTCGTTGTTCCATCTTTTCTCCTGACAAAGTTGTATAAAACGCAACATGATTTTACAATGTCGTCTGCTAACTTTGTTTGCACATTCGAAGGCCGGTGAAAAATTCGCCACTTATTGGCTAAAACACCAAAGGTGCATTCCACCATCCTTCGAGCACGGCATATTCTGTAGTTGCACATACGTTGTTTCATGGATAATTTTTTTCTAGGGTAGGGCCTCACTATGTGTACTGATTGAGCGAATGCTTCATCACCTACGATGACAAAAGGCATTGGGTTCCCATTTTCATCATAAGGAAGAGTTTGTGCTTGAGGAATATTTAAATTACCAACTTTCAACTTCTCACCAAGTGCTGAGTTTTTCAGAATATTTGAATCAGTGTTAGCACCATAAGATCCTACATCAATCGCTGTGAAGCAGTAGTCAGCATCTACTACAGCAAGTAACACATTTGAAAAAAATGTTTATAATTGAAAAAAAGAGAACCAGAGTTCGACAGCTTTTGTAATCTGATATGTTTACCGTCAATTGCACCAATGCAGTTTAGGAAATTTGTCTGGAGGTAAAATTGTTTTGCGATCTCCTTCCAATCTTCTTTGGATTTGGCAGACATATGGAGTGGTTGTAAACATTTCCATAACTGTGCACATGTATCCTTTACAATGTGTCCAATGGTACTGGCACCCAAAAGGTATTCAAAGCATTGAAACTGTTTCCAGTGGCAAGGTACCTGAAAATAAAGCCAATTTGTTATATAAAGATTCGTTGTCTCTCAAGGCTAGGTAGAGTATAATTATAGTTGTTATTTAAATTAGTTGACTTTGTATGTCGATTTTCGGAATTAAAAATGTAGTGCCCCCAGTGGGATTCGAACCCACGAACCAACTAAAGCAAATTTGTTTTATAATGCAAATTTATTGCAACTAATATTACATTTTTATTTCAGGGGCAGAGGTTCAAAAGAAATGGAAGAATTTGAAGGACTGTTTTCAAAGGGAGATGGCAGCTCAACGCAAAACAATATCAGGACAAGGAGCCAAAAAAAGAAGGAAATATATCCATTTTGATGCGCTGTTATTTTTGGTGCCCTTCGTAAAAGGTAGAGAGACCAGTAGCAACGTTCCCACAGTGAAAATCATGAAGAACAAGAGCTTTCTCGCGGTACATCCAGTAACATCCAAGAAGGGAACTCTACCAGTGTGCCTACTGTTGACGAAATGGCCAGGCCTGTACGGCCTAATAAAAGTAAGAAACAAAATGTAACGTCGTATGAAACAGCATTATTGAATATATTACAAACAAAACAGAATGACGAACTTAATGCAGATAAAAATTTTGCTTTCATGTTGGTTCCAATGTTAGGAAAATTAAATGAAGAACAGAAACATTACGCTAAAGTTGAAATTTTAAACGTAATGTGGAATGCTAGATATTTTAATCCTCCACCACAACCGGCTTACGGCGATCCATTCCAACATCAACATCAACCAGCACCTAATCAAGTTCAGTCTACATATGGCCAAACTGCAAATCAACATCTGCATTCGCATAATACTGAACCAATGCAGAGTTTTTACAATGATTTTGCAGGAAGCGTTATGTCACCGTCCTCTGTAAGTGGGAGTGATCTGTTTGATTTATCTAACCAGTAAAATAGTAAATAAGCAGTAAATATGTAATCCTTGTATCACAAAATAATATGTATACTAATGCAATAATAAATAAAGAAAATATGACATAAAATTATGTAATTATTGTACTCACCTCAAAGTTACTGACAAATGTTCTTCTGGTTGGTATGGACTTTCTCCATGTTGTGTCTGTATATGTTATTGATGGACCAATTATCACCAACAATTCATCAAAACTACTTTTGGTCATTCGGTAATACTGGAAAGAATTTGTAGGGTGCTCACATAAATCTTCAAATAAGTTGTAAAATTGGCCTTTCAATAATCTTTGACTTGTTATTGGATGTACCCAATAATGATGCTTCCGCCACTTACTTCTTGCCCGAAGTAAAAGAGCGATCACGCAACCAGTTTCAATGACATCCATTGGAAAACTACTCATAAACAACAATTTATCTATTGCAGTGTGTGCACCTTGTAGATTTTCTGCGACAGCGATTTTTTGGTCGCCGCGACTAGAAATCGCAAGTGGAGGCCTAGCCTAAGAGTTTATGTTTAATACTCAAAACTGTTAAGTAAGTGTCAACTGGACTGACAGTGATTATACTATAACAGAATAAACACATTATAGAACAACAGTGTTTAGGTAATAACTAAATTTTACTGATGCTATTGCTGATACAGCACTTACTAATCTTTACTTACTCTATCACTTACTGTACATAAAAAAACATTCCAAATACGTAATGACAAAATACAATTACAACCTGTACTAAATATATGTGACTGGTATAAACGGCATAGGTGGCCTGCAATTCCTATATCATTTAGTATTCAATCGACCACAATTTCCATAAACTTTTCCATACATACGTATATAGTTTTTACAGGTCCTATATGATCAACAATACATTTAACATTTCATGTGAATTTAATATTTCATGTGGTCAACAAATTTGCACGTGACTGTTGAAGATTGATATTGACACACAAAATAACAGGAACAGTCCTGATAATGTGAACAATACTTGTTTTCAAAAATAATATAATTCAACGCATCAACAGAAGGAGAACATGAAAACCCAATGTTCCTTCAATACCAATAGAGATAATACAGCATCAGAAATATATTCAATACATTCATTACATACATACAGTGCATACACTCCACACATTTTTCTACCTCGGTAACAGTTATCTTTTTGCAAGCTTTAGCCTCTATGTAGATCAGGCTTCATTACATTAGCCATATGGCACACAAGCAAAGGTTTTTGCTACTGACTACCCTAGGAGCGCTTTAACATTCCCAGCCCATTGCCATTCCTTTAGCATATTAGTTAGAATCGGCTGGACAAGAATTTGGCTGAAACGTGATAACAACTCCCTTTGAGCTGAATTCAAATTCACGATACTGCTTTTAAAGCAATACAATGACCTCTACACCACCACACAAACACTGATTTTTCTATAATTTCTTAAAAGTTAAAAATTTTGTAGTACAATTATGTTAACACAACTTTTCAGAGAAAAAATTTTACCTCGTTAGTATTCATATTGGTCTGAGTGCCTGATCCAGTCTGCCAGATAACCAGTGGGAAATGCTCTTTGTACAGTTTGCCAGAAATCACTTCATCTGCAGCCTTGCTTATGGCATCGGCTACCTTTGTGTCTAGACCAAACTGCTTGTTGACTTCTGCAGCAGCTTTCTTCAATACACCCATAGCTGTGATCACTGGATACTACAAAAAATTCATATTATTGAAACATTACGCAAAAAACTTGTTTACAAAGAAGTAAATTATAATCAAACTAATCAACAGAAATGTTATTCTTATTATTACCAGCAGACTTAGTACATCACATGAACCAGTGCAAAATGTGAAATATTTTTAAACAGAGCACTTTTCATGCTGTGAGTTCAGTAGATCCTGTTCTTAAATTATTACTTATTTTAGAATGTTTCACCAGCTTTCCATCAATTAAAACGTTTTTCACAACTTTGTTGACTGTTCAATGAAAGTTGCTAGAGGTGAGGGCTGAATTTACCCTGAGAAACACTAGTATCTGTTAAGCATATTTAGCAGTATTGATTGTGCTTATTTATCTGATCAGTAACAATAATGTTCAGGAGCCAATAAAAATGTTGTCACAGCAACAAATAATGTTTAGTCATAGCAAAAAATGTTTAATTTTTTTTAATCAGTCCACTGCAAGTCCTTAGGAAAGTTTATTGCTTGTTAAAAAACCAAGCTCAATATATTTTAAATTTTTTTATACATTTTATGTTAATATACTGTGTTACAATTTATAGACAAGTCTGGTTGATTGTGTGGGGGGGGGGAGTGAAAGGGAGAGAGATATGCACACCCATACATAACACACACAAAGATCACTTCATGAAATAGCTTGTATTAATTAGCTATTATTTCGTTTTTTTATTACAATAGATATTTATATAATTTTCCACCAATTATTTTGCAAAAAGTATTTCTTAACTTTCCTATAACAAAAGTATAAAACTCACATAATATAAATTAATTCTGTATATAACTGGTCTATTAACAACAATACCACTGTCTTACACCTAAACAAAAATTTAACAAGCTGATGCTTACAACAGTACAGTTTAAAAAATCTTGACAATCTCATTGAAATATAACAAATGAAAACCAACAAAAGATGAAATTACAAAGTAATTCAAGAAATGACAATTCCAACATATTTTTTTTAATGTACTGTTTCACATACACATTATGTAACAATCTACAGCAGTCTCTTGTTTAACTGAACATGTTAGAATTAGCAAAGTGTGACTTGAGTCTATCTGTAACAAGTTAGCACCTTCTTCATGAGCCAAATTTACCAGTATTTACTTTCACACATTGTATCTAAGTTATCAAAAACCAAATTGTATGTCTGAAAAAAAAAATTTTAGATCATTGAACAGCCACAATAGAAACAAATTCTATAAAATTTTCAGAAATAATCTGCTTGTAACACAGATATGGACAATGTACATTACATAATAATGTAATAAATCTTAAAATCCAAATCAAACACATGCGTATAGAAAGAAAAATTCATGGTGCACTTTAAATGAGTAAAGTTGGTAACAAAGTAATTAGAAAGCAGAAGTATTTAAAGTCTTCCAGTATTGTTACCTTTCAATTAGTTGGGTCTTCTTCACTGTCCACTGATAAAATAAATACCATAATAGTCTTCACTTACTTTTTTAATATTATACATAGTTGATATCGCAAGGGATAGAGTGACGTGGCTACAGCGACAAGGCATTGCCTTTAGGAGTTAATAATAAACATAGTTGACACATCAATTTTATACTTTTTAGCAGAATCTTCCTTACTTAGTAGCATATTTTCTTATCTATGGGAACAGATAAAATGTTTATGCCTATATGACATATCATCACTTACACAACAGCTTCTCAAATGCTTTACTTCCATAACGACCTTTACAAACCACTGTCTGTGAAAGTCGTGCCCCCCCCCTCAAAACTATCCACTTAACGTGTTTTTATTGTCACTGTTATATGTCATTTGCTGTACAATATCCTGTAATATAGCATAGTGGGTGCATAGCCTAAAACCTCAACAAATGAATTGACTTTGAAACCACTTTCATGAAGTGGTAGCTGGAGTATACAACCTGAACCCTGATATGTTATATGATGCACGATGTCAACTATTTTATGCTGTCTTCAGAATAATTAAAAAAAATTAAAATTTAAACCTAATAGTAAAATGTCATTCATCACACTAATCGCTCTCTAGTCAAAATATTTTTTTAACTACTTTGGGTGAATAATAATTTAATGCAAGACAAATGTCTTTGAACTGTACTTAAAACTGAATCCACAAGTAGCAGCTTGGAGGTAGAAGCAGTAGATCGGAAACCAGTTAAATAGTTTTGTGAAAAACTGAATGAGACTTATAGGTATTGTGGTGATTTTTCAGACCTCATTTCCTAATTTTCTGCCCTCATTACACTTAGCATATTCGCAAAGTTAGATCAATTATCACATTTCATATTACTTCTACAGTTCTCCAACTCCTGGACAAATAGTTTTTTCTAGATTCTCCAAGAAATGTACCACACAATAACATTCCAGTTAACTGATACTGTGCAATAGCTCTAACTGATCTTTTCAATCATTCATTTTTTTTTTTAATCCAGTGGTAGGTCTATGCTACGAAAACTACACCATTTCATAACAACAAAATGCTTTTAAAACTTTAAAATAAATTATTCATACCCATAAATATATCATACTACCTTACTAGTGAAATAATAACTATAAATGTATATAGCTTATATACGGAGGCTTTTCAAAATCAGGCCCTTCCCTGTAATAAAGTCAGTTTTATTACTGTGTATTAATGTTATATTAGATCTTCTGTGCATGTGCACAGCTGTGTATTTATGTTTATTTACACACATCATCCATAGCCTACACTTCTGCAGGTGTTACTTCTTATCTACCATGAGTACATATAACTGACAAATGATGTCTGATCTTTGACAAGTAAAACTGAACAGTACAGAATTTAAAATTCACCCAATTTAATGCAGTCAGTATTTAATTTTATTAAGATTTTTTACTTTTGACAAAAATCTGAAGTAACATTTATGATAGAAAATGTAGTAAAAGTACAAGGAAACTGGATGATGAGGAAGGACTACGCGAGACATATGCTACAATCAAAACGAAGATGTAATACGATGCATTGGAAGTATTGATTGGTTAAGTCATATGAAGAGAAGGCACTAAATCAAACAACTAAAAAAAACCTTGAATAGCAAAACAGGAGTTGTGAAGCAGGTACAAAGACTGAGAAGACAACAGCTGCAGATTTGGGAAGAACAGGAGTCAGGAATCACAGACTCCTCATAGTAAAATTTTATCATGACTAGCACTGCTCTCTCTTTCTATTCAATTCTTGGCAATGTTCCAAATCCTTCATTTTACAGCCTATTATACAAAAGCCTGGAAGATTGACTATAAATCATTTAAGACACATGCCAGCTGCAGTGTCTTCAGTAGCACTTTTCTTTTTTTTTTATTAAATCTATCTGAATTCACCACCTGCTTCTCCCTTTAAATTTTTGTGTCTTCCATTTCCCTTCAATAATCAATTTCTTCATGCAGTGCCTCTTCAGAATATACCTGATACAATTACATTTATTCTTTTATAGTATCGTTTGGGAGAATTTTTCTTTCTGTCATTCGTTCTATCTCCTCATTTATCACTGTCTTAATTTGTTTGATCTTTCTTATTTACTTCCACAGCTGTACTTCAAAACTGTACAAAGATCTCTCATCTTGTTTCTTCAGGGTATGTGTTTCCAGGGTATATGTGATAATGCTCTACATAATACATTCTACACACCTTTCATCCAAAACTAATATGTTTTAAACAGAATTATCAGTGTTGCACACCACTATAGAAAAATTATTCCGATTAGCGTTTTCAAGCTTGACAGCTTATTCTCAGATCGGAAATAACAAAATGAAACTTCTTTATACCCCCACTTGCCCTACAGTGTGTACATATTTTTGTAAATAATTCTGTTTGTGATTATAACCACTAATACAACTTTATTAATTAATATGTTTTAATGATAGGATATGAAGTGAAAACTTTCAGTATTACTATCCATTGAAGTATGGAATCGTATCACAGTTTTCTACAATAAAGTATTCTACAGAAAATCACAATGATACAATAAATTTCTTTGAAAGACAATGATGGGTTATCAGTGACTAGAACAATGTTACAGAATCTGTCCATCATTTATAGCTTCATAAAATTAAAAACAATGGCTCAGTTGCTAATGCCTGCAACTGTCCTCAGGCTACCTTAAATTACATCTCGTTCAACACCATAAACTAGTAACAATCAATCATTGTAAATGTGGTACAGAATCATACAACCATCGCAATGCGATAGATTATTACTAGCTTACGGTATTGCACTAGATGTAATTCATGTTAGCCTGAAGATGGCTGCAGATTTTTAGTAACAGAAACGATGCTTTGATTTTATAAAGCTTCAGTGTTGGATAGATTACATAACATTGTTCCACACACAAATGCCGTTTACATTTTTTTATATTACAGAATTTCAGTATGAAATTAATAAGTCCTGATTCAAAATATGTTGTCTTAAAACGTTTTATATAAATAAATTTTAAAATGCAATCACAATACGCATTTTTCATATGTTGTGTTTGTGTGTACAATCAACACTATGTTAGCGTTGGTTTTACCTTGAATTAACATGCACATACATATATAAAATTCCCGACAAGGTGTTCTTGGCCCCTCTCGTTATAAAAAGTCATAAACTGTTATCAGTGTTCTGATAAATGAAACACTTTAATTAACAAATGTTAAACATTTAATGAAACTGTTACCATTAAGTTGGGGAATTTATACATTTGCACTAACTACACTGCAACTAGAAATTACTGTTTTATACGTTTTTACAGTATACACTATAATGACAGTACTTCTCACATTAGAATTCTGCACAGTGAAAAACTGGTGTATGTATTATATCGCATAATTTGCTACAGACATCAAATTATAATCTTTTAATCATTTTATTTTTTTATATATTTTACACAATTTTATACTTTATAAAATTAATATCAAAGGAACTAAAATTTGATACATCATGACAGATTAAATTTAATAAGATAATATTTGTTCATGTTCTCTAAATTGACAGAAACAGTTATAAAAAATTAAAAAATCTCTTATCAGACACTGCAACATCCTATCTGAACTTCAAACATATTATCACCTTGGCATGGAATCAAGGTCTTGTAAAAAATGGCTCGCTCTCAAAAACAATATTGAAAAAAAACGCCTGTGTAAAACTCAACTGTCAAGTCCTAAAAAAGTCGTCCTTTTTTTATAATACACCACTGCTTCTTTGCCATTAATTACAAATATCTTTAATATTCATAACACTCATTACATTATTATTACTATTAATAAATTTGCAATTATTATTATAGTATTTTGTTTTGAAATGTATTTAAACCATAAAAAGTAAACTGTTTTAATTATGTTCATTAAAAAATATTAACATGTGTTCATATATTTATAGTATGAGCTTTATTACAGTTTTTATTAATTTAATATTCTGTATGAGCCTCCAGGTGGTCTAGTGGCTAACGCGGGTGATTGATGCGCTCGTGGTCCCGGGTTCAATTCCCGGCGGAGGTTCCGTACGGCGTGCACTCAGCGTCGTGAGGCAAACTGAGTAGGCGCTGAGATAACAGCGCCACCTCCTGGCTGTGAATACCGCAACTAGCGGCTGGTGGCGCGTAGTACTAGCCATACACCGTCACACTAACACAAAAGTCGCGCGGGTACGCCTTGGTCCTTAACGGACTGTTGAGCAGAGGTTTAATTTTTAATATTCTGTATGTCTAAAAATTGATGTTTGTTGTTTCATGCATGTACAGCTTAAGTTATAAAAATAAGTATTAACAATAAGGATTTTTTTTATTACAACAAAGCCATAATTTTAAATCAAAAAGACATATTACTTATTTATACAGTCAGTCTCAATAATGCAAAAACTGATTCAAAAATATGTGAGTGAGATTATAAGAAACGTAACTTTTGTGTAAAAAAATTGCTATATTTGCTATATAAAAACTGAACTGTAAGATTGTGTGTGTGTGTGTGTGTGTGTGTGTGTGTGTGTGTGTGTGTGTGTGTGTGTGTGTGTGTGTGTGTGTGTGTGTGTGTGTGTGTGTGTGTGTGTGTGTGTGTGTGTGTGTGTGTGTGTGTGTGTGTGTGTGTGTGTGTGTGTGTGTGTGTGTGTGTGTGTGTGTGTGTGTGAGAGAGAGAGAGAGAGAGAGATGTAAACAGCAGGCAGGCAGACAGATAGGGAGCATGTTTGTGTAATACTTGTCATTAATTAATTGTAATAACTAATTTCTTCTACAAATATATATAATACTGTTTTGTCTGATGTGCTTAACAGATTGATTCTACATAATTTCAGAGACTATAAAATGAATTAAGGAACTTCTATCAAAATGCTCTGATTTGACGTTTATATCAAAAGGTTTTAGAGTTTATGTTTTTATTTATTACACTGATCTTTACTGATATAGTATAGTATAATATAATACACTGTACCATATACAGAAGCATATAATTACACACATTGTGTGTGAGGGGGTGACTCTTGACTTTGTTTAGAAGTCTGTTGTACATACAATACAAAATTTGACAAATTGTATTCTGAATTCACTGTATGTGACCCTAACACTGCCAAAACAAAGTTATGGGTGTTTTCTGATACCTACCACGTGTGAAAACTAAACCAAGCCAAGGTTCTCTGAGTTATACAATGGTAACAGTGGTGACCTTAATCTGATTCTTCTATCAAAGAGAAAGTACCTGACTACAATATAAAACACAACACTGAATACAATAATAAAGCCACATACGATTCACACAAATTGTTTAGAAGTACTTGTTATAAATGCCTTGCTGTAGACAATTTACAAACCCTTCCAATAAATGGAATACCATTAGCATCTTCAATTTTTTTTTTTTTTTTTTATTAAATGACAATCGGAAGTTTACATTCTACACCTGTATACAACGGGTGCAAATAAGTTTCAAAATTTGTTTATAAAGCAACAGTTCTTGTATATTGACAATCAGATTTTCTTTCTAACACAGTTAATTTTTCGTCTTTGCACATTGAGTTTCCTTTTTCATTTTTAATACGATTTTTCTCCATCAGAGTTAGCCATCATACTCAGATATTTGCCCTTGATTTTCAATGCTCTAACAATAATGCTGTTATTTAGGGAACTATAAAAGATTTTATTGGCTTACAAGACAGTAGAATTTTTTAAATCCCTGAAACTATTTACAATTTAATATTAATGTATATAATGTATATACATTCATATAAAAATCAACTAGATTTATATGTAACCATCAGCTTTTAACATTAATTTTGGAAAAACGTTTTAGTAATAATACATTAATTCTAACCTTTTACAGACAATCATTTTTCTTGAACTAAAATCATACATCACAAATATCAGTTCAAGGTTATCTACAAAAACAGCATATATGAAAAATGATCTCAAACACAATGAAAGTTCAAAGAATAGCACCTGATTCTAGCGTCCATGAATACTATTAACTCTGACATAACTCTCATATAACTCGATAACATGCAACCTTCAATAATCAAAACTTTATCTGTGTATCCAATAATTAGTGTAGCAGTTTTCCATACAACCATTTCAATATACAAGTTTATTACAGTATCTTTTACTGTATTTTTGTAAACTATTTTTCTGTTCAAGATGTTAAAATTAACAAGATATTCATTTAACCAGGCAGACCACAATGTAACAATTCATTTTCTAAATATAATTATTTCACTACAGACTCGGAACACAAAGTTTTTTATGGGTAAAAACGTAAAAGTGTTTACCTTATAGCCTGAACTGGTTTTCGCTTTTAAAAAGCTTCTTCAGAGGCTGCCGCTGGGAGCACTGTCCGTCTTGTTGTTGGCGACGGTATTGATTTTTGAAAGATCGATGTTGTGTGTGTGGGGTGTGATATGTTCAAATAATGTGTGTGATTTGAATTGTGCTGTTCGTTTAGGATATCGTTTTTATTTTGTTTTCGTGTGTTTGTATATTTCCAATTGTTCTAGCTAGTTTTTGGCCTTTTGTTTGTACGTGTAGAATGTCCATGTTATTGTCGATGTTTTTGTATGTGTGGTTTGCTTCAATGAGGTGGTTTGCAAAGGTGGATTCTGTAGTGGAGTGGAGTGCCTTTGTGTGTTCAATGTATCTTTGTTTGAAGCTACGTCCTGTCTGGCCTATGTAGAATTTGTTGCAATTTGAGCAATTTAGTTTGTAAACACCAGGTAGATCGAATTTGTTTTATGCTTTGTGTGTTCTGTTTTGTTAGTATTTTTGTAAGCGATTCTGTATCCTGTTTTTTTGAATTTGTGGGCTATTTTTTCAGTTTGTTTCTCGATGTATGTTAGTGTTATGAATTTGTTGTTTTCTGTCTTTGTCTGTTGTTTGTTTTGTGTACGAGTTTATTGACTATTGTTCTATCGTATCTGTTGGCTTCTGCTAGATATTTTGTCGTGTTTAGTTCGTCTTTGTAGTCTTTTTCATCTAGGGGGATGTTGTTAAGTCTATGTATCATGGTGGTTCTGAAGCCAGCTAGTTTGTGTTGTATTGGGTGATTGGAGGAGTTGTGTATTAGTGTGTCAGTTGTAGTCGGTTTTCTGTATATACTGAATTTGTGCCTGTGTTCAAGTTTTGTGATGGAGGGGTCTAAGAAGTTTATGCTATTGTTGTGTTCGTATTCGGCAGTAAAGGTTATGTTTTTATATATTTTGTTTATGTGCGTTAGTAACTGTTCACATTGTCTTTTGTTTCCCCTGTATAGTTAGAATGTCATCAACGTATCTGAGCCAATATAGTATTTTATGTGAGTGTCTGTCATTCTTTGTGAGGATTTTTGTTTTTTTTTTAAGTGTTGGAGGAAGACTTCTGCTAGAATGCTGGATGAGCCCATGGGTAGACCATTATTCTATGTGTAAAATTTATTGTTATATGTGAAGCAGTTTTGTTTTGTGATAATGTTCAGAGTTTCTGTTATTTCGTTGATAAGTTCATCTGGTGTGTTGTTCTGTCTGAGTTTGTTTTGTAGGATGGTGATTGTTTCAGAGATGGGGATGTTTTTGTACAGGTTTTTAATGTCAAAGGAGGCTAATGTGGCATTATGGTTTTACGTTAATAAAAAAATTCCATTACATTTTTACCCATAAAAAATGTTGTGTTCTGTGTCGGTGGTGAAATAATTATATTTAGTTAAGTAACGGACACGTCATGGACAACGAAATCCAAGAATTCATTTTCATCTTCATAAACGATAGTGATTTTGAAAAAATAAACAGTTCACTCAGTACACTAATTAACACATGCTCATATTTATCTCTGATTAACACTTCTGTGTTTAACAGTTTAAGTTTCATTTAGTTCATTACTAACATGTATTACATGTGTTTGCCAGTTCACCATAGTTTTGTTTATCAGACAGTATCTATTTTTTCTAATTTAGATTCCTGTTCAAAAATGATAAGTACAAAATTAACAATTTAATCAGTTTAAAATATACATATACATGTCTACGCTAACAGAAACATAACTGTACAATTGGAACAGTGGCTAGTTTTGATTCCAGTTTAAAACTGACACATAAAATTATGCAATTTACAATTAATATAGATATTCAAACATTTGAATGTTAATGTTTTTTTAACAGTCTCTTAATTTATCAGTTTATTAATTTTCAAACACAAATGTCTGATATTTGAAAACATTAATCCCCCAACAACCGACGATAACAATGTCACTGCTTCTGTTATAACAGCTTCACACACTGATAAGAACTGATAAGATTTGCTTTTCTTCAATGTTTGAATTAAAGAAAATTCACAGCTGCACAGCTGAAATTTCAAACCACTTAACAATTATTCAAAGCAAAATATAACGAGTAAATACTGACTCACTGAAATTAGCTAGGCATAAAATTAATGGTTCAGTTTACTCACTATTCTTAACATGCCTCTGTCATCATCAACAGTAGCTCCACAACTCCTTCTAGTCAACTGCATCCATATTATTTTTTGCTCTAGCCTTGAATTTCTAATATTAAAGCCTCCCCTGGCCCTCCTCCACCAGATCTTTCAGTCTAATTCTTGGTCAGTCTCTGGTCTGTTCCCACAAGCTACTGGTAAAATATTTGCTTTGTGTTTCTCCATTCTGTTCACCTCAAAATATAAATTTTAGTCAATCTCACATCAGAGTGTCCATAGAGATGGTCGAGCTCAAACAAATGCCAACCTCATCAACGTTTACAGATGTTGGATTTATTGTTAACCATCATAATTCTGACCCAGATATTAAGAGTCATAATTCTGACACAATCCTAATAAGAGTTTCATAGATTGTGAATTTAGTGTCTCTCGAGCAACACTCTGATTTTAAATACTTTTCTGTGCAATACAAAATAATATTTTTTGAAGCCTATATTGTTATAGGATAATTTTTTTATTAAATATGCCCCTTATGAGTTGGCCATTCTTTTCATCATAAATATTAATCTACCCACTTATCTTGTACTAACAAAACACTCACACGTTCTTAAGCAATATATAAATATACAATGTCCGTTGCAGAAATTGGTCATGGAGTTTTAGTTCTTCTTGAGGCCTATTCTAATAACTTTCTTGGCCATCTACTTTCTGCCATTTGTTTAACATGGCCATTCCACTGAAAAAGCATGTCCCTCCATTCTTCTTGTTATCAGTCACATTACTCCCATTCTTCTCTTTGTACTTTAACCTCAAGAGTAACATACGGGCTTCTCATATAATAAACCAGAGTTTGGATTTGTCTGATCTTTCATTTATAAAAGGCCACATTTTTTTCCTGTATATAACAACATTTTCAATATAATACATAATATGCTTTTCTTCTTCACCTGTCTACTGCTTTTATTACACATAAATATGTGCAAAGAATTTCTATACTATTCAAGTCTCATTATATTAAATGATTATCTCTAGTTGCTTAATACAAAGTATCAACTTATTCATTCATAACTGGTTTCCACTAATCTTGTAAGACTCACGCTATCTTAAAGAATATAGTTGCCATATATGGAAAATAATTATATAGTCGATGTATGACACATAAACAATATACTTGTGATAGAGGTTACATCAAATCACAGTTACATAATATAAACATGTATTGAAGGTCAATGTGTTATCAAAAGACACAATACTATCAACAAAATTATGAAGAACACTCGAAACTGTGTTTATCTGCTACAAGACAAATATAATACTCTTTGACTCTCAAATCTGCCTTTTTTACCTTACAATTTTTTTTTTCTGTAATTCAAGTACAAGTGGTATAATCAAAGTTTGGTATCAAAGACCTGCTTACTGTACTTTAAAACTGCTGTGGAATTCACATCACACATTCTACCTATTGCAAACAAAGTTAATGACATTGCAACGCAACATTCCTTTCAGCAATGTTACACTTGGAAAACTTTATCGATTTCATTTCTATTCCTCATGCTGAATACAATGAACTGTATAATTTAGATAAAACCATGTTAATTAAATAATTCGCGTATAGCTACTGACAAATGATTAGTCACAAATAATTTTATTTTACATGTATCCAAACAAAAGGTTTAATAATCTTTTATTAAAAGGCTATTAAAGTTTGTTGCTTGGTTCATTTCTAAGCAAAGGGCCATAACAGCTTTCTATTGTAACTAATGAAAGTGCCTCTTTAATTATTATATAATGATAACAGGTGTAAAGGTGTTTTTTTTTTAATAATAACACTTCTTATCATATTGAATATGGAAAATTTAAATTTTCATTAAATAAAAATTTCAAATTACGAATTAAAATTCATCAGTATTATTAGCATAATGTGTTTTCCTCTTTTATGTGTGCTCAGCATACACATGATTATTATAACTATACAAATATCCGTAACATAAATATTCATAAATTTCAAACACAAATATACATTTACATATAAACATGAACATGAATAAATATAATTTTATATGATGTAAAATGTGCTCTCGACTTGCTCAGATATTCTTTAAAAAATGCATTTATTTTTAATAATTTCTTTTAATCAGTACTTTACTTTGTGTAAGTAAATATAAATCAAATATCAAAGCATTATCAATCAACAATCAAAGTAACAAAATATCAATAAAATATTATAATATTCAAAAATAATTACAATTTTTCAAGTTATGTTATGACGTCATTAGTTCTTTATAAATGACTCTGTGTTATTGCAAGTACTGTTATTTGTATCATTTTAATCATTACAAAAATTGTACATTCTCTTACTCTAATTTAACAATATAAAATTTACAATTATTAATATTTACAAAAATTAGTATATAGAGTCTCTCATAGTCTCTTTTTATTTTTTTTTAAATGTTCTTTCTTTTTAATGTTGTTCATGAACCATGTTGACGAGTAATATGGTTTTGTGTCACCTTATTATTGATGAGGTGATACTCTGGTACTCCTCGTTATAATCCTGAGTCTTGTGTCCTTGTCCAGAGTCAATCCTCCGTTGTCCTCTGGTCCTCTTGGAATCCGTCGTCTGATCCTCCTGGTCCAGTCCCGATGGCTCCTTTATACTGCTGGGGTATCAACCTTGGATGATACGCTGTCGGACATAGCCTTCGGCTGCAGATGGGTTCTAGTAGACTGAGAGTGAGGCTGGCGATCCTTGCTTACTTATACTGTTGGGTGCAAAAGTCATGTTTCGACAATTCTGTACACGATTTGGATTGTCACAGTTTGTTAAGCGTCCCTTTACAGATTTGTTTATTTTTTGTACTCATTTTAACTTTATTCACAGCATGCGAAGTCTTTTGGTTATTACACAATGTTCAAATGATCGGTAATTTTCTTATGTATAATTGCATATTAATAGTTTTTTCATATTTTAATTATCCTAATTATTATTCACTTTTATTTATACTGCACGTAAATGCATTGTTTGTTTCGCACTAACTTTTGCACATGTGTGTATCTTTATATTATTATTAACATGACGTAATTTGTTTCATCATAACTGCCATGCACTTAACAAAATTAAATAAATTAGTTATTTAATTCACATTTATTCAGGGGTGACACCATGCCGGATTCAACTGGCTTACACACACACACATAAAATACACTGTACATACATACATCAAATGTCTATTTAATTCATCATCAGATTGGGCTAATGAACTAAACTACTTGAAAGTGCTGAAATTTCTTGCCAGTGAAAGCAATGTGATGATTTCTTGGACATTCCTCTCATCACTTCACAGATGTTCCCAGTTACCACTAAATAATTAATTTGCGACTTTATCCCTTCACCTTTCTGTCTCTCTTTTTTATAGGCCACAGACTATATTCGGCAATCCAGTTAGTCTTTCTTTTTAGCAACATACCTTGCCCAATTCTATTATAATCTCTTAGCCAATATCACTACACTACTTCCTAATTAGAGTAAATTTTTAGCCATTAGCCATCCATTTAGCTTTCATATTTCATACAACACTATTTATACGAATACTGAATTTTTGTTTAATAACCATGTCTGAGCTACATATATACAACACAGTAAGATTCAAGAATTAACAACTTTCTTGTTATATCCAAATCCAAATCTGATTTTTAATGCCCTGTGAATGCCCTATTTTTACAGACATTTTAATTTTCTTTAAAAGTTTTCTTGTAACATCTGATTACAGTCACTGATAGTGATCAAAACGTTGTTTTCTTTACATTTTACCAATAATTGATATCCATTTAAATACAACATACAACAATAAACATCTATCTAAATAAATAAAATGTGAATATTCTCATAATTATATATTAATGAATATGTGCATATACATACTTATGCGTAGTGTAATTCAAGATGCAGTTACACAAAACTTAGACATAAAACAAGAAGCTAAATTAATTTCCATAAGCCAATATTAGTTTTCACAAATACTAAACTGTCCTTCACAGAATTTAAAATATATGTGTGTCTATTATATTTTTCTTTGTTCTCTTTATTTCTTAATTATGCTGTAAATAATTCACATCAATTATTTCCACGGCTCCTAATCAATTAGCGAAACCTGATCTCCAAACAATCCACACAACCTCAATTTTTTACTTTGCTTGGGTGCTGCCTCTTGATTGCTATTATATTACTTCATTCAAATAATACAAAAAAAAGGCAATTACAGAATTTCTACAACTACTAATTATACATTTACTATAAGCACGTGCACTCACATGCACATGCACACGCGCGCGCGCACACACACACACACACACACACCAAAGTACTGCACTTTTTCAAGTAGTTGTATGATCAAAATTATGCACGCTGATTAGATAATTAATACCATCCATTTGGAAATTATCACAAACGCTACCTCAGCTTAAAGATATCTGAAATTCAGACTTTTGGACACTTCACAAACAGCGTTATTGACACTGTCTCCTCACTACTGATGAAATAATTCTACTTATGTATACTTGTGACGTGTGCATCAGATTATATAATGTCATAATAGCAGCTAGGCTCCCACAGCTGATTTTGATGGTTTATGGTAACTTTTCTTTAACACAAAAATATGATACAAAATAAGCAATATACTTAATTTCTGTACATTCTGAACTGCTTTGTGATGACTCAAATGATGACTCATTTTGATTATTTGATTCGTCATCACATTGGGCTAATGAACTAAACTGCTTGAAAGTGCTGACATTTCAGGACTAGTGAAAGCAATCTGATGATTTCTAAACTGAATCTACATTCATTAATATTAGTTTGTTACAGCTTTTTTCCTAAAAACATTTAATTATGCTAAAAAAAACAGTACACGTGTAGCATTCCTGTTTCATCATTAGCATTTAAACCATGCTTCATAAAAAAATAAAATTGGTTTTTTATCAATTTCAAAAGTTATTTCAATGCATCAGGTGGGCAACAAACGACTATTATTAACATACTGAGTCTGTTTCCTGTCAACTTGTTTGCAGCAGAGAAGTCTCGTGGCATGCTGTTTTATAATTACAGATACATGACCTTCAACTGTCCTAGTCCAGTATCAATAATCACAGATACACAGTCCAGGTTTCTCAGTACAGACAAATTAAATTGTAAAATACTTTCCAACGTTAATATAAAGATTTCTATACTTCAAAATAGAAATAAAACTTAAGTAACCAGAGTGCAAAATGACCGAGACCTATTCTTAAAATTCTTATTCAACTTGTTTCAATTTATAAAAAATTAAATATTTTGACATTACTGGGACTATTATTTTTTATATTATTATGATTTAATAAAAAAGTTTCAAAAAGTTTACCACTTTCTGTGCTACCCTGTTACAAGGCTGTAAATACTAGAACACTGGGTATTTTAAGGTTTTTTTTTAATTAATAATTTGTTTCATCTTCTGTCAATAATAACGTTCTATACATCAAAATAATAAACAAACTGTGAAAACCACGTTCACACATCAATAACAAATACATATGTACTATTAAACAACCAATTTTTTTTTATGTCTGAAGTACATTTTATTGCAATTATGAAACTTTTTATAACTACAAAACACTTTTGTACCAAAATAGGTAGTTCAATTTATATTTTTCTGTCATGAAAACAAGCAAAATTCATAAAAGTTTATTTTATAACAATATTTAGTCACTGTGTGATATGTTTTAAATTAAATAACCTGTAATACAAGAACAAACAATGCACAGATGTATAACCAATTGTTTACACTGATTATACCAAACTAAAAACTTCTTCTGTTAGCCAGTAGTGTACACAAAATACAGTAAACTTTCAAAAGAATTGTATAAAAGGTTTTTTTGCCATATATAGCCACCTGTATATTTCTGTATAATCAAGTATATGGGGATAGCATAGAAAACTATCACCAAGCCCGTGGTAGACACAGGCCTGTCACCTAAGTCTTAAAATGAATAAACTCTGTGTTTATAATTGGCATACTACAACACAACTGAAATATTTAAGCTATACGTGCCAAAAGTTTAGTGTAATCAAACTGTATATGAAGCTCAACCAATATCCCAAAAATGGACACACACACACACAGAGATTATTATTTAAAAACATGTGATCCTCTATTAGTTCTCATACATTTAAACAGTTCTCTTTATGTTTACATAAAATTTTCTAATCTCATACAGCTACAATGAATCATTCTCATACTGCTATCCACTATATTCTATTTATCAAAATATGAGAATGGCTTACAGAAAATTCTATTTCTATTTACGGAAAAATGGCTCACTGAAGTAAACATGAATAAGATTAGGAGAAACCACACAAGATCTAAACAAACCTTGTAGCACGTATGCACAGATCGTAAATTGAGAAAAAAAATCAATTTACAATTTGAAAATTAAATCATGAAATAACAGTAAAAGTCTTCACACAGAATTAAAATAAACGATGACTGCTGACAGTGAAAATTATATTTCTTACTTTCATAGTTACTGTCATAGTCATGAAACATGTCTAAACAAGAAATGAGTTACATGGTAAGCTTAGACATAACACTACATTAACATATACGAAATATTGCGCGTGCTGCTCAATTGCTGCTACGTTGCCACATGAGTTCACTCAACTTTCAGTAAATAACTGTAAGTACTGCATTTAATATCACATGGTTATTCAGCCTTAATTGTTTCTGTATAAAAATAATACTCATTTTCTTCAAATAACTGAACCATCAATTCACACTGTTTACAATCATCACTGCCATTAGAATCACTATTATATCCTTAACATATTACAATGAATATGCCTTGTTAGCCCATATTTAAACAAGTGTTAAATGCACCTGACAAGTAAAAAAAAAACTTTATAACTAATATAACTTATAACACTACTTGACTTTTTCTATTTTTCTCATTTAAATATTCATAAAAAAACAAATAACACAGTAATCTGAAGCAAAAAACTATTAATATTTTATGTAAATAACATATACTTGTACTTTTTAATTTTCTTATGCAAGATACAACAATAATACAATATTTATTATTTTATTTAGCAAGTATTAAATTTTATAGCTGATATATTTTCAGATACCTTTACTATATTATTCTTTCTTTGGAATGAGATATGGTAATTTAAATAAGTTTTAGTTGACTTTATAATAATTCACAGTACAGTTTAATGTAATTTGATGCTTGTAATAAAATAAACATTCATATCATACTAGACACATTCATATTTTATTAGACATAAATATTCTTGTTTCAAAGAAACCATAATCATGAACATACATTGTTTTCTTAATAATTACTGTTTCTTTCTTGTCACAATCATTATTATCATCACCTTCGCCATATCCTCATAACCTTGGAGATCTAGTGAATGCCCATGCTCTGCAGTTTTTAGGATGCTCAGTTGATCACTATTGTGATCAACATTCTATTGTATAAATTTCTGTATTCTTCAATAAAATTGTTTTAATAATTTCTGCATTTTTACAATCACTAGACACAAGGAACTCTTTCCCTTCTTCCCCTAAAATTGGTCCCATCAAATGCTCCATCTAATACCATAGTCAAAACAGCTGTTTAAAATAATTAAATATTTTCTAATTGTTAGGAATGCTCCATGATTTTGAACTCAGATAAAAAACTTTATGAAATGTTTCTACATTTCTAATTTTAATAAAAGTACAATACGTTCAATAATTATGAAAATCTACATATTTATTATTTGTAACATATAACAGTATTCTTCATTATATCCATCTATGACCATTTCTATACATGTGCATCAAAACTGTAAACATATTTTAAAAAACTATAATAATAAACAGTTTCTTACCGGCATTCGTTCTGTTTCCCCACCAATTGGAAAATTCATGGTGGATCTGACGGTCTGAGCTCCATAATACTTGTCATTTGGAACTTTGAGTTCTCCAAATGTGTCTGCCTCAATTCTATGACCTTCCTGTAAATATTAAATTTCATTAATAAATTATTTTTAAATACAAATACTAACAGGGTTGAAAGGTAAACAAATTTTGGGATATTAAAGGAAGGGAAGACAAAACTATGATATTATACAAAATGGAATCTAAGAAGCTAAAAGTCATAAGATATATCATAAGACACAACAACTTTATTGTGAACATGTAGAAGGCAAAAACTTAGGAAGAAAGGGCAAGGCTGATACACAAAAACAACTGGAAAGTGTCAATAAAATCAACTAATTAATCTGCAATAAATGATTGTAGTGACAAAGCACAGCCTTTAGTTCATGATGGTGATGGCGGCAGTGGTGGTGGTGGCGGCAGCAATGACGATGATGATAAAATAATTTTATTTGTTAAAAGGAGCTGATGTTATACTTTGGTTGCACCTATTCTACAACTTACCACATTACTGGCTGAAAATCATTAAAAATAATATTTCCCTTGATGTCAAGTTAAAATACACTTTTTGTTTACTACAAGATAGTGTCAGTAATTTTTGGCAATTAGAAACACACAGTACATTGTGCTGTATGATGAATATGAAGATGTGATTATTTATGAGATGTAAATTGATAAAATTGTCTTAGCCCATTCTAACAAAAAAATATGAAAATAAAGGAGGTGAACAACATACAGTTCTTTGACAGTTGGAACCATGTACAATACTGAATTGAGCTCAGTTAGCAACACTACTCTCATCTGCAGCTTCATGTAAATACATGAAAATGCTAACAAAAAATGTTAGTACAAAGTTGCTGTTACTGTATAGAAAATATAAAATAAACAAAATATTTATCAGACATTCCTACACAGAATCCTATATGACTAACTCTTACATATAATGCAATCAGAGCATTTAATGAAAAGATTTATGAAAGCCCAAAAGAAAACATAAATAAACATACTAAATTATTACAAATGGGGTGATTAATAATAAAAATATCTATATCAGTACAGAGACACTGCCACGGTACTTCCATACTTCATAGTTCCAAAAACACAAATTTGCTACAAATTATTTTTTCCATCATCATATTAATAATTTCTTATTACAAGTAAATGCCCTTACACTTTTAATAAAATGAATACATTAAATAATAGCTCAAAGTAAGGGATGAACAGAACAACACAAGCAAAGCAAGAAAACACAACTGACTGGAAAATGATCGCCATCTGATATAATGCACTTGTTTTTGAGCTCTAGGAAAAAAATCTGAAGCTCAAATGAAGAAAGAATCTTTCAATCAAATGAATAAAGAGTGGTGTCATACAATTTTCTATTCAGACTTGCTATATTTTTAATTGGACTCAGGCATTCGGTTACTAATGTATTCATTTATGAGGTTAAATAATGAAACAATTATTTCAATGATTCACACTTTCAGAACATGCAACAACATATTTTATGTAATATATCTGTGAGAACCTGATTTCCAGATTATTTTTAGTGCCAGTGACACAATAAATGAATTTCAGCAGCAGTGTGGAAAGCAGCATGAAATGGTAATTTACATAACTGAGTCTGTTAAAAATATCTCTGATGAGAAAAATTTCTCTAGGGAAATCTTACATACCCATCTCATAGAGAACACAGCAAAAATTGTTTACAGTGATGTTGAAGTGACTGATGAATCAGTTGCTATATTTGGGCATTATAATAATATAAGCCTGGCTCACTAAGATTATGATAAATTTTATTGCTACAGCTATAAATACTACTATACTATAATTTTCCATTACATCCGTACTAATATATTATTTATCTATCTACTAGAGTCAGCTGCATGGAAGTAGTATCGTCAAGGTCACTCACTTTCACTGCTTCTCCCTGTCACCTCCACGCCCCTCGCCCAGCGTTGTTGCCGGCTAGTACAGTGTGTAGCGTTTTAGCAGTGTTACGAAAACAAATTTCATACATCCACATTATATTCTTCGTTTCAAATTTATTTATGCGTATCGCGTAAATGAATTTGTTTTATCAGGAATAATTAGTTGTGGGTAACACTACTCAGTTAAATTCTGGGCGCCAGTATTTGAGCTCTAAAAATTTGTGTGAGTCGGCAACATATTTTTTGTTGTCGCGTAAATATCTACAGAATTTCTATCTTTGCGTTTCTTCTGTTTCTTTGGCTTTTTTTTTGTTACAATTTGCAGTTCTCTGAAACTACTATTTATACTGCGCTGGTTTTTCTTATGTTAGAATCTAAACCTTTTAGCAATACACACCCTAACTTTACGAAGTACCATTAGGTCAGTTATTTTGTGATTTCCGTACAGTGCACTTACTTATTAAAGTTTTACTGTTTTCTTCATGGGCGGTTATCCTACAGACTGACAGTTGTCTGAGAACGCTGACCTTGCCTGCTGTTGTCGCTTTAATTTTTTCATACTCACGGTCTTTTCCCTTTTGTAAATGAATCTGTTTTTGTTCTCTACACGGTCATTCCTAAGCCATATGGTTCGGAAGTTCTGTTAGGTATATGTACACATTTGGTATGCACATTGCGTATACCCTGTCGGCATGTCTTTTCGGTAAATATTGCTGTCTGACACTTTTATGAATGCCTTTGTCATTTTACAATCCCCTCAAAAATGTGTATGTTTACTGCCCGCGCTACTACCTTTCTTCCGTTGCACAAAGATAAATAGGACTGAGCAATTTCTGTAAACAAAATTGTCGCTGTTGTGACAAAAGCCAATCCCATTTCAGTTACAGTACCCCATTCCAAGTAGGTTGGGTGGACGAGGTGAGGAAGAGACGAATTAGCAACAAACATCCAAAATATTTATCGTCCTTAGTATTGTTGACAGACATTTTGAGCGTTTCATGTGAACGGTTGACGTCTTTATTGTAGACAGTGTGTGTATTAGTTTATTTCAATAATTTGTATTTATTATGAGTGATATTGAGGAACAGTATCCTACATTTAGTTCGAGTACAAGCAGCGGTGGTGTACGTGCGGGCCGAGAGGACATTAGAAAACAAAGTAAAGTCATCATAGCAAACGTTTACAAGTTTTTTAAAAATCTTGCGTATAATGAAGAAGCCAGGAGGAACATAAACTTTGCACAAGTTCGAAAATTGACAGCGGAAGCTTGTGGCATTTCTGAACAGTCGGTGCAACGTATTAGCAATACCGTTGCTTCGGCAGATGATCAAGGCGTGAGTGTTGTGTTCAGTTCTCCAAGGAAAGGGTATAAACGGGAACACAAAAACACTGAACTGGACGATTTTAATAAACAAATAGTCCGCAGGACCGTACTAAAATATTACGACCGAGGGGAATACCCCACTGCAAGCAAAATTCGAGCTGATCTCTGTCAGAAAATCGATTATTCTGGTTCAGAAGCCTCCGTACTTCGCCTTCTGAAAGTGCTTGGTTTTAAATTTAAGAAGTGCAACGATGGACGAAAATTTTTAATGGAGCGCAGAGACATTGCTGCCTTGAGAGCGAAGTTTTTGAGAACCATGCATATACATCGTACGGAGGACAACAGGCCTATAATTTATTTGGATGAAACCTGGATATCACAGAATCATACGAATAAATACATCTGGCAAGACTCCAGAGGGAACGGTGGGCTGAAAGTACCTACTGGTAGAGGTGGCCGGCTGATTATTGCACATGCTGGATCCGCAAGTACAGGTTTCATAGCAGGTGCCAAACTTGTCTTTCGTGGCAGTAAGCATTCAGCTGCATCTGACTACCACACAGAAATGAATGCTGAAGTTTTTAAGACCTGGTTTGTTGGTATGTTGCGCTCCTTGGAAGAAGGCTCTGTCATCGTGATGGATAATGCCAGCTATCATTCTGTACAAATAGATAAACCACCATGTTCAAACTGGCGTAAAGCGGATATCATGGAGTGGCTGCGTAAGAAGAGAATTTCATTTTCCACAGCTGAAACCAGGGATGAACTTCTTTCTAAAGAAGAGATCCGAACGGCCAAGAAGACGTACGAATTGGATCAACTGGCAAATGAAATGGGACATACAGTAGTGCGCCTGCCACCATATCATTGTCAGTATAATCCGATCGAGCTGATATGGGCCCAAGTTAAACGGTATGTTGCAAACAAGAATACGACTTTCAGATTGGCCGATATTGAACAACTTGCACACGAAGCTTTGGACAGGATAACTCAGGAAGACTGGGAGAAGTGCGTAAGACATGCGGAGGCACTACAAGAAGCCGATTACTCAAAGCAGTGCATGAGAGACACCACAGTGGAGCCCTTCATCATACACTTACGTGTGAGTAGTGACAGCGAACCTGAGTCCAGTGAATCCGAAGACGAATACTGCAGGAGTGTTAAAAAGTGTATATAGGTGGTAAACGTGTCTATAGCGAAGCGTAGTATTTTCTATTTTTATTGAAACATAAAAAACCGTGTGTGCGTGTTTTCTTCAGGAGTGTTATGAATGTGCTCTGTGCTATCACTTTGCAAAGTGATAATTGTGTGACTAACCCTATTTAAGGTGAGTTTTTCAACTTACTGCTTATTTATAATAGTCATAAGGAATTCTATAGTTCATAAAATAAGGAAAATTTTAATTATAAAATTAGTAAGGACAATGCATAAAATATAGAATTATAAATTTAAATTCTATATTTAAAGATTTAAGTTAAAAAATATATATATATATAAATAAATAAGGAATTTTAAATTTATTTCATGAGACATTTGTATTTGTTGTTTATAAAATTATCCTTATTTTCTTAAGAAATCCAATTCGTTTCACGTTTATACATACCATTATTTTTATGCTACTTGTGCATGTAACATCTTATAGTATAGTTCTAATTTTTTTACTTAATTATTAATAAGCAGCGCAGGAAATAAAAATAGAATATTTTTCTGAGTCACGAATAGTGCGGTGTCTTCAATAATTAAATGGGGCAAGCTTAAGACACAGGATGCGTATAAAATTCGTTCAAACAAACTATAGCTGACGCGTCGAATTGAATGTTATGTATAAGATACGGAAATTAATTGTTAATTAATTATTAACAATATATTAATTGTGATGTAATTATTATTAAGAATTATTGACAATGTAACAATGTACTCTAATGCATGTATTACAAACTTTCTCACTTTGTTATATTCTTTACATTAAGTAGGCTTACTTACTAGTGTAGCATTTTTCGGAAGAAAGGGAAACTGTTGCTTAGTGGCAACGCTGTAAGTAAGCGGTGTGACCTTGACGATACTAGTTCCATGCAGCTGACTCTAATACTGACCATACTTAATAACATCTAAATTACTTGAAAATATAGTTCATAGTTTTTCTATATATACTCAGTACATTACTTTTCAAAATTATGGAAACTTATAGAGTCAATCGAGTGTGGGTTTAAAATTTATAAAAATGTATAAAATTTATAAAAATTAAATTAATAAAGCAAATTACTGAGAGTTGAGACGCTTGTCACTGAACAGTTCAAATACTAAAATAAAAAAGTAATATATACACTATGTAATTTTGCTTGAAACTTTTGTGTTAATAACAACTTTCTTGTTTATTAATTATTAATAATTATATTTAATTATAATTTATTATAATTACAATTTAAAAAAATGTGTTTATCACACATTTTATTTCTCTCAGTACCAAGTGTTTAACCCTTTTTATAATGACCCATCGTCAGTAGCTTGACAATGCCTCGTCACAGAATAGGTGAAACATTAAAGCCAAGAAAATTAAAATGTGTAGGTCTATTGAACAAAAAAAAAACTGCAGAATTATTTAGTAAACGATGTAGTTCAAGTGACCAATTTAATAGTACACTACTAAGAGATGAATGGGTCAGGACACATTACTAGAACAAGGACCAACAGGTGAACTAAGTATTTACTAAATGGAACACTCCCTGCTATCTACAAAAACTCAAAGTAGTAGCAGCCTGTCACTAGGAGAGCCTGAATCACTAATTATATAGTCAGAAACTGAGTAGAACTGTTTCGGAAGTGAAGGATGAAAGGACAAAAGTGGGAAAAGGCTTTGTTCTAAACAATAAAATGTATTTTCTGTATGTTAAATTATCTGTACTACTTTGGAAATAATAAAGCCAAGGTCACTTTGGAAGTAAATGATGAGGTCTGATTATAAATCTTTATAAGAGGTTTATATGAAATTAATTGACAAGTTGATATCATTACAGAGAGAGAGGGGGGAGAGATAGAGAAGGCTTGCATTATAACTCCACATACTGTACTGTAACGATGGAACTATATGGAACAGTTGTGAGTGTCGTTCTACCCATTTCTAGGCTAGCTGAGCAGCTACATGTTTCTGCCAAGGCCGCACTCAAGTATACTCTAGTTTTCATGTGCTTGTTAAGGACGCATGTTATGGAACATTGGTCTGGAACCCTGCAGGCTATACATAGGCGACAGCTGCCGCTTAAAAGTCAGTTGTAAGTGGTGATTTATTCAAGTGCAGTTCGAAGTATTGCGGTGAAGTGTTATTGTGTTACTTTAGTGTGGAACTGTAACACTTGACATTATTATTGCATGTGGACAAATTTAACTAGAATTACTGTACAGGAGAATGATGTTGATTATAAATTGTTATTTGTGATTAATTAAAGCTGTTGATTTGTGATTTCACTGGTGTCTGTATTTGTTTTCCACTGTACCATATGACGATCAGCGAGACCGTCATAACAGTATATTACAAGAAAATATTTACCATAGTGACTATTCACCATATACACAATGGTGACATCATTTTAAGCAAAAATTATGATCACACACCATTCCTTGGTCTCAATTTTAATCCGAATCTGAACCAAGGGACCCTGACTCTTTCATAACTGCTAAATGCTGTGTTTTTGAATGACTGAAGGATTTCGATTTTGCATTTTACTTTAAGTTTTCAGTCAGCCATATTTTTTCTGTCACTGACACTCTATTCAACATTCTTCAAACCAAAACGTCTGACTTGAAACAATATATCAAGAATAGAAAAGAGACTGCTATCACCTCAGAGATTCTAGGGACAATTTTGAAGTTGTATAAAAAATTAGAAGACAATAAGTTGGAAACTACTAAGGAGAGATGTTCTGAAGATGCTCATTAAATCCAAAAAGCAAATATATGCATCCCTACAGTAAAATTATTTAAACTATGATTAGATAAATGGAGGTGAGATTTCAGGACCTAGATTAGCTGCACTTTCTTGAACTGTTAGATTCAAACAAATTTCTGTGCTTCAAAGCCAAATTTTCTTATAACTTCTTTTTGTCACTTAAATTAAGTTAGTGTTTTTTTTTTTTTTTTACTTTAGGAAAACAAAACTTTTTATGGGTAAAAACGTAAAAGTTTTACCTTATAACCTGAACCGGTTTTCAATTTTAAAAAGCTTCTTCAGAGGTTTTTACATAACAAGTTTTGTGTTCCGAGTCGTAGTGAAATAATTATATTTAGTTAAGTAACGGACATGTCATGGACAACGAAATCCAAGAATTTAATTTAGGAAATTTGCAGAGCGAAATAGTGTCAGTTTACAGCCTTTTCAAACAACTAAAATGATGGATATCTTGAAACAAACATGTTCAGCAGAAGCATTCCAGAAACATATAAATTATGTTGTTTAGTATCAACAATACCAGTGAGCACTTCCACTGTCAGTGCACCTTCTCTTGTTTTAAATACCTAAAAGATGTCTGTGCAATACCCAGTGTGAGAATAGGCTTTCCAAACTTTCCCTATTATCAATTGAAAAAGGCTTACTAGATGAGCTGCAAAGTCAGAGATACTTCTATGATGCTTTCAACATGTGAAATTCCTTTAGCTAGGTGACACGAGGATGCACTAATATACAAATTAAAGTAAAGTTTTCTTACTTATTCACTTATTTTATTTGTTGTATTTTCTTAATTATTTTTACCTGTTTTGTTTAATTTATTAAATTATTTATTTATATCTTTGTTTATGTTTATTCCATTTCTAAAAATTGTGCCCGCTAATGAAAGGTGTATTTGAAACTAGTACCCTTTGACAGAAGCCAACTGCATGCCACTCCCAGTAACAGATATATTGAAACAGATGTATAGTAAAAGAGGTTGAGTCACTATTTCTGCCTCAGTGGTTATCAGTGTGAACCAGTGGTTACTTACAGACTGAAACAATAGCTGTTTATCTATGTTGGGATACATACAAAGCATGTGTATATTACTGCCAGTACTTTACACACCCACCTTAGAAATTTAAAAACATTCATACATTATATATCATAACCCATGTCATTCCAGTATCTCAGTGTTGTAAAACTACCACTGATTTCAGTATCCTGTTCATACATATTCTGATTAACCAATGTTTTACATTTTTAATCATTTCTTTATTTCTGTTTTTGATCATTTTACATGTTTTAATTTCAATTCACTTTTTGCTTCCTCACATACTTTTCATTTTCTTATACCTGTTTTTGTATTATGTACTTTGCTGTTTTTTGTCAACCAAAATAAACTTTTTGTTTGTTCTTTAAGCTGCTCTCATTTGTATTACCTTCAGATTGACAACAAATTCTTTGTACAATTCACTTTCAAATTCAATATCCCTAGAATACAAATTAGGTGAAACTAAGTAAGCTGCTATGTTGTGTTAGTTAGTAGTCATGTAGTTTCCTTTGGACCATTTTATAATCACAAATTGTGCAAAAACTGCAAGTCCAAATATTCAAAACTGTAAAAATTATAAAAACTGTTTTTTGCTTCATTTCTGAGCCAAACTTTGAGAACAAATCCAATACAAAGAAAATACACTATAGGTTCTGTCTGTCTCATGCAAACCATGGTAGTCCAGATACTCTTAAAGTTATACTACCACATTATTAGTATACAATAGGGCATCATCTAACCAAATGACAATTAACTAGAATGTTATTTATTTGGCATATTTCTTAAGAGTGTTTAAAATTCTAAATTGGATTACATGGCTGGGAGATGAATGACTATGACTCAAGTATTTGTTTTTGATCACTGTGTACCGCTGTCTCTATACCAATTAATCTTCTTTATATTTCTCTGTGATTGGTATTCCCATTACACCTTCCACTGGTAAATTTGTCATGTTTCAACATGATTTGTTCTACAAATAAATGAAGGTAAAATAAATTATATGATTCTACCAGGATAGCACGTTCAAAACAATAAATATATGCCAGTTTTTCAGTGTTTGTGACAACTGAGTTCATCAATTCATCACAGTACAAATTCCAAGCGCTATCTGAGTTGAGTTTTAACCAATTAAATGTAATGTAAGAACATATGTATATGAAAAATTTTTACTTTTTAACAGATCCTAATTTCAGATGGAAAGAAACTGTTGATCTAAACTAATGACAAGAGCAACTACGACTTTCTTTTAAAAAAAGACATCCCAGTGCTACTGCAGCTTCACCACAACAAAAATAATAAACATGCAGTCGTCATATTTGAGAGAAACACTTGAGAATGTATCCTCCTGAAAAACTCTTAATGTAAAAGAAATGTTAGAAGGCCTGTGGACCCAGATCCTTGAATTAGTGAATTACACAATTAGAAAGTTGTTCCAATGGGTACAAACTGTTTGAAAGACAACTTCAGGAGGCGAAGATTCAACTAGGTTTACAATGCCCTTACTGAGTTATTATGATTACTATTTTCTTATAATTCAATTTCAAGACTTTTCAATTCAGATGCTATAGTAAATAACCAACCACCAAATGTGAATACATGATAAACCAGACATACAATTTTATCATGTTACACTGAATACATACTATATCATCATTACACATCATGTTATCTAATAAAAATGTCTAACAAATTAAAACTTTCAGATTGAGAGTCTTTAGAAGTACTGATATAAACATTACAACCACATATTTCTGTATACTGGGCAAGTTCTATATAAATATAATTGTCATGAGGCCTATGATGACACAATTATATAGCCAATATTTCAAATAATATATTTTTCACATTTTTATTTCAGAATACAGTGTGCAAATCTAAAAATCTGAATAACTCTAGTATAAGTAATATATTAAAACTCGAACCTAGTTACCATGTCTGATTACTTGGTCAGTTTACTCCTTTTATGTAATTTAACATATGATTAACAATACGAACTGATACTTTATTTACCTTCACAGTTACAATCAGTATTAATTTTAAGATTTTTAATTAATTAACACTAATTAACACTACTGTCACAAAATAGTAAAAAACAGAAAACACTGAAAAAGGAGAAATTTAAAAGTTAGGTTTGATAAAGTTCATGATAATGTGTCTGAATCTCAGATCAACTCCACAGATTAATTTGAATTTGAGTCTAACTGATAGACTTTTGCCATCACAGAAAAAAATACAAATACGTTTTGGCTGCCCAAACAATCAGCAGCCATCTTCATGAAAAGTAATAAAAAATAGATCAGTATTTCTTTATAAGTATTAGTTTATAATTATTCTGAAGATGGCTGCTAATTGTTTGAGTAGCTAATATGTTGCATTTATATTTTTTCTGTGATGGCAAAAGTTTGTCTATTACAATCAAATTCAAAATGTTTATAATCCATCACAGCCATCCTTTAAAGCAGTTTTAACAGATTAAACAAACCCTTATTTTAAAAAATTCGCTAAATGTAAATTTTTGTACAGTATTTCATTACTTCATCATTACAAATTATATAAAATATAACAAAAAAGTAAAAATAACACACGAGTTTGTCAGTAAACCTAGACTGAATAAAAACATGCACTGACACACAAAACGCTTGTAATTTAAAATATATACTGTATTACACAAACATGATTTATACACAAAATATATATTTATTTATATTTACAATCAAATTACAGTGATTTTACTCTAAACATGGTAAATTAATCAGAATGTTATAATATTTTTCTGGGTGAAAGTACTTTTTAAACACTTACCATGTTTTCATTCATTGTAATTAAACGTTTATTTTAATTAGAAAACAAAATCAGCTGTTCGTTTTGTATTTCAATAATTATTTCGTTTTAAACATTCATAAACAAGTATATGCACACGGTTATACGAAAACAAAATAATGTAATGAGGCATACGACCGCAATGCATCCGATGGTAAACGCAAATGTCAAACGACTGATACCGGTCTTGTATGTATGTATATCGAAATTACTGACACTTATACATTTTAAACATTCATAAACAATTATATGCACACGGTTATACGAAAACAAAATAATGTAATGAGACATACGACCGAAATGCGTTCGATGGTAAACGCAAATGTCAAACGACTGATACCGGTCTTGTATGTATGTATATGGAAATTACTGACACTTGTATTGTAGTATCTTGACACTTGTTGTAGTATCAACAATTTATACGCTTTAGTTGTAAGAAAAATCTATTAAAACCTCAAGGAGTATATTTTGAATGTCACAATGAAAAGTTCGTAAACATGCAAACTTCGAAACATTTCTCTAACGAAAATAATAATCGACCTACTTTCTTACCATGCAAATTAAATTTTAACCTAAGCCTTCAGCGTTCTCTTTCAGAGTGGCGTCTAGTGTGTTAGGTTATGATTGTTTACACAAAGGAGCGGGCCAAAGACACTAAGACTACCAAACCTCTACAAGTTAAAAATAACTACCGGAGCAAAAATAGATCATAAAAGAACCTCACAGTTAAGGTTATACTTACTTTTCCACTCGACATTTTCGCCGCACTAGTCGCTATTTGCGCGGATACCGGTCTTGATATATCCTGTAATGTTTTTAAGTGGTTAACCCCACTACGGCCGGCACGAGAAAGCTGTATAATTCCGATAGCCATGATTTTTACTATTTTATTCGTTTTGCACAGCACTTGAAAACGCCACCACCGCTCTCCCTTCAATCAGCTGATATCCCCTCTCCACCTGACCGGACTACTGGTTTACAAATCTTTCAGGTTTGTATCTATTAAGTACGCGCCTACAACAACAAACATACCTATACAGCCAATTATATGCGTTACGTAAAAGTGTTTCGCGACTTCTACTCAATATATTAATGAAAGTAACATTTTGTTTTTTCTTTAATGAATTGTATTGTTATATTTTAGCGTTTAGCCGGAATCATTTTTGGTCAATAACCATTAGTTAATTAAAAATTAAGCTACACAATATTATTTAATTCAATTATAATTATTTAATTAAATCGTATTAACAATGTATTATTAAACAAACTCAGTAATTTATTATGATCATCATTACTGTATTATTTTTATCAAGGTTCTCAAGGATAATTAACTGGCAATTACAGATAAACCTAAAATAGTGGCTTTGTGTAATGAAAACCATCAGAGAGTTTAAAAAATGCAGTTGTGTGTAAATATGTAATAATCTAAATTAATATTAATTATTTATATCCTTATTATTATTAGTATTATTTCACGGGTGTTTCACAGTAGCACATTCACATGACAAAATTGTTTTGTACTATAACGGTATACAAATTAACTATTCTTAAATTTACAGAACGTTGTTATTTAAACGTTGTTAAGTTTATTTAAACATTAACAATAAAATTACGGTTGTTCTCTACTATATGCAATAACAGAAAACTACAAACTTTAATGCAGTTCAGGTATCAAACTACCGGTGAATAACATTCATGAATATTCGATACAAGAAAACTGTTCAAGTAAATTTAAAAATAAAATAAAAAACACATTTTTCAATCACAAATGGTGAAACAAATGTACAAATAAGTTTTAAAAAATTAATGCTTCTGGAAAAGTTTATATTTCTTTAGCGTGCGTATTACAGGCGACCTGTAATAGTCTGAAAATTTGACTGAAAAATTAAGAAAATACATGCAATAAAAGTTTCCTGGGTCACGAAAAACGTAATTTGTTTTTATGGGGTTCATTGTTATCGATTCTTCTCAATCAGGTGTAGTCACCTGCATCAGCTGTAGTTAGCTGTTGCCCGTATTTGTCAACTTTCGTGTCACCTGTTTTAAAGCTTAACTTTTATCCAATGAAAATGTACGGATTTGTTAATTTTGAAAATGAGAAGTAGGCCAGTTCTAACAGTGTCACCAACACACCAGATCTCAATTAAATAGGACAACATTTTTGACTATTGTATAAGGAAATTTTCAGTCCGTAATTTACAGCTTTAAATAATTTTCTAGTTAAAATTACATACAAGAGCCAACGAATCTATTTAAATAGTTTATGCATCCAAAGTTTCGAAGAGGTTATATTGATCTGGCAGAATACTCGTTGACTACGGTTAGGTCGCTGCAACCCAGTTATCGATTTGTCATTTAAATCGAACATCATGTCACGCAAAGTCAAGTCGCGCACTTTTAAAACAAACTTGTTTCAGCACTGTGTGAACGTTTGTTCACGTCGGAGTTTTCTTACACTAGCCATGCTTCAAGGTGCCTTTTAACAACAGAACACTATCTTTTGAGTTCGTGTGCCTTTTAGTGTAGTATAGTGAAAGAGTGGGTTGCGCGAGTGTCCAGATAGTTAAATGTAAAAGCAAAAATTCCTTTGTAAGTAACTCGTTAAGTTTCCTGCAGGTCTCCTATGTAACATCTTTGAATAAATATACTGCAAGTAGGTTTGTTTGAATATTGTAATTGAATGTTTCGCTTACAATACAGCTAACGGATAATTGAATTTGCAAATAATCGGATAATTTAATTACAATATTCAAACAAACCTCTGAAGATACAGAATAATTTCTGTGAAACGTGCGTCAGGTGAAAATAAACCTACTTGCAGTGTATTTATTTGAAGATATTATAAAAGCAAAAATATACAAATAAAACTCAAGACATCATCTGAAGAAATTGGAGACATGAAACAAAAATTCTTTCCAAACACAATGTGTTTTTCTTGCTGTTGTGCTGCTATTTGTTCGTAATCCCAAATTAATTCGCGACAAAATTTTAAAGGTGATTTTAAAAACTTGAACGGAACAGAGAAAAAAAAACTGCAGTTGAAACAAGTCAAGTCATTTGAAACTGTAAACCGTTTTAATCAAATAAATTATGCCGTTTTGCAGAACCTTTATCTTGTCGCTTAATGAATGGAGAGACACTGTGTTATAAAGTCAAATGAAAACACGTGTCCTCATCCGTTTGTGAACCAGGGCTGCCTACCTTCGTAGCCCCAGAGGGCCAGTTGTAAGTATGCGATTCGGGGCCCACATTTTACGTATGACACCTCTTCAAGAATAGGAGGTATAATTATTGCAGTATAATTATCGTTAACTGAGTTGAAACACTGCGGGCTGAATAAATATTCGAACGCTACCTTTCTCCTCCCCACTGTGGGGATATAAACAAACGGAACTGTTCCAATATCCGTACCCGCACTCATTTTCGATATTTCGACTATGCGATTACTGGCATCGATATGTAGTGAATGTCGCATATACTTTTAGTTAGTAAATAGAAATAGTAAAAATTTATTTGTGTATGTTGTAAATAGTTTGTTGACGATTGGAATCATGTTTCATTGCATATTTTTTACGAAAAATGTTTCTAGCACTAATATATTCCGATGTGTGCCTGGGATGCCAAAAGTTGGCGTTGTTAGGTTAACACGAAAACTAAAATTACACATGGAAACCAATATGCCTTTAAAATAATATTCGCTTTTTGTGAAATCCACGTAAAAGAACCAACTCGAAGTAAGGCGGGGTGACTCTTGTCTGTTGCTATACATATCTATACATATTTCGAAGTTTTACATGAACAGATTACTGGCCTATTACTGTAAATTATTTCCATTTTCAGCAGACAATAATGGGATCATCTCCAAAGGATGACAGAGGATCGGTTGCCGAAAGCGGCACTGAACTACAAAGCCATTGGTAGAAGAGACGTGGGTCGTCCGAGGATGAGGTGGGTCCCGGAACAGGTTTATATAATCTAATCCTTGAAGAGGAGAAAAAGAGATCTCGTTTTCCAACAGTACTCGGTTTTTCAACAATATTCGGGTTTTTGTGTGGCAAAACTCGTTTTCCACTAATACTCGCTTTTGTTTCACACAAAATTTGCTTCCAGTGAAGTTTTCGAGATTTTATTAAATAATCCAAAAGAATATTGACCACCTAACGAATAACAGATCTTATTTTCATGTGTTAACACGTTTTTTTTTTTTTTTTTTTAATCTTACTATACAGAAATAATTGTACTTAACTAAAAATGAACTTTTTTCATGTGAAAAACTTACTATTTTATCGGACGCGTTTCGGCTTAGTATCCGCCTTCTTCAGCTTTGGTAACAGACTGCCAGCATTTTGTAATGGTTGTGTGGAAGGTGAAGTGGGGGTGGTGTGTGGCGGAAGGGGATTGGCGCGGGGATTCAATTTATTGTTTGTTTTTTGTATAATTGTGTCAAAAAGTGTATGTGATTTATATTGTAATTGATCGTTGAGTATGTTGTTTGGTTGTGTTGTGTGGTGTTTATATATTTCATATTGTTCAGTTGTGTTGAGTTTTTGGCCTTTGGGTATGTAATGTAGAATTTCAAGATTAGTGTCTATGTTGGTGTAACTGTGGTTTTCTGTGTGTATGTGTGTGGCAAATGCAGAGTGTATATTGTTGTTGGTTAAAGCTTTTAAGTGTTCAGAATAACGGGATGAAAAAGATCTTCCCATCTGGCCTATGTAGAAACTATTGCAGTCATTACAATTTAATTTGTAAACACCTGTTTTGTTATATTTGTCTATGTCTGTGTTTGTATTACTGATGTGTTTTTTTATGGTATTGGTTGTTCTGAATGCTATTTTGTATTTGTGTTTTCTGAATGTATTGGCGATTTTGTGTGTGTATGAGTTGTGGTATGTGAGTGTGATGTACTTATTGTGTTGTGTGTTGATGGTATTTAGTGTTTTGTTGTTTTTGTTTTTGATGCGTTTGTGTAGTATGTTTATTAAATTGGGGTTATAACCGTTTTTTATTGCTATGTATTTTATTGTGTTGAGTTCGTCGGTGTAATCTTGTTTATTTAAGGGTATTTTATTTAGTCTATGGAGCATATGGTTGAAGGCCGCATATTTATGTTGTGTTGGGTGGTTTGATGTGTTGTGTATAACCATGTCGGTTGTGGTTGGTTTCCTGTATATTTTGTACGTGTGTGTATTGTTAGTTTTGTTAATTGTTAGGTCTAGAAAATTTATACTATTGTTTTGTTCAGTTTCCAGTGTAAATTTTAATTTGTGGTGTATAGTGTTTATGTATTTGTGGAAGTTTTCAACTTGTCTTGTGTTGCCTTTGAATAAAAGTAATATATCATCTACATACCTGTGCCAGTATATAATTTTGTTAGTGTATTTGTTGTTGTTTATTATGTGGTTCTGTTCAATGTTGTGTATATATATTTCTGCTAGTATTCCTGATATGGGGGATCCCATCGGGAGTCCTTCTGTTTGTGTGTATATTTTGTTATTGTATGTAAAGTAATTTTGTTCAGTTATTATTTTGGTAAGTGTGATGATTTCTTGTATGTGTGTTTCAGGTGTGTTGTTTTGTCTGAGTAGTTGTTCTAGTGTTTGTATGGTTTCTTTGATGGGGACATTAGTGTATAAATTGGTTATATCAAAAGATGCCAGAGTTGAGTTATGTGGGATGTGTATGTGTTCAGTTTTCCTGACTAGGTCAATGTTGTTTTTGATAGAGGTAATAAATATAACGTAATAAATATAAGGTAATTTTTTATAACGGAAATAAATAAAGACCCCACACTAAAATTTCATAAACAGATTAATAAATTTATAAACAACACCAAACATATAATCAAACCAGAAAACGCCAAATACCTTAAACAAATAAAACCTAACCCCCCTAAACTAAATGCATTACCAAAAATACATAAACCTAACATTCCAATCAGACCATTAATAAACAACACACAGGCCCCCTCCCACAAAATAGCAAAACAACTAGACAAAATAATCAGAGAAAACATAAAACTCAGCAACAGCACCTCTATCAAAAACAACATTGACCTAGTCAGGAAAACTGAACACATACACATCCCACATAACTCAACTCTGGCATCTTTTGATATAACCAATTTATACACTAATGTCCCCATCAAAGAAACCATACAAACACTAGAACAACTACTCAGACAAAACAACACACCTGAAACACACATACAAGAAATCATCACACTTACCAAAATAATAACTGAACAAAATTACTTTACATACAATAACAAAATATACACACAAACAGAAGGACTCCCGATGGGATCCCCCATATCAGGAATACTAGCAGAAATATATATACACAACATTGAACAGAACCACATAATAAACAACAACAAATACACTAACAAAATTATATACTGGCACAGGTATGTAGATGATATATTACTTTTATTCAAAGGCAACACAAGACAAGTTGAAAACTTCCACAAATACATAAACACTATACACCACAAATTAAAATTTACACTGGAAACTGAACAAAACAATAGTATAAATTTTCTAGACCTAACAATTAACAAAACTAACAATACACACACGTACAAAATATACAGGAAACCAACCACAACCGACATGGTTATACACAACACATCAAACCACCCAACACAACATAAATATGCGGCCTTCAACCATATGCTCCATAGACTAAATAAAATACCCTTAAATAAACAAGATTACACCGACGAACTCAACACAATAAAATACATAGCAATAAAAAACGGTTATAACCCCAATTTAATAAACATACTACACAAACGCATCAAAAACAAAAACAACAAAACACTAAATACCATCAACACACAACACAATAAGTACATCACACTCACATACCACAACTCATACACACACAAAATCGCCAATACATTCAGAAAACACAAATACAAAATAGCATTCAGAACAACCAATACCATAAAAAAACACATCAGTAATACAAACACAGACATAGACAAATATAACAAAACAGGTGTTTACAAATTAAATTGTAATGACTGCAATAGTTTCTACATAGGCCAGACGGGAAGATCTTTTTCATCCTGTTATTCTGAACACTTAAAAGCTTTAACCAACAACAATATACACTCTGCATTTGCCACACACATACACACAGAAAACCACAGTTACACCAACATAGACACTAATCTTGAAATTCTACATTACATACCCAAAGGCCAAAAACTCAACACAACTGAACAATATGAAATATATAAACACCACACAACACAACCAAACAACATACTCAACGATCAATTACAATATAAATCACATACACTTTTTGACACAATTATACAAAAAACAAACAATAAATTGAATCCCCGCGCCAATCCCCTTCCGCCACACACCACCCCCACTTCACCTTCCACACAACCATTACAAAATGCTGGCAGTCTGTTACCAAAGCTGAAGAAGGCGGATACTAAGCCGAAACGCGTCCGATAAAATAGTAAGTTTTTCACATGAAAAAAGCTCATTTTTAGTTAAGTGTAGTGCTGTGAAAGAAGAGATGAATAATCAAGACAACTAGAAATAATTGTATTTTTCATTTTACATTTTCTGTTGTCGTTTTCGTTAAAAAACGTTATGTTCTTTGTTTCTAATATTTCTCTCTGTCAAGCACTGTGTAGACACATTAAACGTCATATATTTCCTAATTATGGGTTATATTTCTTTCAACAGTAAGCTAAAAACTAAAAACCATTATTATCTAACCACACAAACGAAAACAACACGTATTTTCACTTTGTATTAAGAAACAGAACAATAATTTACAATTAGTACACTTCTTCACGTCGTAGTACATCGATACAATCGCACATTCAAAACTTCGAAAATATAGTGTGGGTATGGATATTGGGCAGTTTACTTCACTTTTTATCCCATTTGGGGGGGGGGGAGAGATAAGCCCACTCCAAAACCCCGATTGCTGCACAGTTAGATTTAGATATTGTTACAACGGTCTAACTGATCGTCGTATGGTACAGTGGAAAACAAAATACAAGACAATACTGATGTCACTAAAAACCAGCTTTAATTATCACAATTAATAATTCGTAATCAACTCGTACAATAATTCAAATTAAATGTCTCCGCATGCAATAATAAAGTCAAATAATAGAGTTCCACACAATTCTTAACATACTAGAACCGCACTAAGGAAAATCGCTCACGTAACTAACTGACAACCCGGCTGCTATGTCTTTTTATAGTTAGCGCAGAGGTCCAGTATAGATTTCCCTCCTTACTGCACGCCGGTTTAATGCGTATCTCAAGTGTTGTTGAACACACTAGAACACCTACCTGTGAGCGGCCACAGCTGCCACACTGGACGGGGGGGGGGAATGTTCTGGGCTGTTCGATAGGTTTCTCGTTACAATATAATTTAGAGTGTTAAATAGCTTATTTTGGTGTGATGAGTTTTTAATAAACACCCGATGCGTGTATTAGTCGGGACGGGTGATGAACGATCCCAACGCAAGATAAGTGCACAAACTGGGTGCGTACGAACTTTATTACAGTAGAGAGCAGGTTATTTTGAAAGTTGTTCTCCAATAGTTAGGTGCAAAGAGATTGTTACTGTACACTGTAACTGTACAGCAACGAAGTAATGATACGACTTGAATCCGAATAAGATAGTTTATTTATGAAAATGACATTATTAATTACCAATAAAATTATTATTATAAAGAATTCAATCCATGATTAACTGACTCATCCCATAAAGTTTCTATATAAGAGCACAACACAAAATGGAACCTGTTTAGATTCCAACTAATATGTCTATATCTACAAAAAAAAAAAAAAAAAAAAAAAAAAAAAAAAAAAAAAAACTGAAGTTTGTTGTAGGGTCATCCAATTCTTCCATAAAAAAAAAAAAACTGAAGTTTGTTGTAGGGTCATCCAATTCTTCCATAAGAAGATTCCTGTAGGTAACTTTTTTAACTAATAGCAAAAAAGTATGTGACTAGGGGCGTATTTACAGGAAGGCAAACGGGACCGGACCCCTCCCCCTAGGGTCGAAAAGTTGACAAATTTTGCTAATCTCTTAATTTTTAGTGTGTTTTATTATTTTGTAAGCTGTGTACCCTAAAATAGTAGTAACTTTTTTAAACATACAAACAGGTTTATTACACAGCATTAGCGTATACGTTTGATATATGAAGTACGTGTAGGAAAATCAATTTAGTCAATAAGTATCTTGTAAACAATGTTTCTATAACACGTATTTTTATTTTGTTATAACCGTTATTACTTTAATGGGATTTATTTCAGGATGTTGTCACACGTTTTTCAGCCACTTTATAGATAGTAATATTGATTAGTCTTAATTTGTTTTTTCTTTTGTATGAAGGCGACTCGATCCCGGACCCCCTATGGTCAAATTCTAGATACGTCACGGAATGTGACACAAATCAGTGGTTAAATATACCATCAAATCTCTCGAGACGATTTGTAATAGCCATAGTTAAAGTTATTCTTTGGCACTTTAATGCAAAATAAGTACTGTCAGGCCTCCCATGCAAAGAATAATTCTCTAATTTATTTCACGTTCACGGTTTCAGTGATTGACAACGTTCGTTGATATTATTTTTTTTAACTATTGACAGTGTTGCGTCTCACCAGGTATTTTTCACTACCTACTAATCGTTAGTGCTTTTAATAAAGGATTGTTGTGATTTGTTTCTTAATAAATTTTATTTAAGAGTTTACATCTTCTTCCAGTAACAAACGAACCAAGGCGAAGCGATGTCTCAGTTTCAACTCGACCGTTTGGCATTTGTCTATCTATTCGGGGTATGTCCCACGATAACTTTTGAACACATCAACTGATATTTTTACCATACATAACCCTACTAGTTTTGAGATTGATTCCACAAAAAATAGGGTGAGAGAGGCAAAAATGTGAAGGGGGCCAAAATTGTGAAAAAACGCGAAAGCCCGTGTGGAAATTTAGCTCTATCGCAAAAGCCCATAAATTAAAGCAAATTTTAATCACAATCTGAATATAATGTTCATTTTTGAAAATTTCAAATTTTTTGGACGTCAGGGCTCAAAAAGTGGGTGAAAATTTTGATAAAGTCGTAAAAATTCGTGTATCGTATTAAATTAAAAAGAATTTTAACCAGATCTGAATATAGTGTACGACTGTTAATTTTTCGAATTTCAAAATTTTTAGACGCCACAGCTCAAAAAGGGGGACAAAAATTTGGTAAAATCGCAAATTCCATGTGGTCTATCAAATTAAAGAGAATTTTAACCAGATCTGAATATAGTGTACGATTTTTAAAATTTCAAAATTGTTTACGACAGGACCAAAAATGAGAACACACTTTTTTTAAATGTAAATCCCCGGATGTCAGACTATAGAGAATATAAACATAAATCCGAATGTTTGGAATTTTTAGCGTTTATTGTGTGATTCCTCTACAATTGCTACTTTACTGAACAAAGTAATATTAGGGTAATCGGATTTTCGTATTTTTCTGAAAATTGAAAAATTATTTAGTATCAAAATATATCCAATAATAAATGGACTTCGTTCAAAACAGTGAGCGAATTCTGCAGCTCAGGGAGCACACTAGTAATAATAGGCCTAACAACAACAACAATAATAATATCACGCAGCAACAATGGCTGCCAATCTCTGTGTGGCAAGAGGTAATACCGGGTAATACTATACTGACGTAGTTATGAGAAATTCCAACAGATTGCACACCGTCTGTAAAAAATAAAGGCTGTACCCCGTTATGCCTCATTTCCCCCTATTACCAAAACGGTCGGATGGACGTCTTGCCAGGTAAATTTGTTTTGGGAGAACTTGGATGATTTTAAAATGTGATGTTTCAATGTCTGAAGCATTTCTAGCTTAGTCACAAACAAGTAGCCTATTTTATGTTTTAGCAAAATTCTCCAAGCTTTGACTATCGATTGTTGGTCACAATAGCTACTGAGTTGAAAATACCCATCGTTCATGTCTCAATGCAATGCATCTTAATTCGTGGCTAATTATATATTCATTCGCTAAAATAAATTGATGTTTTACCCCGGTTGTTAAGGATTTACAGTGATATTGCTTGAATTTCCTTGTATAGAAACTCGAAATCGAATCTAGTATAGCAATAAAAAGTCGAACTTTTTAAATCTTTATTTATATAATACAGTACAGCCCTGTTCATTATACTGTAAATATTCATAGTATGATAAAAAAAACAGCTACTCTAAAACACTTAACTTAACAATTAATTCAGTTGTTAATAACGTACTTTAATTTAAAATTTATACTACTATAATGCTATTCTGCACTGATCGTGTGGCACCACTGAGTAACAATTGTAAATTGAATACAGAATGGCTGGTGTGAAACGAAGGAGGTTAAGTTGTTTTTTTAGTGATTTTTAATGTTTTGGCGTTGTTATAAATTTTAGGCATAGCTTGAGTGAAGTGCTTAGTGCTGTTTGGTATGTCCAAAAATCTTCAATCTAATAAATCTCAGTCCGTGAAACGTAAAAGGAAAATGTCGCTTAATGAAGATAGAATTGGTGTCAAACGACCGTTAGGACAGATTCCGTATGGCGTCAATAAACAAAAACAGAATAATGTTTTAGAAAACAACCGTAAAAGTGTGTACGCAGATATCTCCCACAGAAATAATGGTTTGAATAATTGGAGTAAATTTAAAGAGTTAGAACTTAAAACAAAACCACCGTTGACTAAATTGATTGCAAATAACACAGTAAGGTTACAGAAAGTGGATCTTACCAAACCAGCAAATACTAAGGTCAGAGAGCGAACAAATAATAATTACAAAGCGTTGGGATATAACAGAGCAAAATCATATTTAGCAAAATGTGTTGCTATTGACTGTGAAATGGTTGGGGTAGAAGAGAATGGGAAAGATGATATGGTCGCTCGGGTTTCCTTAGTGAATGGATTTGGTGAGTGTATTTATGATAAATTTGTAAAACCTATGGAACCTGTTGTGGATTATCGTACTTTTGTTAGTGGTGTGCGACCAAAGGATCTAGAAAATGGCGAAGATTTCAAAGTGGTTCAGAAAGAAGTGGCAGACATTCTAAAGGGTAAGAAATTAATAGGACATGCTTTGAAAAACGATTTGAGAGTGTTGTTTTTAACACATCCAAAATGGGCATTAAGAGACACGTCAAGGTATCACAAATTTCGTGAGGGTCATAAAAGTACACCGTCATTAAAAAAATTAGTAGAAAAATACTTGGGAATGAAGATTCAAAATGGTGAACACGATTCAGTCGAAGATGCCAACGCTGCCATGCAACTGTATTTGATGCATAAAAGAGAATGGGAAGAAGAGCTTAAGAAAAAACGTAGAGGCCATAACAAGATGGTGAAATACAACCCGCCTGAGAAACTAACTGCAGACAATGTTTGAATATCGTTTCGTGTAAGTATGTAGGTCATATTTGTTTTAAATATATATTAGTACTATTATAATTGTAATGATGAGATTTTTATAGCATCTTGTAATTTTTTTGTAAAGTACAGAAGACCAAATGCCTTATCATAACTCCTAACAAAACTTTTAATTTTTATATACATAAAAAAGGGGTACCGTATGTTCCCATTATCTTTACATATTTTCGATATTTTGACTATGTGACCAGTGCTGTACTGTTCGATTTTGATTGAGGACAAAATTATAATGGTGTCCCATTGTGTTGCAGAACTTGTTTCTTTAAAACAGTTAATAATATTTTGCTCACAAACCAAGCAGTTCTAATCAAAATTACGTTTCATGATAGCCATTAAAGACATAAAAACCAAATTGTTTACACAGGAAGGTAAAAGTAATGAATAGTTTATGGTCAAGCCAAGGTTCACTTTGAGTTGTGTATTGTTTAGTGTTGTTTGTAAAATAAAAGTAAAGAGTTATTTTTGTACACTGCACTGTTGTATGTGTGTTGGCTTGTATTTGTGTGTTAACTACAACATTCTGTGGTAATTATCGACTTTCTGGGCTTTGCTGGTATTGGAGTGACATATTTTTTTCTATTCTTCTATGTTATATAAACACGAGAAAAATAATCTTAAACAGCGGTCAAACCTATTTACGGAGAAAAAAATAAAATAATTACTCCCATAAGAACGCATGCAAAGGTGAATGAGCGCCATATTGACTGTGTAGACGGTGAGCCGAATTTGACTGCAAATCATGTTGATGCGTTTTCAAAACAAAATTTACATGATTTTTACATGTTCAAAATTGCGTTGAGCCCAAACGGCGGTTTAAAGCTTTGCGTTGAGCCCACCTCGAGTTTATTATTACATTATATGAGTTTATTATTATTATTATATGAGTCCACCTCGGAGGCGCCGGAGACTAAAGCATGTGCGGTGAGTCGGCTACCCAAAATACTCTCAGCGATGGATACTGTAGGAAACTGATGAGCCGGCCACCCACGAGTCCGAAATGTAATGCTTTGCATTGTAGGCAATTGAATTACATTAAGGCAAAATGTAGTGGTGATCCCACTAACTACTCAAGTTAATATGGCACTCATTCACCTTTGCATGCGTTCTTATGGGAGTAATTATTTTATTTTGTTTCTCCGTAAATAGGTTCGACCACCGTTTAAAATTATTTTTCTCGTGTTTATATAACATGGAAGCATAGAAAAAAAAATATGTCACTCCAATCAGCAAAGCCCAGAAAGTCGATAATTACCCATTCTATGGTTAAGTATACCGGTTTAACTTCTAACATTGCTAACACACTTCACGTAATGATTAAAGGAATAAAATATGGTTAGAATAAAAAAACTATTTCTTTAGATGAAATAATTCATGGGTACATTTTAAATTATTTTATGAAATGTATACATGCTGTACATAGCACATATTGATACGTTGCATAACCAAAATATTGAAACTGTATTGTAAGCATAGATCAGGGGAAAAGTGTCAAAAAGGGCATAAATAAATGTAAACTGTAAGGGTAGGATACAATTAACTGTTGATACCATTTCCCAATTTGCTTAAACGGTTGTAAAAAAGTTGTCAGTAATATACATATTAGCCTATAATACTTTTATATTTTGCATTTTTAAACACAACTTTGTGAACAAAATGTCACCTGCAACACTATAAAATTGACAGAACTTATTTTTTTCATTTTATTTATTTACTTTTTTGTACTGGGGCAAAGAAGTTACTGCAGCCAGTATAAAGTTAGATGCATCTAGCAAGGAATTCACTGAAGACATGTCGTAATAACATGTTTTGGTCATAAACTCCAAACATAGACAGACTTCGTATTATGCTACTTAGGGTTTTCTCCCAGTGACACATTATTACTGAGTTAGCTGTTTGTGTATTTGATCCAGCGTTCTAGGTTTGTTTATTTACTGCCACATGCATTTACTTATTTTCAATAAACTGACACTTAGAGTGAAATAATTTCTTAAACCAATTTTATACCTACAGTCACATTTTTTTGACCATGAAATAGAAAAATTAATGAATATAAAGTGTTTGTTATATAAATGGAAAAGTATTTAAATAACTGTAAATCGTTAGTTTAGCATAAACAAAGTTTTGAGTTGTCAAAACATGTAATATGGTACATGGTAGCCTGTACTTGTATTGCAATACTATCATTGTACAGTGAAACAATAAGAAAGTTGGGCAAGCTTTGCATGACCGTCATACAGTGTGCAGTGTCTTGTATAAACTGAAGTTTCATTCATTTTTTATAATCAGCAAAATCAGTTGTTCTAATGAATGAGGGCTACAAAAAATGTATATGCTGTATGTAGTCTAGCTTTCGTTTCTAACATACACGCTATGTAACATAGCATACGTTTGGTTTTGGGGTTGTTATACAATCTCTCTCTTCTAGGTTAGCAGCCTATAGGCTGGTTGGCAGCAGCTCGCCATTCTTCATGCTTCTGTGCTTTTTTTTTCAACTCACAATATGATGTGCAGTTCATATCAACCATAAGCTGTTTCATGTAGTCTAACATTGTTATACAATAGAGTCCCACTAATCCAGAATTCCCGGGTCATCCAAATCAGCTTTCTAAAGAGAAAGCAGATGACCCAAAAAATAACGCTGACATTTTCTGTTTTAAGTGAAAAAGTATTAAATATATTATTTTATAGCAGTACTTTATTACTGTTCTTCAAAATAATTTCTTAACTTGGGTAATAAAAGTGTGGGTAGCAGGTGCTGGCTTCGAGTGCACAAATTTGGAGTCAAGTTGCATTCTAGTGTGGAATGTACAGTACAGCAAACAAGCATAAGTGTCTGCAGCAGTGTTCTTGAAAGTGATTCAAGCACCATCAGCTCTTCGTCCTTTATGCACTTGCTGTCGATGTTAATTGACACTGGTGACAACAACAGTGGAATGAATTGCTTGTCAAGCTTACAAATAACACTGCGAGTGTTGCTAAGTGCAAAAAGGTTTATCAGTAGAACAAAAACTGCAGTCTTCTTTCCAAATTGATAAAGCTGCAATGTTAAAAAAGTGCTTGAGTTAGGGTAGGAATACAAATGGTTTCAGACTGGAAAAAAATCAAAACCAAATCAAAGATGTTTATGCTAAAATGTCACTAAGGAGTAACAGGGGCACACTTAAAAAGTCAATGAACAAGATGAAACCGTGAACGTGTGCTTTCACAGTGATGAGAACACAGCGTTACTGTATCAGGCCTGTATATAAGAAACTGCATTAAAATTTAATTTAATGCAAGTGTAGGGTGGTTATCAAGGGGAAGGAAAAAAAGCATTCAACAATGTAGTACCGGTATCAGTGGAGAGATTCTTTTGTGGATATTCTGAGGAATTCAAAACTAATTTTGAGAAGTTTGTTAACGATGAAATATTAGAGTCACAGATTTTTAGTGCCGATGAGATTGGTTTGAATTATAAAATGTTGCCCAAGATAATGCTGGCATCAAAAGTAGACTCTGTGGCCAAAGGACGTACATTAAAAAAAGGTAGAATGGTGCTGCGCATTGCAGTAATGTATCTGGAATATTAAAAATTCCTTTTCTAATAAAAAAAAAGATTAATCTCAGAGTATTTAAAAACGTCAGCATTCCCAGAGATGTCTTAACTTCTAGCCTCTTTCTTCATGTAGTCTCAAAAACTAAAGAAAATAGCAAGTGATTCGGTACTAAATCCTGCTTTACTCCCCTAATTGTTTTAAACATTTCAAAGTTTGTATGTTTTCACATAATTCATGATTAATTAATGTAGTTAGTAAAACTTAATTTATATACGGTAATTCATTTAGAAATTAAGATAATGACAAGCGTAACATCTGTGTGTTTCAGGAAAGCTGTTTTTGGCTCCATCAGATGCAAGCCAAAAGTTGACCAAATGTACAGGAAAATGTAATCTGTATATACATTGTCATTATCATAAATTTGTATGATATACTTTACATTATATATATTTATTGTATATATTCATATATATTTTATAAATAAATAAAGATTTTAATTTTAACACTAATATTTTATTTTTTATGTGTTCTCAGCCTCACTACAACACTAGTTGATTCAGATACCCTCATGGTTATGAAAGAGCAATTAATATTTTATTAGGATATCACAGGTTTTTATATTAGGTGAACTGCTAGTGAACTATTGTGTGGTATATAGTAGCTTTAGATGAATACAGTTACTCCATAGAAAGTCTGTAAATTTATTGGGAAATACAAATTGAAGTTATAGTTTTAAATCGTGGATATGTTTTGTATGATGATCCATATAATTGTGATACATGTTATTAAATAATACATTATAATTGTCTGCTTTGACTTAAAACTGCTTTTGGTGACAGAGAGTTTATAACTTACATTTGGTAGGTACCAAAGTGATTTGGTATATAAATAATGTACATGGGAAAAGTATTCCATACAGTAAGGTAAGTAAAAACACCAGGTAAAAGGTTAGGGGAACAAAAAATTGGATTATTAAAACGATGGTAAAAACCGTCAACACCAGGAACTGTAAAACATCGCTGGATTTCTTAATGGCTTTATTCAGTTTACATTTAATTCAATTTCTCAAATACAGTAATTCAATACTTATACAATAACAATAATGAATTATTCACCAAAATACTAATTCAGTTTCAAAAAAATATTGAGTGTATCATTCAGGGTTGGATTAGAAGCGTGTGGTGCCCTATGCTGCCACCAGACTGGTGCTCCCTCCCACGATTAAAAATTCAACCTTTTATCCATTATTTACACTGATAAATGGCATACACAATTTCAAAAGTTAACAATTATTTTATTAAACTCAACTTACAACAAATATTTAGCTAAATAGTGATTACAATGAGCATTATAGTACTTAAGCTTAGAAAATACTAATCATAATTTTTTCTTGATTTTGCCTTAACAAAGTCTAGCATAATTTCTTCTAAATCGAGCGATTCAAGTATCCTGCTTTCAATATTCAACCTTGCTATTGAAGATAATCTCTCATCTCCCATAGTTGAACTTAACATATCTTTAATGCGTTTTAATACAGAAAATTATTTTTCAGATTCGCAGTTAATTATTGGAATCGTAAAAAGCAGACAATAAGCAATGTATATATTGTAGCATCACAAAATGATACTAGCATATAAACTCAACTGAAGTATCAAATTAGTCAGGGAATTTGGATTAAATAAACCATTAATTAAGGAAAGGATGAATTATATTAAATAAATCTATCAACCAGGAATAGATAGAGGATAATCGTTACAGAATCATGAACAGAATGAAAACATAAAGTAAACTTGAAAGCCAAGATCAGAAATAACTTGACAAACAGACCTCTAAAAGACAAGACTAGACTATAACTTTGACATTAACAGTTACCCAGTAGATTAGTAGAGTGAGAGAATATATCATATTACAATGTTGAAACCATAAATGATTAGGATATAAACCAAAGTACATTCGAGAATAAGAGAAGTCAGTCATATAACAAGAATAACCATTAAACTAGGATTCAGATCTAAGACTGAGTTTGTAAACTATCATAAGAATAGAATTGTAATAAAAAAACTATAGATTTATGAGTAGAATTATATGTATTACAAAGAGAATTTGATAAACAATAAAGAAATTGTAAAGTATTATTAACAATGTATAACCAGTAATGGGTAACATAACCTTGAAAGAAATGTATGACAAGGAACTATAACATAGATTAAATATAAAATATACTGAATGTATAGATTCTATAATATCTGAGAGTAAATAAGGTGCCATGAGACAAGTAAAGTGGAGAACTTTCTGTTGTAAGAAAGTTGTAAAAGTGTTAATTTGGTATAATAATGTAGTAGAGTATGAGGTGAATGAAGCCTAATTTTGTATATTGAAGAATAATAGGAATGTAAGAGTGAATGTAATATAACTCAACTTGTAGTATAAAGTATGACAACGGAACGTACTAATGACTAATAATGTTATTGTTTTTGAATAAAGAATAACATGATTAGTAAGAAATCAATGTCCAACAACAACATACTTCTACTTAACAGAAGGACAGAGACCGTATAAGGAATAAAACTTATAATAACCTATGTACAATATGTCAAGATAGGAATTGTGTAATTAGATGAAGACAAGATTAATCTAAAAATGCTTGTAAAATAATCATAAGAAGATAATTAACAAGATAGGTACTTGGACAAGTAACCCTACCTATACTGAGTATGACAAATAAAGAGATTGTAAGATATATAACATGTTTTAAATAACCAAATGTATATCAAAAGATTATAATGTAGGCCTATATTAGAAATAAGTATCAATTGTTACAGTGTATAATAGTTGTGCCATTTTATTGTAAGAAGTAAAAATAGTCATAGTGACCCAACACATTGTAAGGCATATTATAGAAATTAAGAGTTTGATAGGAAGTTAATATTTATTATCATGTTTAATAATATTAAAAATGTTTGTTAATAACAGAAAAACATATTTCCAAGAGAGGAAACAAAAATTGTAACAAAAAACAAATTTTAAAATAATGTATTAGTATAGGCAAATTGTTAAACTTGTTTATTTTCTTATTAATGTATGAAAACATGTCCGGTGAGGATTTTAAAATGTTCAGAATAAGCAAGCAGTGCAGTGCTAATAATATAATAACAATTGCGATTATCATAAGAACCTTATGTCAGTTTTAAGAATTTTGTGAATTCCGATATGGAATACTAACAACAACGAAACTGACACTACAGTCAACGATCTAATTAAAATGATGTAATGACCGTTGACCATGACATAATTATTAACCAATTGGAATGTTATGTTTGGAGGGGGTGAACCCCGAAGGAACAAGTCTCGACATCAAATAACACACTATAAATAAGATAATTCTGCGCATCGCTGACAGTTCGTGCATCATCAGCCAGAGGAGTAACTACGGCTCTCCGCGTCACTAATAACCTAAAACTAATAGTACGAATCAACTTAAAATAGGTTAGGTTTCCCATGTAAACAAGAACATAACCCCGAAGAAATATAGTGTTGTGAGTGAGTGGCGATATGTTATGGGCAATAAAGTGAATTATTAAGTGAAAGTGAATAATATCCAGTGAATAACAAAAGTGAAGTAGGCTATAGTGTAAAATACTTCAAAAGTATTTTAACCAAACTATAAATCATAATATTGAAATAACTTCACTACTTTGTTTACACTTATGTACGAAATATCACTACACCAAAACACTAACACATTAATAATTTTTAACACTTTTTTAATTATTATTCATTGAGTTCCATGTTGGAAACTGGTAATTGTATTCAAATGAGGGTAACCTCAAATTAGCCACTGTTCGGCCTAGACGACTTTTTAATTATTGTTAGTTGTAAGATATTATTTGTTTAAACCACAATCAAATCATTATTGTAAAGCTTAGTAATTCGTGGCAGTTAATTTCATTTTATTATTGTAGATCAAAAGAATTCATGCCTGAGAATAACATAAATAATTTTCAGTAATTTTAATTGAAGTAGAGTTACCAACCTACTGAGCTAGAAGTGTAATAAGCCAGGTCAAATTATTATCGAATCAAATATTATTTACTTAAAATTAGAGAGATAAAACCCAATCGAAGAAATAATAAATGAATTATAACTCAGATTAAATTAGCGCAAATTATTATTATTATTTCAGTAACTTATAGTTTTTGTATTTATGAAAGTTGGAATTTTCAAGCCACCTTAACGATTACGTTGGCAGTGCCAAAGTAACGATTTGGAGGCGCCACGTATTATTTGAATTCTCGAACCAAACTAAATGTATTAACATCAAGGTGAACAAGAATAATTAGATTAAATTAATGATTTCCAACCACCCAATAAATTATTGGTTTCATTAATAATAATAAATTTATGGAATGCTAATCCAAGGTTCCATATGGCGCCCAATTTAATTTTAATCCACACTTAAATTAATTTTGATAGTGGTCATTCATACAAATTATAATTGAATTTATTAACAGAATAACAGAGACGTAACAACCACAAGTTAAAGACTTAACGACGACGTGTACACAGCAGGTATATAAACACTCGAACATTATAATATTCAGAAACACATCAATCATTTTACAATCAGTAATCCAGTTTAATGCTTTGAGTGGACAAACTGTAGGTACATGGAACCTATCATCTTCATTAGAACGATTTGAAAAAAAAACTATGAAATTTTACTCATGGCACAACGTGCTTCAATTCTATTACAAGATCGTTACTCAACTCATTCAAGTAAACTTCTGTAAGAGCTTTCGCTTGATTTGCCAACTTGATACTCTTCGTGGTTAATAAATATGAAAGAAAACCAAACAATTATGTATCAGTTCAGCTGAATGGTGCCCCCTCTGACAGCCGAAGTCCTGGTGGCCAGTGCTGCAGCATAACCTAGCATTATGGATAATCCGTCACCAGTCACATTGTAAACTAAACTGCTTATGTTTAGTTTGCATATCATCTTATATATTGCTTTACTATAAGCAACATAACTTTGAAGTACGTCTATACAAATAAGACTTCATATGACCATTTAGTAATACCAAAGTCTGAATCATTACAAAAAACACTAAATCGTCATTCAGTTATTTTACATTTTTTTAAATCTGTAATACATTTTAATTCAATTGGACCCATTATATTTTGATGGTACGACATAACTTCATTCTAGTTTTATGGTATAGTATTTTGTATTTATTTATTAAAAAAATTAATTGTTTTGTACAAATATTTCAATTTAAAATTGTTTACATATGGTAATCTAAAAGGACAACTCGACCCGCAAACGCCCGACCATCTTAGCCGTACTCGACATCCGCAAAGCCTTCGACTCTGTCTGGCACAATGGCCTCTGATTTAAGATCCTCGGATGTCACTTTCCCCCAACCATCATCAAATGGCTCTCCCAGTTCCTGGATGGACGCACTGCGCAAATCCGAGTCCGTCAGCATCTCTCGGCACCCTTCCACCTCAATGCCGGTGTCCCCCAAGGCTCCGCCATTAGCCTACTTTATATATCATCTTTACTAAAGACCCCCCCCCCCCGCCAACTCTACCCTACCCATCTGCAGGCCTAGCCCAGTACGCCGACGATACTGCCTACTGGGTCTCAGCAGGCGCACACCGGCAGGTCCCAATCAAACTACAACAAATCCTAGAACCTTTCTTCGCTTACTGTAATACTTGGCGAATAACAGTAAACGCGGACAAAACCCAACTCTGTGTTTTCAACTCCACTGGACGCAACATGACGAATTTCTATAACACGCCCGTCCGCGTTGACCCATCATCAGTACGTCCGAAGCGTGATTGCCAATATCTGGGCGTCACGCTTGACTCCAAACGTACCTGGCGACCACACATCAAACGCACAACTACCATCGCCCGTACCCGCCTCCGTTCACTCAGAACCCTCAGCCACTGCTCCAGCGACTTACTAGGCCGCATCTATACTACATGTATCCGACCCATCCTCACATACGCCCACCCAGTTCTCCTTACCGCCTCCCCAGCCTACCTCGATCTCCACCGTGTCACAGAACGGCGGGCCCTACGACTCATATACTGCCGGCCATGCCTTACGAAGACCTCCAATGCCGCCCTGTATGCGCTTAACACCCGCTTCCCTGACCTAGATTCCTTCCTTGGTAAACTCAACTGGAAGTATTCCCGCACAGCCTCCCGCCGCAATTCCATACAAACGATAGTCCCTTCAATTAATAGACCCACAATACAAGCCGACCTTCCTACCAACTAAATCGCCTCCTTGCAATAGCCAATGGTCCTCCCCCCCGCCTCCAACCTCGCCGGCGTCAAAGACACAGACCTACTTAAGCAGTAATACATACATTTCCCCGCCAAGGACCTCTCTTCCCGGCAGTAGCGTCCTGACATCCCAAAGCAGCCAAAATAATCAACACACGATAAAACTCCCCCACACTCTCTTCACTTCACCACAGTAAACACACGCTCTAGTTCCCCACACTTATGTACCCGCATATAATCCAAATCTGTTCCTTCCGCCTCCCTTGACGGCACCCTGTCGCCACCTAACAGCTTTGGCGACCAGCGTCACACGTCCCTGTCTTGGCCGCCCCCCCGAAAGAACGTCGCAGAAGAAATATGAAGAAATAAACAAAACAAAGCAGCAAAATGAATAAATAAAGATGCCATAAAACACCTATAACGGCCACATCCATCTACCTCTCCCGCTAGCGTATGGCTACACACTACACTCTCATACAATATCACCAACACACAGTACTCTCCCAGCTAAGTGCCTCCACCTTCTCCGCGGCCCGGTCGTCTGGCGTACGTCTCCCCAAAATCCCTTACCCACACGGCTGAAGGGAGCTCGTCTCCAAAACAGCCTGAGTCCGACCAAAAAAAAAAAAAAACTACCACAACCTCTATCCAATGCAATTTTGTTTTATAAATTGCTATGTTTTTACCATCTTAAAATGTTTTTTCTATGTGTTGAACTAACTGAATCATAATATTTATTTTAAAAAAAGTGAAAAACAAAATACGAAGAAGTAGTATTCCTGAAGATACAAAATTAATGTTATTAGACCTAATACAGAAGAAAGTAATACAAAAAGAGTAAAACCAGTAATATCAAGGTCACTTATAAGACCACTAATAGTATTACGAATAATCTTCGTGTCCGCAGAACTACCAGCCTTGAACACAAAACTGGTGTTTACAAATTGATATGTGACGATTGTGACGCCTTTTATGTGGGCCAGACAGGACGTGGTTTTTTAAAAAGATTTACAGAACATAGGCCGCCTACACACTTTCACAGTTTGGACAACAAGTCAAAATTTGCAGAACACCTCATTTCCGAGAATCATAACTACACTAATTTTAAAACTAATTTGATACCCCTTCACATATGTAAGAAAGGGCGATATTTGAACGCTCTTGAAGAGTACGAAATTTATAAAGCATACAACAATACTGATACCAAGCCGCATGTTTTAAATGATAAATTGGTTTTCAAGTCAAATGTATTGTACAACACTGCCTTGCGCTATTGTCGTGGTGGGAGCGAGACGTAAATTAGTGCGCGGTCGGTCTCCATACGATGTACATTGGTAAACCTTCGCACTCGCTTTAAATATTTTAGTATCATATTATTTTAAGTTATTTGTTTTATATTGGATTTTAATGTTTTAAGTGATTGACAAGTGTATCAACTTTAAATGATACGTGAATGTTTTAAATTCTGATGATGGGACAAGTGTCCCGAAACATGTCAATTTTATAAAGACGCTGTTTCTAAAAGCCGCAGATGGTAAGTTCCAATATATTTGATTGAACAACACGTGGCTTGGTACTAAACATTTGGAATTTATTCCTTTTAAACACAAAAAGAGACGTATTTACTCAGCTTGCATATCAAAAATAATGCTAACAGTGCTAAGATTTTAAATTCTGTAACAGAAGGCTTCACAGCTACATAACACTGGTTAAGAGTACCACCAGAAGTGAGAGAGTTGCTGTAATGGTTTAGACTACATAAATTGCTCCAGCCTAATTTATTTATCATTGTATGCTCCATGGACTGTTGAATTCACAATTTTGTTAACAGAATTTTCTAAAACTAGGTCACGTTTTTTATTGTACAATATATATAATAAATAAAATATATATATAGCAATATTACAATATTTTATATTTTGTGTATCTGAAGTACTCAACGTAACTATCAACTTACCAGCTAGATTGTGGGATTTTTGTTCTCGTTATATTAAGTCCCTTTTGTTGCACAATAAATTTGATGTGAGAAGAGAGGAGAAAGATTTTGTGGCATCGAATAAATGTTAATAAAACATTGACTTATATTTAAAAAAAAAACAAATTCTTTAAAATTAAAAAATAATCTGTATTAAAAATTGCCTTTTATGAGAATCTGTTTTACACGTATTAGTTGTAGAATACGCATTATAAATTATACATACATAATATGCAAACAAATAAAATAAACAGATATGAACATGTCTTTAAAAAAATTTATAAAATTGTTTCAAATACTTGGGTGTCTGACATTACAATATAAAATTCAAGTAATTATTTTCAATGTTGAAAATCTGATATCAATTAAATATTTATTATAAAAATGAAAAGTTTATTTGTATTATTTTAATCAAAAATAATATTTACTTTATTTCAATAACCATTAATTATCGTGCAGCCATTTTTAACTAATATAAAAACAGAAGTTAAAGTTACGTATATATTAATTATGTACATTTTTGTAATTACACTATATACAAGTATTTATTTCTCCTTTTATTTACACTATAATTATATTTGTTTAGTGTCTTTGTTTATAAAAAATAATTGTTTTTTCACCTGTTTTTCACTGTTGAGTTACCGTGGTGTGTGTGTGTGTTGATGATGATGATGTTCCTGGTGCCAGAGCCTGTTGTTGGTTTTATCCATTGAACAGCGTGTCCCCTGTCTTAGAATGATTATCATCGGTTTTGTGCCACTGACCAATTGGACATATTGTTCCCATGAACGATTATCAGAGTCTGTTTTTTCATTCAGAATTGAAAGGGGTTTTATACTAGAGGCAAACCAACAGGTTGAAGATTGCTTACAAACCCATCACAAACTTGTCAGATTTTGTTTTCAGACTTGTCATGTGCATCGGTTTTTCACACATCTTTTTTTTCGTATTTTCGCACTCATAATTAATGTTCATATGCGAGCTAATAGAATCATAAGGCTCGTGATATTTTTGTCATTATTAAGATATTAATTAATTACTTGTCACATATTAATTAACATAGTAATTAATTAATTTGTTTTTAGTTCAGTTATGTTTACCCTTTACCTTCCAATTGCATCTACACATGCGTCATTTTGCACCTCTTAACATGAAGTAATTCACTTTGTCATAAGTAATGTCAGTGTGCAAATTTTTTATAAAATAAACATACTTTAATTAATAGCATTTTCTGCCTATTTGAACTGGCACACTACCACATGTTAAATGACTTGACTTGTGTACCAGGTGATGCAACACACACACATATGTCAGAAAGCACTGTATGCACACACATGCAGTTTACCATCCCTCGGTAACCAGTAAAACAAGTTAGGAATTGTCTCTTCACGTATGCTTCATTTAAAACTATATATAACTGTTTATATTTATTTTTATATGTACAACTAAATTACCGTGGGCGAATATGCAAATATGTATTGTTGAAATATGTGTGTGTGTGTGTGTAAAGTATACTATTAGTAATTAATACACAAGTTATGATTACAAAAATGTAATTTGTAGACAATAATACAATTGATTCAATAATGTAAAAAATGGCATTTTGTGAGACATTAGAATTATAATATAATATACAATGTATTGTACTTATTACGCTGATAACACAAGCTAATATTGCTTTCAGATCATTCCATGTCAGATTATCCAGTATTTTTAATAATAAATTTGTATATAAAACCTATTTCTTTAATCTAGACATTCCAGAACATTTTATGAGTAATGGGAAGTAGTGGCAGTAATTGTTTTAATATTCAACTTTCAACTAGTTTAACCTGCATTATTTATTATCAGAAGGGTTAGGTTGGACAATTTTACCATTGTTAGAATTTAACACAACGTTTCAACCACTAAACAATCTGTGGTCACCTTCGGGTATAAGTTAACCTACTACATTAAATACAAACTTAACCGTACCCAAGATTCGTTCACTAACAAGCATGAACTGTCAAAAAAATTTATAAAACACCACCACCTATAAAGTTACACATAACTATAGAAAACTGTATAAAAGTTGTAACTTGCGTCTGTGTGGTCGTGCTTCCTGGTTCTGTCCAGTGAACTTGGAGGGTAAGTAGTGGTTCCTTTTTTTATTGTTTTAACTTTATGTTTTTTATAGTTTTTTAGTAGAGTGTTTAGTAGTTGAAATGATGTGTGTTAAATTCTAACGATGATAACTGTCCGACCCAACCCTTCTGATAATGTTAACATACCATTGAAAGTTAGGTTTAAAGACTGGTCTTTATGTCATGTACTGTACTAAGTTCGTCTAATCCAAAACACATGGAAAACATTTTTATTTTCAACTTCAGTTATTTATTCAAATATTTGGTGAAAGAAAAATAAAAAAAAAAATTAAATTCCATACGTTATTTATCAGTCACGTTACTCATACGTTACGTTATACGTTATTCATATGGATGAATATTTTAAATGGGGTTAGTTGAAATTAAAAGTAAGTTTTTGATAGAAAATCTTACGCTAAACGTTCTGTAGTAATGGCAAAGAAATGTTGCGAGTATTTCAGAATCTAACTAGTCAACAGTTTTCTTAAATGAAGGCAAGTGCAGAGCTAATGGGAAATTTTATAATACCTGTAACGTTTAATCTCCCCCCTCTCCACACTCTTGGATAAAAATACTGCATTATACTGAACTCCAAGTCTCTGACAGGAATGCGAAAGAGAGAGAGCGTAGACACATGGACGCGCAGTTCCGTTAAACAATCAGCAATTACTGAGAAATCCCGATTCACATGCATTATCAAATCTCACTCAACGCTCACTTTCCTCTCATTGACCATTAAGCCAGATAACTGTGACGCTATGTGTTGTACAAGAATTGGCACTGTTAAATATTATTAGTATTAAAATCTACTTTTAATTTCACATAGATAATCATTTCAAAATGTAATAGATGACTTACATTTTAAAGAGGGTGAGCTAACTCATCTGTTTCCTCTTCCCTGTCAGTATTGAAACTGCGATCAGGGTCACTGTCACTGCTGTCTATGTTGTCACTGCTGATATTATCATCATCCGAACCTGATGTGATAATAATCTTGTCATAACGTATGACACTATCCCATCTCTTTCCCAGTAGTAGTCATCTGCCTCCCCAACTTTCTTGCAGTACCCTACCCAGTCACTTTCAGTTACCGAAATTATTGCTTGCTCAGTTATTTCAGTCAATTCCATAAAATTAAGACTTCCATGACTGTTGCAATTTCATATGTAGTTTTTAACTTTTGCCCAGGCAAGTTCAATAGAATTGAGGTCGCACATATAGGGAGGAAGGTGTACAACAGTGTGACCCTTCCTTGATAAAAAATTGGTCAGTCTTGTACTGGTTTTCTCTGGGCCGATGGAGTTCTATAATTTCAAAAATATGTCCCTTTCTCAATACTTTCATCGCAATTAATACCCTTATTTCTCAGAAATTGGGAATTAACTATAACACAACTACTTAAAAAGGATTAAGTTATAAACACAATGCCAATAATATACGTAGTCTTTAAACACACTTGCTACCGTAACGGTAAAAATCGTACTGCAATAATATTACAAACTGGTAGTCTGCCTTTATGATGGATGCCAGCAGTTTTCACTGTGAACAGGGCTGATGAATCATTGGCCTTGACAAACAAACAATACCAACACAGACACACACAACACAATCATGCATACTTTTTCCCCTCCATCAGAGACTTGGAGTTCAGTCTAATGCAGTACAGAGTTCATAATTATGGGTCAGCAATCATAGTTTAATACATAATATATTGGGTAGTTAACGTGATCGTGAATCTGTGTGTACAAGTTACAGTTTGTTAATTTTCTTGTAATATGTTCATATTTATAGTTTCATTTAATTTTTAGTATTATACAAACACTCCTTCATATCTGAAAACAGGTAATAGCCTGAAGGTAATAATTGGGGGGGGGGAGGGTTGCAGAAGAATTTCATAGTGTGATTCAAACAATTTTGCTGTCACAATTGCTGAAGAGCGAGTTGATGCATTGTCTTGGTGAAAAAGAATCTTCTTTTTCATCAAATGTAGTCATTTTTTTTATTTATTTCCTCATTTAGACAATCCAGGAAATATTCTCAAGTCCCCAGTGTTAATAATATTGCCCAGTTATTGTTTTATCTTTCTCCAGAAAATCAACTAAGATTATGTCATGACCATCAAAAAAGACGGTGGCCATCACCTTGAAATGCAGGTTCCGTGCCTTTTTTTGGAAAAGAGAAACATAGACCTGTCATTTTTCACCTTTTTCGGAGCAAGTTCCCCAACTTCAACTGGCTGTTTTGACTCTTCCTTGGTTTCAGTTTGGTAGTGATGTATTCAAGTTTCGTTAACTATTATGAGACAGCACAAACATTCCTCCTGATTGTGTTGAAACAGCCCCAAACTGTGCTTAGAAATGTTAACGCGTTCACATTTGACCTGTTTTGAGTAAACATGGCACACATCTTGTGGGCAATGTTTGTGCTAAATACAGGGTCCGCCAGTGAAGCAGGAAATTTTGAAAGTCCAATAGTTCATTTTCTGCTCACGAGAGGGCGTGGAGGTTTTCGATTGTTGTTTTACATTTAATGCCATTTGTTAAACATGGAGCAGTGGTCCGGTGCACAGCATGCTTTCTGCGTAAAATCGTTTTATAAGAATGGTGACTGTGTGACTTCTGTACAACGATTGTTTCATAATCATTTCAATATTTCACGACATGGAAGACTGCCGTCCGCTCATGCAATTATGTCATGGGTGAAAAAGTTTGAAGAAACTGGTTCCATATTAAACTTAAAGCATAGAGGAGCAACAAGGTCTGTAAGAACAGAGGAAAACATTGAAAGAGTTAAAGTAGTATTGACGCGTAGTCCACAACGTTCTGCAATGAAACATGCATCCGCAGTAAACATTAGTGACACATCGTTACAGCGAATTTTGCATAAAGACTTATCTTTTCATCCTTACAAAATTCAAGTAATCCAGGAGTTGAAAGATGGCGATATGCTGGCTCGCAGGATTTTCAGTGAAGAAATATTGTGACATGTAAATGATGATGAAAACTTTATTCACCGCATGTTTATATCAGATGAAGCACATTTTCATTTGAATGGAATGTAAACAAACAAAATAGTCGATATTGGAATGATGAAAACCCAGGTGAGTTGCATGAAAAGCCATTACATAGTACAAAAGTTACGGTGTGGTGTGCAGTTTCATCATCTGGCATTATTGGGCCATATTTTTTCCAAGACGATAGAGGAAACACCACAACTGTCAATGCAGACCACTACACACACATGGTCAGAACATTTTTGATGCAACAGCTCCCTAGGTTTCCGGAAATTAATTTTTTTCAGCAAGTTGGTGCCACAAGTCATACTGCTCATGTGTCCATGGCTGCTTTAAGAGAACTCTTCCCGGATGGACTCATATCCAGATATGGCGACATCTCGTGGCCTGCAAGATCCCCAGATTTGTCCACATGTGACTTTTTTCTTTGGGGATTTCTGAAGAGCAGGGTGTACATTGATAGACCGCACACCATACTGGAATTAAAAACGAATATCAGACAAGAAATTGCACGGATTCAACCTGACCTGCTTCGTCGAGTGATGAAAAATTTTCGGTCAAGATTAGAAGAATGTTTACACAGAAATGGCTCCCACTTGAGCGGTGTTATTTTTAAAAAGTAAAATAATGGCATACTTTACTCAACTCAAATCTGTAAAAAAAAATTCTGATAATAAATATTTCATGAAAAAATTGGGTACTTTTAATTTTCCCGCTTCACTGGCGGACCCTGTATAATGTACCTGTTCATTTGAGATGCCTGTTGTCTTAGCAATTTCATGCACTTTCAGTTGTCTGTTTATCCATCACCATATCATAGATTTTTTTCAATATTCTTTGCACTTGTAACCTCAACAGTCCATCCAGAACATTCAGCATCGTTTGTGCTCATTTGCACACTACGAAAATAACCAAACCACTTGTAAAATGATCTAATCGATGGAGCTGACTCACAATAATATTTACCCAGCTTGGATTTAGTTTCCTGTGCTGTTTTGTCTTTTAAAAAGTTATGTTCCATTGCCACATGAAATTCTCTGCCATCCATTTTTCATATGAATCACAATACTTGATCAATTCAAACTACTGTTAGTAATACAATTATTTATGTATACGACTGGAGTGTGGTGTATGTTCCTGTCGGAGATGTGGGAAGCTAAGAATAATGTCTCTACAAGCACCATCACTTGACTTTGCAGTCACGCACTTTTATTTGCAGTCATTTATCAAATACCCTTCATATTTTATTTATTTTTATCAACTTATTTAATTTCATAAATAGCCACCTATTCATTGAAATTTTAAATTTGAGCATACTAAAAATTGAAAATGCATCATAATTTTCCTTCAGCTACCTCACTGAATTGGGTACAACATTCTAAATGAACAGACATTATTTAAGTAACATATACTCTTAAATACATTATACATTATCACATGGACAAAATATCAGTTAACAAACAACAGCACTACCCCTCCCCCCCAAGCTTGCAATGAGCAAAGTCTGGCTTAAGCAAAGGTAAAAAATTTTGAATGTTTTTATCTAAAACATTAGTCTTTCATCTCAAAGTGTTTGTCATGGACAAGAATATTTTTTAATGAAACTGTAGAATTTCATACATTTTTAGCAAAGCCTTTCAACTAATTCTCACCATAATGTGCTTCTAACATATAAAATTTTTCTGTAAAATAATCTAACAGAACATGGGCCCATGGATGCACATTATACACACAAGAATGTGGTTACAAATACAATATTATGATTATTCACAATCTTGGTTATCTTCACGTAACTTTATAGATTTTCAGAATAACAAAATAAACTGTAATAGACTCATAAAGATATTAAAAATTAACACAATACAGTATAATCAAAATGACAAGAAACAAGTAAATGAGTACAGGCAATTAATACTAGTCAGAAAACGTCATTCTCTTACAGTATGTGGGACTGTTTACTTCCAGAATCCCCCAATGAATTGATAACAGAGTATGTTGTAAGTTTCATGTACATCATAAGCATTCATACTACAACTGGAAAAACAATATCAGTCACTGAATTAATCTGCAATGCCACATTTTTACTACAGAAGAAATTAGCAGCCATCACAATTAGTACTAAAACATTAAAAAATATATATAAACAATACTGTGTTGCTGTAGGAGAGCTGAGTAAACAAAGACCACATGTAAATATAGTTTCACATAGCATACTGGCATTAATGATGTGCTTCAGGCAAATGGAAAACGATGATTCATCAACAAATTGCTTCACTGTCAAGTTTCAACGTAGTTAATAATTCCAACTATGAGTCACTGTACACAAGGTTAAGTTGTATTCGCACACCTTCCTTCATTGTTATTAAACCTCCTTCATAATAAAAAAAAAATCTTAACAATTGCAAATAGAAGAATACGATATATAACATTGTGTTAGTAGTGAAGTTAAACCACGTGCTGGTAACGCTGACAAAACAAGCGTACCCCACCGCTGTAAACTGCTATCATGCTGTTTGAATACTAGCATACTAATTATTAAGCGTAACTATAGCAAAACAACTAATCTTTCAAAATCCTGTTACATAATAAATGAGCAAAGTATACTAAGCAAAAATAGAACACAATTAGTCCACAGTGTATAACACACAGAAAAAATGAAACGTTTGACTCAGGTTTTTTTATTAATTATCCTAAAGATGACATGACTACCACTTTCTTGTATAGCCAGAATGTTTTTTTTTAATCAATTTAGCGACAGCTATGAGTTTTCAAATTTTAATTACACACTTCAGTTCAATTTATAATTCCATCCATCCACCACATCTACATTTAAAGAGATTATAATATTTGCTTCCTCTGTACACAGTTTTCTTGTCTTTGACAATAAAGTCAAGTCTCAAATTCATCTCAGGAAGCATACTTTGCTCCAACTTTGTATACCTCTCTGAACTGCTAACTGCTGCTTCAGGCGGGATGAAGCCTTTTGGTGTCACCACCATTACCAAGTTCAAAACGACTTGTCTCTTAGGACTTGATAATGGTGGTAACACCAAAACGCTTCATTCAGCACAAAGTACAACAAAGTTGGAGTTGCTAACAAGAAAAACCTGACTGAGAAGAATACTTTGGGTTAAGAAACTTGACAGTGCCACCATTTTAGTCTACCTGCTTTGCACCATAAATGTAAGAAAGGTACCTAGCTTTTAAGACTGTTTCAAGGACGATCTATTGTTACAGAGTGATCTACTTGTGTAACCCATTTTAAGAACAATTCAGTCTTATACACAATTAGTGTAATATAAAGTAATACTATCTAAAAATGTGCAATATGTTACTGTATTTTATTATTGCAATAAAGTCTCTATACAGTCTCTCTCCAGCTCCTTAAAATAATATGAAATATTAATTGACTATTTTCATAACTTTCTCAAAAAAAGCCTTGTCTACTGTCTTCTTAATTAAATCTTTATGCTAATTACAAACAAAATTATTGAAAATATTTATATATAGAATGTAGTACACTTACCAGTGTAGAGCATATAGAGTTGTTTTTGTTTACAGGTGATTTTTGTTCACATAAATTTTAATAGTATATTTCTTGGAGAAAATCTTCAAACAGTTCATTGTGTGAAGAGAACACTGTCTGTCAACATACGTTGTGAGCATACTTCCTGTTATTCAACACGCATCATATATAATTTTTGCATAATGACTTTCTCTCAATTGTATATTAGAGTTGTTTGGCCTCGAAATGATGGAAATGGTTTACTGTATGAAATCGTTTTGGCAAAGAGGGTAGTAACTACTCCACAAATCAATAATGATAATCATTCCAGGCTACACATTTTGTGAGATAAATTGTGGTAATAGTTGTGAATCCCTGGTATTGAGAACTTTCCAGAAGCATTTTTACTTTGCCTGTAAATACCAACAGCCATCTTATAAACGTACTTTCTTAGTTTCACTTGCAATTGTACTTTTTTTTATCTCTCATGATCCCATTCATTTATTTGTACAAACTTCCGTATACTACCATTTTTAGGAATTTCCCATTAACCATATGCCAAGAATTGCTCTAAACCTAATTACTAATTTTCTTGCTGTTGGTTGAGACAATCTCTTTTGTAATAACTGAGAATATATATTTGAAAATCCGTCCTACTAAGGTGGATCATAGAATTGGATCCAGAGCATCCAGAACTTAGAATTGATGCCAATCCAAAAATTATACCCCCCCCAAAATTTAGTTAGATCTACATTTATATCTGAGATTCACATTTTGTATTTGATTAAGGTATATGTTTCCACCACACTTTGGATAGTGGTGTTTCTCAAAAATAAAATTCTGCTATGAATTGAAGCTGTTCTATCTCGATTGATCATAGACTGATGTGTTAAGCATACTGCTGTCTTAGGGGCACTACACAATCTTCAAGATTAAATCTATACAATCTACATCTATATATTGTAGATTTAATCTACACAATTAAATATTTACAATACACTATCTAAACAAGAAATGGTCTTTAGATAATCTAACTATACCATTCACAAATTTATCTGCTACCTGAATCATTGTAATCATGTAAAAATGTCCAAAAGAACAATAAAAATTAACTTTTTGCTAAAATGCAGCCTGATGAGGTGGCAGCAGTATTGGTTTCCTAAGCCTGAATACTTCATTGTATAGCAAAACTGAAAGTTAAGGGCATGGAAATGCGCAAAACGCTTATGGTCAGAGGGAAAAGTGATGTGGAGGGAGTCGAGTCGCTGTGAGAATTGTTGTTATCAGTGACACTGTTGCCAACCTATGAATATTATTTCTAATATTAACAAAAACTCATGACTGTTAAGGTTTGTTTGTAAATGTGTCACCACGAATCCCTATCTGTGTGTGTGTAACTACAGCTACACAGCTGGCTTTTAAAAAAAGAATTATACGTTTATTGTTTCTGACATAAATCAAATAATAATAATATTGTAATTGTATTACTATACAAATCAAGCAAATAATATGTACTGTTCTCACATATTGGAATGTGTGCTGATACATATCAGAATGTGTTATAAACATATCTGAGTGTTGTTTGGTTCTGTCATTGTGTACTGCTGAGACGTAAAAAACTACAGTCTTTCTGACCGTTCTTATCGCAATGGAATTTGCAAATTGTACACTTCCACTCCTTAATTACACTCGATTATCTCTCTAGTTTAGCATTACATAAAGGAAGGCGTTCTTTGTATTCATTTAATTGCAAGAATCTTTGTAATCCTGGACAACAAAAAACTGTTTCTAGAAGTAAAAAACAAAGTAATTTCAATACAGAATTTTAGGGAAAAAATATTGTATAAAATCTTTTAACACTAAAAGTGTTACAACTGGTAAAAGAAACAGATGAATGACAAATGAGATAATTTATGTTTTACCAGCTGGCAAACAACGTTTTACTGTAAATAAAGTAAAAAGTTGAAGTTATAACATGCGATGTTCAATATCTATGAAATTTCTTTCATTTCAGTATTCCATTTCATTTTATTATTACCGAAAATTTGAGCACGCGCAGACACACACACCGGTACGTATATTTTTCATTATAATAGAACTAATATTCTACTATTATTTCTGTTCTTTTTTATAATTATTTATATTGTAAGATAACTCGATCCGTCGTGTAGTTAATGTAATTTTAATTATTTTTGATTTAATTAATTTAATTGTTTATAAATTAATTTAATATTTGGTTGTGGTTTCATTTATTATTAGAGTCGTTGAATTAAAGCGTTCAAGATTAATTTTTCTGGTTTAGCCGGCTCATCGTTTGTCGAACGTTGAGTATCGAACAGAGTTGGTTTCCTCTTCTCTAGTAGATATTTTCGGTGGCGTTGGTTCCAACTATAATTAAGACATTTTTGTATAAAGGTACTTACTTGGTGTGATGTTCTCAGGAGCAGGTAAAGTGTGTCAGCTTCCCTAAAAAACAATATCAATTCAAATAACTCGAGGCGCCGTTTGTATTGCCAACTGTCACATGTCGTCTGCCAAGCCTGTAAATACCTATCTACTTGAAATAATCGGGCCAACTCTAATTATTCAGTGAAACATAATTTATTTATTGTTGATGTCTGATCATTTATATCATGAACCTTTAACAATAGAAGGTTAAACTTTTACAATTACCTTTCATTGGTTTTTAAACTCTTTTTAAAATATCTCAGGGTGGTCAATCTGTGCATGTGCATTCCACACGCTACAATGTTTGTTTACTATTAAATTAATCAACATGGGGTTCTTTGAGCATAGAATATACGAAAACGTTAATACAACAAAACAATTATTATTATTTAATAGGAGAGTGGTCACCTCGGATCACTGTAATCTCAATTCATTACTTTTATAAACTTGTAAACAGACGTCTTGCGTCAACTTATAGGTTAGACCTGGCGTGTCTAATATAATGCCAGTTATGTTCGTTAAACATTTAAGTGGTCAATTGACAAATAAATTCAGTTTAATAAAGTTATGATCTCTTCAGTAGATCCAACTATCATTAGGATACTAATTTGGATACCCTTTATCAGGTAATTTACTTGTTTCTATTCGCATGTCCACAAGTTATTAAATGGTGGTACATCGACTAAACCTATTTGATTCAGTAGAACCTACTGTCTTTACAATATTAATAAACATTCATTCATTCATAGTTCGAATGAATTTCGTTAATTCTTATTTGACTTTACGAGGTTCAACGCCTCTTGAAAGTTCCTTTATTTATTCTTAATTCTATTTAGTTCAAGTTATGTTCACTTCTTATAGTCTACAATAATGATATTATATCACCATACTCCCTTTTATTTATATAATACCGCGATTGTACACTGGCAATCGTGTACGCACTGCACTTTTTCTTACTTATTTCATTTATTTCACTTTATAAATATCCTTTAGACATTTGATTTGTATTGGCACTGAATCAGACGTTTACTATCCACACAGGTTAGGTAAAAATTACTGTTTTTCATCAAGAACTCTCGTCGTGTTTCCGCCGTTGATTGTACAATAAGAATGATGCTTAGCTTGGCGTCCCTTTGCTCGTCAAGCCTCGCTACAGGTAATTTGATTGGTTCTAATCTCGATGACAGCTCACTGACAGCTTCCTTCAGTGTGGGTCTTTGGTATTGAGAGTACGAAAATATTTCCATCAATTTACACAAATATTTAAAAATGCATTTAACTTTCTTATGGTACTTGGGAGTTCTAATTGACTCATCTCAATCGTTTTCAGTTGTTCTCTAGATCAATTAGATACCCCTCAAGCCATAATTCTGTTAATGTTTGACACTTTTTTAATTTCACCACTTAGGCCTATTACATTTTTCAATTAAAACTATCTTACTTTCTATTATTTACAATTCAATTTCACCATTAGGTTTATTGATGATTATTCAGTCTCTTTCTGTCCTTTAATCATATTATAAACCAGTTAAATATGATAACAACTCTAAAATTGATCATAAACCCTGCTGTACCGGTAGCATTATGGTTTGGATTTACCTGATATTATTTACTGAAGGTATTTTAAGAATTAGTTACACTTCATTTCTATTCTTAAAGGTTCCCTTCAACTTCTGGTTACCATTGGCTGACTTAATCAGTACCCTTTCTTGTGTATTTTGGTTAATGACATATTCAGTGTTTGGCACCTAGGCCTTAAATTTTATCCTGCTCTAATCTTATAATACATTGTTTACAATTGGTTACACTTCAATCATTAGTTGGTGTCTTAGTCTATATTATTATTTTACTATTGTTGGTTTAGTCTGATACGATACCCTGTATAAATTTAACATTTAGTATCAGACTCTAAACTCCTTTAGGCCTATTGCCACACAAGTTAGTTTTAACAGTGGTCTGTTCATTACTATTTGATTACATCTGAATATTGCTATTGGTTTATTTAGATTAACTGTAACGACTTTTAGTTGTTACCTTTGGTGGTTTTGTCATAATTATTCCCTGAATTATACTCTTTTGGTACACCTATAGTTAAAGCACTATATGGTTTTACAATTGTTCTCTTAACTCTTATTTATTTTTAAATTAAGTGATCATTCTCCTTTACAAAATAGTGATAATAATTATATAAAGGTGTTACCATCATTTGATTGGTAATAGTATATCACCTGCTTTGTTAATACAATAAAACATCTTGCATCTGGTGTCAAGATACCAGTATGTCTATTTTCTATTATCTTGTGGTAAATTTAATCTAATTACAATTGGTTTACATTGTATAGGTAACTGTGAACCTTGCTGGTTCTATTGACACTAATTTCTCCTCTCTTTTATACCATATTGTTACAGTTTTAGTAAGATTTGTCAGGTAACATCAAAATGTCTAACTTATTGTTTGTACTTATGCTAATTACAATACAATACTACTAGAAAAAAAAATCCGCTCAACAGTCTGTTAAGGACCCAAGGCGTACCGCGCGGCTTTTGTGTTAGTGTGACGGTGTATGGCTAGTACTACGCGCCACCAGCCGCTAGTTGCGGTATTCACAGCCAGGAGGCGGCGCTGTTATCTCAGCGCCTACTCAGTTTGCCTCACGACGCTGAGTGCACGCCGTACGGAACCTCCGCCGGGAATTGAACCCGGGACCACGAGCGCATCAATCGCCCGCGTTAGCCACTAGACCACCTGGAGGCTCACAATACTACTAGTTCTATACATTAATTCTGTGTTGGTACTACCCTTTTAACATTTAGGTTCATTACCCTCCAACAGGAATTGGATTATTAGGCATTTAGTTACTTAACTCTCCTGTTTTAGGTGCATAATTCACATATAGTGAGGTTAAAGGTCCTGTCATGGTTTGGCAACAATGTGTTTGTCTTATTATGATTCAAGGTCTTTTCATTTCACATTCTTATATTATTACCAATGTTATTTATGATTTTAGGTTTATTATACACCCCTTTGTCTCTATTACCCATTTTAAACAGTATTTATAAACATCATTCGATAAGTAATATCCCTACATTTGCTTTAGTTACAAGGCTGTTCTATATGATTCATTTCAATTATTCTTCCAGATACACAGTTGATTTATACCTTTACTAATTTTATTTCACTCTCCTGACCTTTGTTCATTGTCTCATTTAATCACTTTATAAGCTTCTTTGTCGGCATAGTTATTTATATTAGTTCATTAGGCATCCTTATCACTCTGTCCTTTACTCTGGGCTTTCTTGTCATGATCCATTCATCTTGTCTTGTCAAGTAGGGCATATCTTATTCTTCATTCTGTTTTTGTATCCAGTTGGGCTTTGTAGTGTTCTTCTTTACTCCATTTATAGTTTCTTCTCTCTGTCATTGGTATTCACATTTTCACCTAATCTATTGGGTTAGTTGTCAGTTAATTACATTTCGTCTAGGTAATTGTCGTTATTTCTTTGGTCATCTTCATCAGTGTTTTAAAGATGTATTCTTTATTTATTTAAAATCACCTTCTACTTGTCTTGGTTATTAACATTAAAGTTGTATGTAGTATTCTTTATGATTTGTTATTTGGTTTATGATTATTGGTTGTTTGGGACCCTGGTGGTCGTGATCTGATGTAACATTACAATATTTATTTTAAATAAACACAAGACCTTAATAAAACACCTTCAGACTCATTCGAGAATGTGCGAAAACTAGCATGAATAGTTTCATTTTTAAAAAAGCTTATTCAGTTAGCGTATTTTGATGCTCAGACCTACCACTATCCAATTTTTCTTAGAAGAACTCTGAGGGAACTAATTTGGCCCTTGAAGTTAATGTTTCCTCTAACGATGGGTAGCAATGCGCTTACTGTTGTATGCCTCCTGTGAGTGATATGGAACTGATTAACAGTCTGACGTAGAACGTGGGTGTCAAAGTCATCCACACTTATCTTTGGACTAACATGGGGTTTGGCCTTTTTTTGACTCTTAAACTTGTGACAGTACAAAAAAGTCTGATATAAAAAGTATGGTATGCAAGGTAGTAAACTATTGTATTTCGATGTTTTTAAAGTCATTTATATGGGTAATACAATTTCCCTTGGTTTTTGCCTACAACGACGCAGTTCCAAGACAACAAAGTAATTTCAAGGACAGCAGTGTACGTGCAGATAAAAAGACTTATAATGGTTACAGCCACCAATAACGGCGCTACATGCTCCCGTTTCATTGGCCAACAACGCCAAACGTCATTAAAACAACAATGATGTGATAAAAATACGCAACTAACAAGGCGATTATATAACGAGAGACAAAGAACGATGACGTTTTACTCACACACACATACGTAAAATTTGCATAATTTTCGTCCCAGTATGCAGAAGTTCATCATGGCGACAACACGCTAACAATAGTGCTGGCTTGAAATAGTCAGGTTTAAGTGTTGCAAAGTATTAACAATGTAATCAAAAGTAAAACAGTGTTAGTTACATTCAAAGTTTGGCCAGGATAAAGTAATATTTTCAAAATTAAATGTAAACTCAGTGCAGTCAGGAAGATGTAACCACGCCGTTTGGAATCAACATGGGCACCTCTACCAGAACGTCCAGTCTACTTACAAGGGAAGTGACTAACCCAAAATTGTATTTAAAGAGCTCGTTTAATTAGAAAATGCAATTATAATGTGTACACATTCAAAAGTAAATTCAGAATGTCTGTATGGATGTGAGAGAGTGAGAGAGGTGTAAACGTTAGATGTCGACTTATAAATGGGGGTTGGTTTGCGTTAACGAATTAAATATAATAAAGAATCAAATGATCATGAAACTAAGGCATAACCAGTAAACCGAATTGTCTGAATTAGCGTTTAATTACACATAAAGGAGTGGTGATAGTAAAGGGCTGAAATAAGTAATGGCCGCTATGTTAAGTTGTTATACTGTGTACACGATTTAAGAAATTCCTGAATAAATTACGATTGATGATAGTTGCTACAATTAAACGTATTCTCATTTCCATGACCATCTCTGTCAGCAATCTCGCTGAGTTGAATCCTTGGACCTTAGGTAATTATAGAAATATCAAGATCGAAGTAAACAGAATCCCAAACTATGGTAAGTACCATAATTATGATGTACGTGACACACGTGCTTCATTCGATTAATGTAAACAAACCCGAATATAAGTTACTAGATATTTCATATGACAAATACATTTACATTTATATTTATTTAAATAGAGAAATGTGAAAAGTCACAAACTTTCCTCCTAATTTTTCTCCCTCCTTTGTGATATGCGATAATGTGCGAGTAGATATTCTAGTTACCGCAGTAACTGGTTCAAAAATACGTTTAATTTGAATTTTTATTCCTTCAGCCGGTTCTCTTCTCATAAATTGTAAAACACTAAAATTACTCTATGTGCTTGACTATGAATAACTTTCCTGTCTTTGCTAGTTGAAGAAGTATCCATTTTAACAAATCCCGTTACTGGGTGATAACACAAATAATTACGATAATACGTAATTACATAATACAAACTACCAATAGAAATTAACTAAAAAAATCAGTATGGAGAACCATACATGACTTCCATGTCCTAATTTATATTTAAAATCATTTAAATATTAATTAAATAAGTGGATACTTGAGTTCTGAAAAAATTACGTATCAGCTAAAATGGTACCACCATGTCAGGTGGATTAAGACTATCCTCAACCTTCGTGAGGAAGGACTGTACTTTTGGATAAAATGTCTCTAGGTCGAATGAAGAGTTAGCTAAAGGTAGCTGCGATCTGATTCCTGTAATGAAATTGGACTCTCGCTGTGAGGGGCCGAGGGATGTCTATAGTGCTATCAAAGTCTTTCCTCTTAATACTATACTAGTCATTTTTCTTTTTTAAAATCGAGTCTTGATTTCTTTCTTTCCATTTGTCTTCTGGTTTCCTGAAAGACTATTCTGTTTACCCGTATAATTATAAATTTCTCAGCAAAACATTTCTTCCTTAATACGTTTGTGTCTCCTGTTTAACACCCACCATTCTGATCCATGTCATAACATTATATTCCACACAGGCTAGTAAATAACTAGCCATCAGGGAGGTCAAAATATTTTCAAGGAGGGGCAAACAATTTTCCAAAGGAGAAAAATATTTATATATTTTTCATACATACACACATGCACATATTAGTTTATAATTCTCATATCATAATAGAATTAAGTACACAGATTGTATTAATTGCTTTAATACAACAACATTGCCCAGCAATCCACAGGAAGCAAATCAATGTCCACCTTTTCGGCTTGCACACGTTGTGTTGGTGTGGGTTTTGGCATTTTCCATTTAAAAAGCGTGCAAACATAATAAAATAAACATGAGTGAGGCCAGAAATAACGTGAATTTTGTATGTGTGTGTGTGTCCTGATGGCCTTTTTATTGCGGTAATCACAATAATAAAACTTTGGAAAAGTAAACATTTCATAATTGAGATATGCTTGCCTGCCAGGAACGATATATTTTCACTCATATGTGATTTAAATTAAAATGAAAAATATAGAATTTTGTTAAAGTGAAATGAAAGGTTTCCATAGAAACTACTTCTTTGTTGTTAATAACGTAGTACACATATAAAACTTATAAAAATTTCCCTCCTCCATCAACTACCATTTTAATTTATAAAAAAAATTACCCTCTCCCCTTCAACTACCCTTTTCATTTATAGATATTTCATCTACCTTTCTACAGTGGATTATTATGACCTTCTTTTCAGGATACTTTATTTATCAAAATTAAGCACTTTACTCTTGTTAAAACGTAAAACGTTGCAGGTAAACGACCTTTCCCTTAACCGATCTTCACCAAAAACAATAACCCTTGAGTCCTCTACAATTCAGGGCTGTATGCAAAAAATTATTTGATTCTGTTTGAATTTGTGGCTGTTACCATTTGCCATAGAAAAAATTTTATACACAGACACAGACACACGCAGACAATTTTCGAAAAATTACTTTTTTTCATGTTTTGATGGTAGTACAATCAGAATCTGCCATTATCTCGAACATGATTTTTTTTGCCATGACCATACTTCCATTTCCTTATGGAACATGGAAGTAAAATTCCTAACTAATAACTAATAAAAATGAGTGACTGTAAAGCAACAATACAATTAATAATAAATTGAAATATTAATCTATATATATAAAAGAGAAATACCACTGACTCACTGATTCATCACAAAATCTCCAAAACTGTAACACCTAGAAACTTGAAATTTGGCATGAAGGTTCCTTATGTGATGTAGGTATCCACTAAGAAGGGATTTTTGGAAATTCGACCTTTAAAGGGGGAAAAAGGGGGGGAAGTTTGCCTGACTAACTGACATAGAATCAACGTAGAGCAAAAACTACTGAATGGATATCAATGAAACTTTGAACATAGCTTCATCATAGGTCTTAGGTGCTCACTAAGAAACGGTTTTAAAAACTTTCACTCCTAAGGGGCAAACCCCCCCCTATTGTATGTATGTATCTATGTATATATGTTCCACATCTCCTCCTAAACCACTGGACCGATTTCAACCAAACTTGGCACAAATATTTTACGCGACGGGAGAACCAACATAGGTGAGCTGCTTTTTTCGATGGGGTCCTTTGGGGGGTTCTTTGGGGTCTTCCACATCTCCTCCTAAACCACTGGACCGATTTCAACCAAACTTGGCACAAATATTTTACGCAACGGGAGAACCAACATAGGCCAAGTGTTTTTTCGATACGATCCTTTGGGGGGTACTTTGGGTCTTAAAAACTATTAGATCTGGTTACTATGGCAACCCAATAGAATAGATTCTGGTTACCATAGCATCGGCGGAAGTCTCCCGCGTAGGAAATAGCGCAGGAGTCGTCCGACGGGCCTTCCCCGGAATTCATCCACGGAACCCGGGGAGTCTTAGGTCGGATCCCGTGAAAGACGGCGGGGCCAGAGTCCACGGTTCTTATAAATAAAGATATAGGTTATGATATCAAAGGTGGTGTATGCATCTTAAGAAACGTCTTAATTGTGTGTGAATTCAGTGTTATTTCAGTTTGAATTTAAAAGTGGATAAGTTAAGATCGAAGTAAGTTATAAGCGAGTATAAAAAACAAAGTTTTGATAGCAAATGTATTCAGATCATAGTGTTCAGACAATATAAATGCACTTGCTTCAGTTTGAATTTAAAAATTGATAAGCTGAAATCTATAGAGGTATTGTATTGTTAGAATAAGTTTAGGAGACACTAATTTAACAAATGCCTTATTTCAACATTAACACAATGAATTATAAAAGACAGTAAATACGCAGCGCGTGCAAGTACTGTAGACATTTTATCGAAAACTAATTTAGCTGTTCGCCCTCTCCCAGAGTTAGAAATCGAGCAGGAGCATCACGCGCAACAGAATTCTTCTCCAGATATAAGAATACAGTTTATGACATGTTCTTAAACAGGTGCGCTACAGAGTATTCCTCCAGTGAGAATGCGAACGTAACAATATAAGGAAGATTATACAATATACAAGTAATATAACGTTAGAACAAGAATAGGTGCCTATGAGCCTATGAATAAATTATGAACCCGAGCAACACTGGGTAAATCGGCTAGATATAGATATCTATATAAGCCAAATACCACTGACTGACTCACTGATCACGATATCTCTGAAACCACTGAATGGATATCAATGAAACTTTGAACGTAGCTTCATCATAGGTCTTAGGTGCTCACTAAGAAACGGTTTTAAAAACTTTCACTCCTAAGGGGCAAAAAACCAAATAATGAAATTTATTGCGGGAATTGCATACTTTGTAAATGAAGTGGTTGACATCTCAGTTTATTGGAAACCCCAAATACATTTAGTTCTGAGTTTTTAATCATTATTTTAAATTGAAAAACTTCGTTGTTTGCAGGTTCTTATAGTCGAGAAAATTTCGAAGTTCAATTAATTAATAAATGTATGTCCTTTTTTTTCTCGGAAACGGCTCTAACGATTTTCTCGAAATAAATAATAAATAGCTGTTGCTATGAATGTAAATAAACAAACTAAGAGTTGAGAATTTGTACAGTCTATCTAATCCTATACTATTAAGCGAGCAATAATTGTACAATTACGTACAACGTGAAACTCCGTAGCGAAGCACGGGTATTTTGCTAGTAACAAATACAAGACTGAGATAGTATGTTGCACAGTAACTAACAATGTATAGGTAACTAAAACATCAAAAGCAAGTTGACAACACCTTCACTTGCTTACCAGCTGATTCCCCGTTACCCTTCTGCCATTCACAATTTCAAAGTGGACTCGTCCATCCATAAATTGGTTTCTGCGCATATGCTCTTAACTTTCAATTTTACTGTACTTTGGAAATCAATACAATAAAATCTGTTTGTGTTCACAATATTGGTACAGCATATACGCGTATATCATGTGGCTAATATTGAGTGAAAAAGAAACATGGAATTGAACTACAAAGTAGTTAACATTTTATTTCTGTAACTGTATGTATAAATAATATTTATATTTTTATATAAATATATACTGAATTTAGAGTACAATATAAATTTATTCTACCAAAAACTTAGTAAAGATTATGATGAAATTCAATTTCAATTTAATCAATTTTATACCAGTCATCATAATGACAGGATACATTGGTGCCTATGTATGGATCACCTAATATTTTTGGTTGTAGTAAATGCACTGATATATTAGAATATATTAGTATGTATGGTTGAGCATTCAATTTGTCTGCTACATGTAATGACATGGTTAGCAGGCCTGTCATGTTGACATTCATAGACAGCTCTTGTTTGAAGCCTTCGTTTGGTCCTGGAAAAAAGGTTTATATTATTATTTCTAAAAGAAACAACTATAATAAAATGTTTTTGAAAGTATTAGTTTGTTTAAAAACTCATCTTACCCTAAACTTAAAATAATATTTCTGTGCTGACAACAGAAAACTCCTTTTAAATGTCGTCACTTATTTCTTAAACTTTTTAATTGTATGCCCTTCTGTATGATTCTAAAATACTGTACCCTTTACCATCATATATTTTGTGAATATATAATAGTAACTTAAAGTATGATGCATGTGTAAAATACCTTTACTATACCATAAATAATGTTTATGTTCTTATATTATACTGTAATTATAATATCAGTTTTATTCAGAAAGTAAGTTCTTTATTTAAATATTGTCACTGTCATTTAAATGCTGTCACACTGTTGTGCATGCGTGGCCAGTTTGTTTGGCAAGCCAACAACACTATTTGTAAACAACTGTGCACTGAGTAAGCTTCGTTGGATGTGTTTATAATGTCAAAGAAACCCACCACTTGTGAAAGTAGGTATGTGATTCGGTTCTTGAATGTGGAAGGCATTAAAACAATTAAAATTCACCATCAGATTTTTGATATTTATGGAGAAGCAGTCAGCGATTCAGTGGTACCAAGATGGATACAATTTTTTTCTTAATCCTATCCAGAGTAAGCAACGTAGGATGCTTACCCGGACATTGCGATGAATCATGGCACTACACACACTGCCACTGCAACGCAACATCTCCTCACAATGTTTGGCTGGCAATAATTTCATCATCTGGCTTACAACCCAGACCTTACACCAAGTGACTATCACCTTTTTGTGCATGAGAAATCCTTCCTTGGTGGCCAACAATGCCAAACAAGCTGTTAATACATGGTTCAAATCACAGGCAGGAAATTTCTATGACAAAGGTACCTCGCTATGAAAAGTGATTCAAAAATGATGGAAACTATAAACATATTTTAAGACGTCTACTTCAAATAGCAATAAAAAATTTTTGTAAATATATTCTTAGTTTCCTTTAATACCCTATCGGAACTTACTTTCTGAATAGCCCTCATACATTATGTTTAAAAAGCAAACAACTGGATTATTGGAGATCATTCAATAATCCCAGTAGTTTAGATCGTCAACTCTTTCCTGTAAAAACAAACTAATATACTAGAGTCCCGATTAACCGAATCCCAATTAACCGAATTTCCGGATTAACCGAATGATGACGTGGTAATTTTATTTTTCAAGAAGTTTGCATATTTTAAATTTTACAGCGTTTATAACTCGTGTGACGGACTGTACTGTATGTGGGACTGATTGTACTGTACTTGACGCGTGAGTCACTAAATTTTTCAAAAAGTTAAATTAATGTGAGATTAATAAGGGTTCTTTTCTATTTTTCATTTCATTCATTCATTCATTCATTCACTCATTCACTCATTTTCGTTGATTTTTCTTCTTTGTTAATTTTTTAATGTACACCTACTGTAATGACTTAAATACGTACTACTGTATTTGAAATGTCGTATGAAAAATACTTTTTAGTTTGATTAAAATAAAGTTATTCTTTAAAATTTTTAAACAGTAATATTGTATGATTTAATTACAGTATTTAAAGCCCGTTGATTTTAAAGACGTCTGTATGTAACAACGGTGCACGAGTACTGCTAGTGTCCCTAAAAAACAATTAAAGGCGCTTGTTGTTCTTTAGCGTTTTTTCTCACTAAAAAAAGTGTGAATTACAGTACAGTACTATGTTTCCGTTTTAACCGAATTTTCGGTTAACCGAATCATCCTTGGTCCCATCAAATTCGGTTAAACGAGACTCTAGTGTACTGTGAATTGTATACACTGTCTTACATTTGAAAAACAGGCAGAAAATTTTCACTGTTACCAGTACTATAATTTTTAATGTTCAGTAATTTCCTTTGATGTTCACTTGATTCTTTATCATTTTAAACTAAATATCACTATTGTATTGACGACTCGGAACACTAGTGTCTGAGTCGTCAATACAATAGTGATATTTAGTTAAGTAACGGACACGTCATGGACAAAGAAATCCAAGAATTTTAAACTAGTTTTGTATTATTTTAGGAGTAGGCATTAAGAATATTTCAGAGAGTATGACATTCTTTCAGTTAAAGCAAAATCATTTGATAATGCCTCATTCACATTTCCAAATGGGCACTATGCTCATATAAAGAACAGGAAAGTTCTCTAAATGTAATACTATAACAACAACTTTCTGTTCAATTTGTAACATATAATTAGTACTAATATGTAAATTTTACCTTTATAATTATAAATCTGAAGAACAGTCGAATTTTCTATGAATGTTAACCAACTCTGACCAGGAAGTGACAGCCAGTTAAGGTGAGAAGGTTTCCATGATGTTAGTTTGTCAAATAGTATTCCATCCTCTTTGTAAATCTGCAAAGAGACATAAAGATTTCTAAAATGGATTATTAAAGTATAATTTTAAATTGTAATAGGTAAGTTTGTGTTAAACGATTTTGTATTTAAAAAATAATTTTCCAGATCTTGTGATTGGATGGTGGTATAGTGTGGTTTATTACAGTAGACATGGATGCTTGTGAAGCACGTAGTATTATTACTTCTGGAAAAGCTGCTCAAAGCTCTTACTTCTCCAATAAAAGGGGCTTAAAATCTTTCAACTGATTATATAAAGGGCTAAACTCATCATGTTGTGATGTAGCCTGAAAACGTTCTTGACATTAAATCGACTAAGTAGTTCACAAGTCAGCAGACAAAGATGACATATTACACAGAACACATTAACAATATGAATTTGTGAACTATCGTTTATAATTAGTGTATTTTTAGTTACTTTCAATTAGTGAGTGAATTATCCTGTTATTTGTTTATTTGTAGCTGTCTATTTACAATGTCTCTTCAAGGGTCATTGAAAGAATGAAAATGAAGTTTTGTTGTTTCCAGCAAAGGAAATGCAGTCCAGAAGGAAAACGTGCCAGAAATTTCTTTCGGGAAAAACGTAAAACGTGTGAGAAAAGGAAACTTTTTCTTGATGATTCTGATAAGTGTACAGTCAGAAATATTGTTCAGGATTGTTATGTTGTGCTCACTGTTAAAAAACTCCCACCTATTGTGAAGAAAGAATCCATTTTCCATGGGGCACTAAACCATTAACACCAGTGTTTAAAATTGTGGGATTCAAGTGGAAGAAATGTAGAAGTAAAAGAAGAGTGTTAATTAAAAATACCAGAAATTGTAATGATGCATTACAAGTATCATGTGCAAATTAAAGGTTCTCGGGAATCTGGGAGAAACATATTTTTTCTAGATGAGAGGGAAGTTAGTGTTGAGTGAGTTTTATAACGTAATGTGAATCGGTATTTCTCAGTAGTCATTGGTTTGTTTACATGCGCATGTCTAGTCACATACCTCTCAGAGACTTGGAGTTTAGTCTAAAGCAGTACAAACCCAAACAGCTGCTTTTTTTATACAAAAGTTTCTTAGTATATGTGCCTACTGCTTCACTCAAGTCAAGCCCACATAAGCAATTAATAAAAAAAATGTAAAAAAGTTACTTTTAGAAAAAGTGGTGATAATATGACAATGCTGAAAAAGAACGGAGATCATTAACTAACTATATCTGACTGAGATTTTTTACAATAAGTCATGAAATATAATCACCTTAATGAAGTCAGAATGACGGTGGATTTGTGTCTCTTCCGACGTGGCTACAGCTATGAAATGCTGCTGTGTGTCCCTGCTATATTCAGCTTTCTCACTGCTACAGTTGATAGAGATATTTACAAGAAGGCTATCAACAGGCAATAGAGTCACTATTTTACTTCCATCAGTAATTGACAAACCTAAACCTGATGTTGGAGACACAAATGTAGCATTCTCTGTGAACATGGTTATTAAAGTAGTATCAGTTCTATATTTGAATTATTAATTGAATATATTTTATTAATTCAAACACTTGGAAATTGATAATTTCTTTATAAATATTAAGTATATTTTATTAATTATATCTATATTTTAAGATTGGGAAATACTGAAGGAGTACGGATTTAGCGTTCTTTAAACTAGCCATTCATTCATGATGTTTGACACCCCTTCCATAGCAACAGATGAATATTGCTATGTCTGTATCATCAAATACACCTTTGTTTTCAATGTGTGCGTCTAAACCAGTTTGAATCTCAAACATGAGGTTTTGTTGCACAACTTATAACATCGTGCCCCCAATACTTGGGCTATCAAAAATAAAATTATGAAAAATAAATGGTAATACCATAGGCATTATAAAAATATGTCTGAATAATACTAAGAAAAAAATGGTAAAAGAATATATAGGAAATTATATATATTCTGTCAGGTTCTCATCTTATCTGCTTCAGGGCTGTATGAGATGATATGCGAATCACTCATTCAGGCCAGCCACACACTGCATCGAACGAAATGCCTTACGACAAAACATTTTGTTGGACGGCATCCGATGCAAAACGTTTAGCATGGGTTTAAATGGGCCTGTCACACACTGCATCGAACACGTCAGACGCCTTGAGGCGTTTTTTCCTTGTCAGGCGAAGGTACCAAAAGTTTCATCTTCCGTTGAAACACTATCGAACAACTCGATCTGCACATGCGCAGCGGAGTGACGTGACCCTCAAGTGTCAGCTGGACCTGCACCAGAGTACAATAAATTGACATACTTTAAAGTTATCAGAAGCCTCTCCTCTGAGGTTATACTTTTTCTGTAGATCGTATTTTGCTTCTGTATTCTATCCCGTATTAACTCCAGAACATAATCAAAGGTTGCTATACTCATTCTACAATAATTGTAAAATTTAGCTATGTCAGCTCTCAATTCCCCAATAAACCCAATAATATCCGTATTTTGGTTGATAGGGTGAACCCTCAGTTTTCTGTCTTTACCGTAGTCTAGTAATTGTAGGAAATTCCACAATAGGATAACAGTCTCTTCTTCCTCACCATCCATAGTTCCTCACGTACACTTCAAAATATATAATTAACACTGAAACTAGGTAAGCATTCAAATTAGATATCACTGACCACGTGTATGTTTAAACTGAACACTGGACATGAGCAGCAAAATGCAGGAGTTTTTTCTTCCACATCGCGTCATGTTGTGAGCGCCTCCACACCACATCCGAAAGTCAAAACGTTTTGTCTTAAGACGTTTTCACTTAAGACACATGTTCGATGTGGTGTGTGGCTGACCTCACACTTGTGTACTGTTATGAATCCAAAGTTGGGATCTGATCAACTTTTTTTTTTAGTTTTTGGTAAAGAGTTTTCTGCTGTTATAATTTTATACTTATAAAAAATGTCTTTCTTTACAGTTGTTTTGATAGTTCATCTTCTTCATTCACAGCACTTAATTAATATTGATTGTTAAACTTTCACTTGTGAACTTACTTTGTTTTTTCCTGTACGCGTTTTGGCATGATGTGCGCCTTCGTCAGCAGTGTGAGACAGAATGTCCGGAACTTGTAACGGTTTTTTGGTTGGTCGGTTGGTTGGGGGGGGGGGGTGGTAGGGAATAGGCGTGGGTATCCGAATTATTGTATGTTTTATGTATAATTGTGTCAAAGAGTACATGTGATTTAAAGTGTAATTGGTCGTTAAGTATGTTGTTTGGTTGTGTTGTGTAGTGTTTGTATATTTCATATTGTTCTGCTGTGTTAAGTTTCCGACTTTTAGGCAAGTAGTGTAATATCTCAAGATTATTATCTATGTTGGTGTAGCTGTGGTTTTTTGTGTGTATGTGTGTGGCAAACGCGGAATGTATGTTGTTGCTGGATAGAGCTTTTAGGTGTTCAGAGTAACGTGAAGAAAAAGATCTTCCCGTCTGGCCTATATAGAAACTATTACAATCACTACAGTTTAATTTGTATACCCCCAATACCATCAAAAAACACATCAATGATACAAACACGGACATAGACAAATACAACAAAACGGGGGTCCAATTCTTAGAGTTCTTTGAGGTACACTGATGGAAGCTTGGTGGTAATATTTAGTGTTGGTGCTAATGAGGTCTTCACCTAGTCAAAAGACGACTAGATGAAGACACCAAGGATGAATTCCACAGATACAACAATCGGTATATCTGTAAGAACTATAAGAATTGGACCATGGCCTTATCGTGTAGAAGTAATTGAATTTGTGACACCAATGATAAAAGTCTCCAAGCTCATATTATCACAAAATATTTATACATTTCATCACACTTATTGTCAATGTATGCACTTCAAAAGCACAAAAACATGGTCAAGATAGAATTACTACAACAAGTTTTGCCATCTTATATTTCATAACTGCCAATGTATAAACTTAATACATCAATAAGACAGTGTTACTGTTAACAGTTACAGAGTACTGTTATAAAAAGCATGGGCCTCTACATTAGAAAAAGTAAGTTGGCTCATCAGTTCTTTCTGTGTACTAGAGTTTCTAATTGGTTTACCACTGCCATACTACAAGTATAAAGGTTACTACACAACCTTTATCTACTGTACTTGAATCCTTACTACCAGCCACCAGTGAATGTGGTAGTAACAACTACAGATATCAAAAACTTAATTTATACACAATAAATTTAAATAAACAACAAATTTAGCATAATACCTAGTGTATTAGGCCAAGATTTATGCTTCATAAGTTTAATCCATCCAGCTGTGTGATTCACTTCCCATTCAGTTGCTGATATGCCATCAAGTGTATAAAATCGGTTTGTTTTGTTTCCTAGTGTCATAACTGCTTCCACATTCTCATTCATTTTAAAAATGTGCTAAAACAGAAACACATTCCTGTAATAGGTTTGTGACTTCAAAATACACATAACATAGAGGAAAACTATAAGAAGTGATGGAACTGCACGGGATTGCCAAACATATATTTATAACAAAAGTGTTTTATTCACATAGGCTATACAAAATGAAATTCAAAATTATTCTTAAAACTAAATACAGTACTCCTGGGTAAAAGACCATCCGAGGAGTTGCATACTATTTAAAACATTTAAGGACTGATCGATTATAATAATTATCATACAAGAAACTAAAATTGCATTATAAAAATGCAAACATGCACTGTACAGTCTGTACAGCTTTAAGAAATAGTATAATTTATGATGAACTGATTCTGCTTAAAAACAATTTAAAATATCGGTATGGAGAACCATACATGACTTCCATGTTCTAAGATTTATATTTAAAATCATATTCGAAATGAAATATTTCCATATAAACTACTTCTTTCTTCAGCCTTAACCACAGTACTGTGGTCACTAACGTATAACACCTCATGTTTTCGCACTCGATTTTCACCGATGATGGCAGTCGATGGCACTGCCGAATAGTCTGGTTTTTCAGAAAACATTGGACTAAAGCTAAACAGCCCGGGATGGAATTCTAACAAAGAACTACTTCTTTGTTGCCGATAACGTAGTACACATATACAAAATTCTCCCCTCTCCCTTCAACTATAATTTTCATTTATAGAAAATTACCCCCACCCTGTTCACCTAACCTCTTCATTTATAGATATTTCATCTATGTTTCTACAGTGGATTATTATGAGCTTCTTATCAGGATTCTTTATTTATCAAAATTAAGTACTTTACTCTTGTTAAAACATAAAACATTGCAGGTAAAGTACCCCCATCTCTTAACCGATCTTCACCAAAATCAATAGACCTTCAGTCCTCTACAATGCAGGGATGCATGCAAAAAAATATTTGATTCTGTTTGAATGTGCGGCAGTTATCGTTCGTCATGGAAACATTTCTCTTGTTACAACATAAAATGTTGCAGGTAAACTACCCCTTTCCCTTAACCGATCGTCACCAAAATCAGTAGGCCTTGAGTTCTCTATAATTCAGGAAACTATGCAAAAAATTATTTGATTCTCTTTGAATTTACGGCAGTTATCTTTCGTCAAAAAAAAAATTACCCTTCTTAAAACATAAAATGTTGCTGGTAAACTACCCCTTTCCCTTAACCGATCTTCAACAAAATCAACAAACCTTGAGTTCTCTTTAATTCAAAAAGGTATGCAAAAATGTAGTTGATTCTATTTGCATTTACGGCAGTTATCGCTCGTCATATAAAAAATTACCCTTGTTAAAACATGAAATGTTGCTGGTAAACTACCCCTTTCCCTTAACCGATCTTCAACAAAATCAACAGACCTTGAGCTCTGTATAATTCAAAAAGGTATGCAAAAGAGTAGTTGATTCTGTTTTAATTTATGACAGTTATCGTTCGTCATAGAAAAAATTACCCTTGTAAAACATAAAATGTTGCTGGTAAACTACCCTATTCCCTTAACCGATCTTCACCAAAACCAACAGGTCTTGAGAACTCTACAATTATGTTCTGTATGCAAAACATTATTTGATTCTGTTTGAATTTGCGGCTGTTATCGTTTACCATAGAAAAAATTACCCTTGGTAAAAAAACGTTGCAGGTAAACTACCCCTTTCCCTTAACCGATCTTCACCAAAAACAAAAGGTCTTGAGAACTCTACAATTCAGGCCTATATGCAGCCCTGATTTGTAGAGTACTCAAGACCTATTGTTTTTGGTGAAGATCGGTTAAGGGAAAGGGGTAGTTTACCTGCAACGTTTTTTGTTTTAACAAGGGTATTTTCTGTGGCAAACGATAACAGCCGCAAATTCAAACAGAATCAAATAATTTTTTGCATACAGCCCTGATTTGTAGAGTACTCGCGACCTATTGTTTTTTGTGCAGATCGGTTAAGGGAAAGGGGTAGTTTACCTGCAACGGTTTTTTTTTATCAAGGGTAATTTTGTTTGTTTGGCAAACGATAACAGCCGCAAATTCAAACAGAATCAAATAATGTTTCGCATACAGCCCTGAATTGTAGAGTTCTCATGATCTGTTGATTTTGGTACAGATCGGTTAAGGGAAAGGGGTAGTTTACCAGCAACGTTTTATGTTTTAACAAGGGTATTTCCTATGGCAAACGATAACAGCCGCAAATTCTAACATAATCAAATAATGTTTTGCATACTGCCCTGAATTGTAGAGTTCTCAAGACCTTTTGGTTTTGGTGAAGATCGGTTAAGGAAAAGGGGTAGTTTACCTGCAACGTTTTATGTTTTAAAAGGGTATTTTCTATGGCAAACGATAAGAGCCGCAAATTCAAACAGAATCAAATAAGTTTTTGCATACAGGCCTGGTTTCTTGAGTACTAAAGACCTATTGTTTTTGGTGAAGATCGTTTGAGGGAAAGGGGTAGTTTACCTGCCACGTTTTTGTTTTATCAAGGGTATTTTGTATGGCAAACGATAACAGCCGCAAATTCAAACAAAATCATATAATATTTTACATACAACCCTGAATTCTAGAGTTCTCAAGACCTATCGTTTTTAGTCAAGATCGGTTAAGGGAAAGGGGTAGTTTACCTGCAACGGTTTTTTTTTCAAGGTCAATTTTTTTCTATGGTAAACGATAACAGCCGCAAATTCAAACAGAATCAAATGATGTTTTGCATACAGCCCTGTATTGTAGAGTTCTCAATACCTACTGGTGTTGGTGAAGATCGGTTAAGGGAAAGGGGTAGTTTACTTGCAACGTTTTATGTTTTAAAAGGGTATTTTCTATGGCAAACGATAAGAGCCGCAAATTCAAACAGAATCAAATACGTTTTTGCATACAGCCCTTTTTTGTTGAGTACTAAAGACCTATTGTTTTTGGTGAAGATCGATTAAGGGAAAGGGGTAGTTTCCCAGACACGTTTTTTGTTTTATCAAGGGTATTTTATATGGCAAACGATAACAGCCGCAAATTCAAACAGAATCATATAATATTTTGCATACAGCCCTGAAATGTAGAGTTCTCAAGACCTGTTGGTTTTGGTGAAGATCGGTTAAGGGAATAGGGTTGTTTACAGCAACATTTTATGTTTTATCAAGGGTAATTTTTTTTTACGAACGATAACTGCCGTACATTAAAACAGAATCAACTACTCTTCTGCATACCTTTTTAAATTATACAGAACTCAACGTCTGTTGATTTTGTTGAAGATCGGTTAAGGGAAAGGGGTAGTTTACCGGCAACGTTTTATGTTTTAACAAGGGTATTTTTTCTATGACGAACAATAACTGCCGTAAATTCAATGAGAATCAACTAATGTTTTGCATACTGCCCTGAATTGTAGAGTTCTCAAGACCTATTGTTTTTGGTGAAGATCGGTTAATGGAATAGGGTAGTTTACCAGCAACGTTTTATGTTTTATCAAGGGTGTTTTCTATGGCAAAGGATAACAGCCGCAAATTCAAACAGAATCCAATAATTGTTTGCATACAGGCCTGAATTGTGGAGTACCTAAGACCTGTCGTTTTTGGTGAAGATCGGTTAATGGAATAGGGTAGTTTACCAGCAACGTTTTATGTTTTATCAAGGGTGTTTTCTATGGCAAAGGATAACAGCCGCAAATTCAAACAGAATCCAATAATTGTTTGCATACAGGCCTGAATTGTGGAGTACCTAAGACCTGTCGTTTTTGGTGAAGTTCGGTTAAGGGAAAGAGGTAGTTTACCTGCAACGGTTTTTTATCAAGGGTAATTTTACTTCCATATTCCTTAAGGAATGGAATTATGGTGATGGCAAAAAAATATCGGTATGGAGAACCATACATGACTTCCATATTCTAAGATTTATATTTAAAATCAATTTCAGCCAAACAGCCAGGCTGTGTCTTACCTGCCTTTTTATTGCTGTATTAAATGAAAAATATTATATTACATTGAAATGAAAAAATTATAATTTTATTGCCTGGCAACAAAATTATTTTATTTTTAACAATTACCATTGTTTCAAAAAGTTTAAATAAATTTTCAAGTACTTTACTCTTGTCAAAACGTAAAAGGTTGCAGGTAAACTACCCCTTCCCCTTAACCGATCTTCACCAAAATCGAAAGTCATTGAGACCTCTACAATTCAGGGACGTATGCAAAAAATTATTTGATTCTGTTTGAATTTGCGGCTGTTATCGTTTGCCATAGAAAATACGCTTGATAAAAAAACGTTGCAGGTAAACTACCCCTTCCCCTTAATCGATCTTCACCAAAAACAATAGGTCTTGAGTACTCTACAAATCAGGGCTGTATGCAAAACATTATTTGATTCTGTTTGAATTTGCGGCTGTTATCGTTTGCCATAGAAAATACCCTTGTTAAAAAAACGTTGCAGGTAAACTACCCCTTTCCCTCAACCGAACTTCACCAAAAACAATAGATCTTGAGAACTCTACAATTTAGGGCTGTATGCAAATAATCTCTTGATTCTGTTTGAATTTGCGGCTGTTATCGTTTGCCATAGGAAATACCCTTGTTAAAACATAAAACGTTACAGGTAAACTACCCCTTCCCCGTAACCGATCTTCACCAAAAACAATAGGTCTTGAGTACTCTACAAATCAGGGCTGTATGCAAAACATTATTTGATTCTGTGTGAATTTGCGGCTGTTATCGTTTGCCATAGAAAATACCCTTGTTAAAAAAACGTTGCAGGTAAACTACCCCTTTCCCTCAACCGAACTTCACCAAAAACAATAGGTCTTGAGAACTCTACAATTTAGGGCTGTATGCAAATAATCTTTTGATTCTGTTTGAATTTGCGGCTGTTATCGTTTGCCATAGGAAATACCCTTGTTAAAACATAAAACGTTACAGGTAAACTACCCCTTTCCCTTAACCGATCTTCACCAAAATCAACATATCTTGAGAACTCTACAATTCAGGGCTGTATGCGAAACCTTATTTGATTCTGTTTGAATTTGCGGCTGTTATCGTTTGCCAAACAAACAAAATTACCCTTGCTAAAAAAAAACCGTTGCAGGTAAACTACCCCTTTCCCTCAACCGATCTTCACCAAAAACAATAGGTCGCGAGTACTCTGCAAATCAGGGCTGCATGCAAAAAATTATTTGATTCTGTTTGAATTTGCGGCAGTTATCGTTTGCCATAGAAAAAAAATCTACAGGTAGACAGACAGACACACAGACAGACAGACAGACAGACAGACAGACAGACAGACAGACAGACAGACAGACACACAGACACTTTTCGGAAAACGACTTTTTTTCATGTTTTGAGTGTAGTAGAATCAGAATCTGCAATAATCTCTAACACGATTTTTTTTGCCATCACCATACTTCCATTCCTTAAGGAATATGGAAGTAAAATCGTGTTCGAGATTATTGCAGATTCTGATTCTACTACACTCAAAACATGAAAAAAAGTCGTTTTCCGAAAAGTGTCTGTGTGTGTGTCTGTCTGTCTGTCTGTCTGTCTGTCTGTCTGTCTGTCTGTCTGTGTGTCTGTCTGTCTATCTATCTGTAGATTTTTTTTCTATGGCAAACGATAACTGCCGCAAATTCAAACAGAATCAAATAATTTTTTGCATACAGCCCTGATTTGCAGAGTACTCGCGACCTATTGTTTTTGGTGAAGATCGGTTGAGGGAAAGGGGTAGTTTACCTGCAACGGTTTTTTTTTAGCAAGGGTAATTTTGTTTGTTTGGCAAACGATAACAGCCGCAAATTCAAACAGAATCAAATAATGTTTCGCATACAGCCCTGAATTGTAGAGGTCTCAAGATCTGTTGATTTTGGTGAAGATCGGTTAAGGGAAAGGGGTAGTTTACCTGTAACGTTTTATGTTTTAACAAGGGTATTTCGTATGGCAAACGATAACAGCCGCAAATTCAAACAGAATCAAAAGATTATTTGCATACATCCCTAAATTGTAGAGTTCTCAAGGCCTATTGTTTTTGGTGAAGATCGGTTAAGGGAAAGGGGTAGTTTACCTGTAACGTTTTATGTTTTAACAAGGGTATTTCCTATGGCAAACGATAACAGCCGCAAATTCAAACAGAATCAAAAGATTATTTGCATACATCCATATATTGTAGAGTTCTCAAGACCTATTGTTTTTGGTGAAGATCGGTTGAGGGAAAGGGGTAGTTTACCTGCAACTTTTTTTAACAAGGGTATTTTCTATGGCAAACGATAACAGCCGCAAATTCAAACAGAATCAAATAATGTTTTGCATACAGCCCTGATTTGTAGAGTACTCAAGACCTATTGTTTTCGGTGAAGATCGGTTAAGGGGAAGGGGTAGTTTACCTGCAACGTTTTTTTATCAAGCGTATTTTCTATGACGAACGGTAACAGCCGCAAATTCAAACAGAATCAAATAATTTTTTGCATACGTCCCTGAGTTGTAGAGGTCTCAATGACTTTCGATTTTGGTGAAGATCGGTTAAGGGGAAGGGGTAGTTTACCTGCAACCTTTTACGTTTTAACAAGAGTAAAGTACTTGAAAATTTATTTAAACTTTTTGAAACAATGGTAATTGTTAAAAATAAAATAATTTTGTTGCCAGGCAATAAAATTATAATTTTTTCATTTTAATGTAATATAATATTTTTCATTTAATACAGCAATAATAAGGCAGGTAAGACACAGCCTGGCTGTTTGGCTGAAAATGATTTTAAATATAAATCTTAGAATATGGAAGTCATGTATGGTTCTCCATACCGATATTTTTTCTATAGTAAACGATAACAGCCGCAAATTCAAACAGAATCAAATGATGTTTTGCATACAGCCCTGTATTGTAGAGTTCTCAATATGTATTGGTGTTGGTGAAGATCAGTTAAGGGAAAGGGGTAGTTTACCAGCAACATTTTATGTTTTAACAAGGGTAATTTTTTATATGACAAACGATAACTGCCGTAAATTCAAACAGAATCAACTAGGTTTTTGCATACCTTTTTGAACTAAAGAGAACTCAAGGTCTGTTGATTTTGTTGAAGAATGATTAAGGGAAGGGGTAGTTTATCAGCAACGTTTTATGTTTTAAAAAGGGTATTTTTACTTCCATATTCCTTAAGGAATGGAAGTATGGTGATGGCAAAAAAAATCGTGTTCGAGATTATTGCAGATTCTGATTCTACTACACTCAAAACATGAAAAAAAGTCGTTTTCCGAAAAGTGTCTGTGTGTCTGTCTGTGTGTCTGTGTGTCTGTCTGTCTGTGTGTCTGTCTGTCTGTAGATTTTTTTTCTATGGCAAACGATAACTGCCGCAAATTCAAACAGAATCAAATAATTTTTTGCATACAGCCCGGTTTTGCAGAGTTCTCGCGACCTATTGTTTTTGGTGAAGATCGGTTGAGGGAAAGGGGTAGTTTACCTGCAACGGTTTTTTTTTAGCAAGGGTAATTTTGTTTGTTTGGCAAACGATAACAGCCGCAAATTCAAACAGAATCAAATAATGTTTCGCATACAGCCCTGAATTGTAGAGTTCTCAAGACCTATTGTTTTTGGTGAAGATCGGTTAAGGGAAAGGGGTAGTTTACCTGTAACGTTTTATGTTTTAACAAGGGTATTTCCTATGGCAAACGATAACAGCCGCAAATTCAAACAGAATGAAAAGATTATTTGCATACAGCCCTAAATTGTAGAGTTCTCAATACCTTTTGTTTTTGGTGAAGATCGGTTAAGGGAAAGGGGTAGTTTACCTACAACGTTTTTTTAGCAAGGGTATTTTCTATGGCAAACGATAACAGCCGCAAATTCAAACAGAATCAAATAATTTTCTGCATACAGCCCTGATTTGTAGAGTACTCAAGACCTATTGTTTTTGGTGAAGATCCGTTGAGGGGAAGGGGTAGTTTACCTGCAACGCTTTTTTTTATCAAGGGAAATTTTTTTTTTTGGCAAACGATAACAGCCGCAAATTCAAACAGAATCAAATAATGTTTCGCATACAGCCCTGAATTGTAGATTTCTCAAGACCTATTGTTTTTGGTGAAGATCGGTTGAGGGAAAGGGGTAGTTTACCTGCAACGTTTTTTTAACAAGGGTATTTTCTATGGCAAACGATAACAGCCGCAAATTCAAACAGAATCAAATAATGTTTTGCATACAGTCCTGATTTGTAGAGTACTCAAGACCTATTGTTTTTGGTGAAGATCGGTTAAGGGGAAGAGGTAGTTTACCAGCAACGTTTTTTTATCAAGCGTATTTTCTATGGCAAACGATAACAGCCGCAAATTCAAACAGAATCAAATAATTTTTTGCATACGTCCCTGAATTGTAGAGGTCTCAATGACTTTCGATTTTGGTGAAGATCGGTTAAGGGGAAGGGGTAGTTTACCTGCAACCTTTTACGTTTTAACAAGAGTAAAGTACTTGAAAATTTATTTAAACTTTTTGAAACAATGGTAATTGTTAAAAATAAAATAATTTTGTTGCCAGGCAATAAAATTATAATTTTTTCATTTTAATGTAATATAATATTTTTCATTTAATACAGCAATAAAAAGGCAGGTAAGGCACAGCCTGGCTGTTTGGCTGAAAATGATTTTAAATATAAATCTTAGAATATGGAAGTCATGTATGGTTCTCCATACCGATATTTTTTATGACGAACGATAACTGCCGAAAATTCAATGAGAATCAAATAATTTTTTGCACCCCCTGAGTTGCAGAGAGCTCAAGGTATATTGATTTTGGTGAAGATCGGTTAAGGGAAAGGGGTAGTTTACCTGCAACATTTTATGTTGTAACAAGAGCAAGTGATTCCATGACGAACGATAACTGCCGCACATTCAAACAGAATCAAATATTTTTTTGCATGCTTCGCTGAATTGTAGAGGACGGAAGGTCTGTTGATTTTGGTACAGATCGGTTAAGGGAAAGGGGTAGTTTACCGGCAACGTTTTATGTTTTAACAAGGGTATTTCCTTTGGCAAACGATAACAGCCGCAAATTCAAACATAATCAAATAATGTTTTGCATACTGCCCTGAATTGTAGAGTTCTCAAGACCTTTTGGTTTTGGTGAAGATCGGTTAAGGAAAAGGGGTAGTTTACCTGCAACGTTTTATGTTTTAAAAGGGTATTTTATTTTATATGGCAAACGATAAGAGCCGCAAATTCAAACAGAATCAAATAAGTTTTCGCATACAGCCCTGGTTTCCTGAGTACTAAAGACCTATTGTTTTTTGTGAAGATCGTTTGAGGGAAAGGGGTAGTTTACCTGCCACGTTTTTTGTTTTATCAAGGGTATTTTGTATGGCAAACGATAACAGCCGCAAATTCAAACAAAATCATATAATATTTTACACACAACCCTGAATTCTAGAGTTTTCAAGACCTATCGTTTTTGGTGAAGATCGGTTATGGGAAAGGGGTAGTTTACCAGCAACGGTTTTTTATCAAGGTTAATTTTTTTCTATGGTAAACGATAACAGCCGCAAAATCAAACAGAATCAAATGATGTTTTGCATACAGCCCTGTATTGTAGAGTTCTCAATACCTATTGGTGTTGGTGAAGATCGGTTAAGGGAAAGGAGTAGTTTACCGGCAACGTTTTATGTTTTAAAAGGGTATTTTCTATGACAAACGATAAGAGCCGCAAATTCAAACATAATCAAATACGTTTTTGCATACAGCCCTGTTTTGTTGAGTACTAAAGACCTATTGTTTTTGGTGAAGATCGATTAAGGGAAAGGGGTAGTTTACCAGACACGTTTTTTGTTTTAGCAAGGGTATTTTAATGGCAAACGATAACAGCCGCAAATTCAAACAGAATCATATAATATTTTGCATACAGCCCTGAAATGTAGAGTTCTCAAGACCTGTTGGTTTTGGTGAAGATCGGTTAAGGGAATAGGGTTGTTTACCAGCAACATTTTATGTTTTATCAAGGGTAATTTTTTTTTTTTACGAACGATAACTGCCGTGCATTAAAACAGAATCAACTACTCTTCTGCATACCTTTTTAAATTATACAGAATTCAATGTCTGTTGATTTTGTTGAAGATCGGTTAAGGGAAAGGGGTAGTTTACCTGCAACGTTTTATGTTTTAACAAGGGTATTTTTTCTATGACGAACGATAACTGCCGTAAATTCAAAGAGAATCAACTAATGTTTTGCATACTGCCCTGAATTGTAGAGTTCTCAAGACCTATTGTTTTTGGTGAAGATCGGTTAATGGAATAGGGTAGTTTACCAGCAACGTTTTATGTTTTATCAAGGGTGTTTTCTATGGCAAACGATAAGAGCCGCAAATTCAAACAGAATCAAATAATTGTTTGCATACAGGCCTGAATTGTGGAGTACCTAAGACCTGTCGTTTTTGGTGAAGATCGGTTAAGGGAAAGGGGTAGTTTACCTGCAACGGTTTTTTATCAAGGGTAATTTTTTTCTATAGTAAACGATAACAGCCGCAAATTCACATAGAATCAAATGATGCTTTGCATACAGCCCTGTATTGTAGAGTTCTCAATACGTATTGGTGTTGGTGAAGATCGGTTAAGGGAAAGGGGTAGTTTACCAGCAACATTTTATGTGTTAACAAGGGTAATTTTTTATATAACGAACGATAACTGCCGTAAATTCAAACAGAATCAACTAGGTTTTTGCATACCTTTTTGAACTAAAGAGAACTCAAGGTCTGTTGATTTTGTTGAAGATTGGTTAAGGGAAGGGGTAGTTTATCAGCAACGTTTTATGTTTTAAAAAGGGTATTTTTTTTATGACGAACGATAACTGCCGAAAATTCAATGAGAATCAAATAATTTTTTGCATCCCCTGAGTTGCAGAGAGCTCAAGGTATATTGATTTTGGTGAAGATCGGTTAAGGGAAAGGGGTAGTTTACCTGCAACATTTTATGTTGTAACAAGAAAAATGTTTCCATGACGAACATTCAAACAGAATCAAATATTTTTTTGCATGCTTCGCTGAATTGTAGAGGACGGAAGGTCTGTTGATTTTGGAGAAGATCGGTTAAGAGAAAGGGGTAGTTTACCTGAAACATTTTATGATTTAACAAGAGAAAAGTACTTAATTTTTATAAATAAAGTATCCTGATAAGCTCATAGTAATCCACTGTAGAAACGTAGATGAAATATCTATAAATGAAGAAGTTAGGTGAACGGGGTGGGGGTAATTTTCTATTATTAAAATTATAGTTGAAGGTGGAGGGGAGAATTTTTTATATGTGTACTACATTATCGGCAACAAAGAAGTAGTTTTTTGTTAAAATTGCTTCCCGTCTCTTTAGCCGCAGTTCAATGTTTTCTGCAAAACCAGACTTTTCGGCAGTGCCATCGACTGCCATCATCGGTGAAAATCGAGTGCGAAAACGTGAGGCGGTATACGTTAGTAACCACAGTACTGTGGTTAATGCTGAAGCAATAAGTAGAAAGACGTAGTTTCTATGGAAATATTTCATTTCGAATATGATTTTAAATATAAATCTTAGAACATGGAAGTCATGTATGGTTCTCCATACCGATATTCCATTTACCATCCTTCATTTCATCAACGTTTAACACAGATTTTTTAAAACGTTTTAAATGGTACTCTTTTACTTCCATGTTCCTTAAGGAAATGGAAGTATGGTGAAGGCAAAAAAAATCGTGTTCGAGATTATTGCAGATTCTGATTGTACTACACTCAAAACATGAAAAAAAGTCAATTTTCGAAAAGTGTGTGTGTGTGTGTGTGTGTGTGTGTGTGTGTGTGTGTGTGTGTGTGTGTGTGTGTGTGTGCCTGTGTGTCTATCTGTCTATCTGTCTTAGATTTTTTTTCTATGGCAAACGATAACAGCCACAAATCCAAACAGAATCAAATAAGTTTTTGCATACAGCCCTGATTTGTAGAGTACTCAAGACCTATTGTTTTTGGTGAAGATCAGTTAAGGGAAAGGGGTAGTTTACCGGCAACGTTTTATGTTTTAACAAGGGTATTTTTTATGGCAAACGATAATAGCCGCAAATTCAAACAGAATCAAATGATTATTTGCATACAGCCCTAAATTGTAGAGATCTCAAGACCTATTGTTTTTGGTGAAGATCGGTTAAGGGAAAGGGATAGTTTACCTGAAACATTTTATGTTTTAACAAGGGTATTTTCTATGGCAAACGATAACAGCTGCAAATTCAAACAGAATCAAATAATTTTTTGCATACCTTTTTGAATTATACAGAACTCAAGGTCTGTTGATTTTGTTGAAGATCGGTTAAGGGAAAGGGGTAGTTTACCAGCAACATTTCATGTTTTAACAAGGGTAATTTTTTATATGACGAGCGATAACTGCTTTTTGTTAAAATTGCTTCCCGGGCTGTTTAGTCGTAGTCCAATGTTTTTCTGCAAAACCAGACTTTTCGGCAGTGCCATCGACTGCCATCATCAGTGAAAATCGAGTGCGAAAACGTGAGGTGATACACGTTAGTGACCACAGTACTGTGGTTAATGCTGAAGGAATAAGTAGAAAGACGTAGTTTCTATGGAAATATTTCATTTCGAATATGATTTTAAATATAAATCTTAGAACATGGAAGTCATTTATGGTTCTCCATACCGATATTTTATTAATACTGTACAATTACAGACAAAGTGGATAATATCCTTTCCTTCTTTAAATAACACAGCACCTCTCAGGCTTTAAATAATCAATTTATTAAGAAGTTATTAACAGTACTATCTACACATTCTAACCTATATTGAGCCTAACCTATACAGTAATTGTTTCTGACTCTTCCTAACTTGTAATTTATACTTATTCAAGTAGTGATTTTTCAATAGCAGCATCAATATTAAAATCTACATTCTGAAAACAGTCAATTCCTATTTCACATACATTACTTAATTTCCTCAAATTGTTGTAGAAATATATTTCTCTTTTATCTCTTGCAACAAAATCTTTGGATACTGATCTGAAGTTAGACACATTGTCTGATGAATATTTTTCAAATGCAATGATACCATTTGCAGAAATATAGGGAATAAATGTGTCTCTAAGTATAGACAATAATCCAAAGAATTTCTGGGCAAATTAGAAACCTTTTTTATGAATAAACATTGAACTCCATCAGCAGCTCTACATATTTTATACCCCACACTTGTGCAGTATAGCATGATACTGCGCTACAGATAGCAATAAGTTTTGCAGAAAACTGAATGTTGCTATTAGACATTATATTACTACTGAAGGAATTTATGGCATATTTAGTTTTTAAAGACATATTCGTTAGATAAGGACATTGATGTTATAAAATTTACTTCTAAATACTGGTATTGGTAACAATCATTTTAGAATACCATTTTCAATAAGTTGCAGGCCTTCCTCAAGTTCTGAAAACAAGAATTTGGGATTTGTTAAGGTTTACAACTAGATTCTATTTCCTACAAAATTCCTTTAAACTATCTCTCTCTCTCTCTCTCTCTCACACACACACACACACACACACACACACACACACACACACACACACACACACACACACACACACACACACACACACACACACACACACACACACACACACACACACACACACACACACACACACACACACACATGTCGTGTTTTGGGGTTAATTTCCTGTGTTAAATTTAACTGTTATTCCCTAAAGAGTTCACTGAAAGTTTTGGCAGATACACCTTTACCATCTTTGGGCTGTTTTGCCTCAGTTTCTATAAAAATGTTGTAGTGAATCTATCGGAGACAGAAAACAGTGAAATTGAATGCAAAACTCAACCTGAAAGCAGGACGTACTATATCATTCCCACAAAAATGTTAAAATTATTTGTGTGTTGTATGTGTGGATGTACATGCATGTGTGCACATATATGTGTGTAAATAGTTTAGAGGAATGTTATAGGAATATTTTTGTAAACAGTTGTAAAAAATGAAATATAAAACACGATGTTTATTCTGTAGACACTAAACACAAATATGTGAATAATTTCTAACAAATTGTCTTTAATCTTCAATTTATTTCAGTACAAAAATGTTTGTTTTACTGAATCTGTTGTTTTATAGCAAAAGAATAAATTGGAAACCGAGGGTAATATAGTTTACTACATTCATTCAGATCATGACTGTAAACTATTTTATCAGATTCAAACAATACAAAACTGAAATTGTATAGAATTGCTGATTTAAATCAGCTAAATACCGAATGCGTTTTGTTGACTGTAAGGATACAAAAGGCCTTATTAAACGCAGATTTCTTTGCTGACACCTAAAAGGAATATCACTATGAGATTTAGATGAAAAAAGCTTTCTTAGAGCTGAACAAATTATCAAAATTTTCTCTAAGCCTTCTGACATCCAAACAGTTCTAGGTTATATTTGAATATTAGAAAAATTTCCAAATTTCTATGTAATTTTCATAATGCTTCATATATGGTACTATATAAAAATAGCATATATTAAATATAAATATTTTTTAAAGATATACAGACAAGAGTTAATCTTAACCATTACAAAACTATTAAAGTTAGTATATGGTATGTGAAGGCTTTCAAAACAAATACGCATAATTAAAACCACTACATTCTGGGCTGTTGGGCAATGGTGGATTGCTTATGTTCTCGTGGCTAAACATTTCAGCCACACATCCAGAAGCCACTGCTTACTCTTCAAATGTGAAGTGTATTTGGCCTGTCATCTTTACAAATGTTTTCTTTATTTCTTTTTTTCTACTGGAGATGGTCTTTGGAGGTGTGCCTGATGCAAGAACATAAGCAATCGGCCACAGCCCAATAATGGGCTATACTAATTTTAACAATGTTGACTCCAGCCATGATAGCCTTCATAACAAATGCAGAACATTTTTTTGTTGTACATCTGTTATTTATAGACTATACAAGTAGACTATGTGGCGTACAATTGCGTACAAACAATTTTAAACACAAATATGCATAAATATATTCTAGAATGTTGAAGACCAAATTATAACTAGTGTACATGAAGCAAAATGATTTATTAATAACACTGGTTTACAAGGCTTTAACAGTAGTGATTTTTTAAAAGTAAAATTATGAAAGAGGGCATATTAAGCCAATCCTACACTTATGAAATCTTAAAAAAATATCCTCATAAAGTGAACTGAAGCTATACAAGAAATTTATAAACTGAGGCTTGTAGACTAAATTTATAGCCTAGAAAATTAAATCCTCACTATACTCAGAACATGCTGAAGGTCTTTAGAAGACAAATAATAATTAGGTGGAGAATCAGCCATAATGTGGAAGTAGCAGACTTTTTTAGAGAATGAAGACATCATGTGATTTATTAAATGTCAGTGATTTGTGTTGGTCATGTTATAAAAAATGTTCATTAAAGACCAGTCAAGAGTATGTTACAAGGAAAAATGGTCAATAAGAAGAAGCAATCTGTACCAAGAAGTGTGATGTACATAAGTGGATCAGGGAAATATGAAAATATAAGTGTACAAGAATTATGAAACTATAAAATATAAGGGCTGTTGGCAGGAATATTAAACTGTAATACCTTCTCTGGACTACTTTACAGTATGGAATATGACTGCTGACAGAAGCTATAGAAGTGCATATACTTTGATGGAAGTAAAAAGTATACAGGCATTCAAAATGTTGATGCAGTGGTTTATACTCAAGATCAGTTGAACAGATTGCATTACCAATGTTGAAACTTTAAGTACAAATCAAAACAAGCTGTAAAAACTATAAAGATATAAAAACTGACTTATTTTGAGACATCATACATAACTTTTGCAATTTTTCATGTATAGAAACAGGAGAAAAGGACGGTCCTGAAAAGTGACATGCATCCTGGCTAAGGAACCTGGGTCTGTGGTACATGCGAAATATCTATGGATATGTGAATAGAAATTTCTGGGTCTATGGATGTGAAAACATCTAAAAGTCTACTTCAAGAAGTTATAAATAAATTTATTATTGGTACAATGATACCCAATCTCTGTTAACAGATACATAAATATACAGGTGAACATAAAGGCACAAATGGAGATAAAATGTATAAAACGCTACAATCTATTAGGCCATAGAGTAAACATAGTCTGCATTGGCTGCTTGAAGGGAATATTATATACTACTAGACGTAGAGGCATTAGTAATGCCTCTGTAAAGACAGATGGTTGGATGGCATAATAGATGATCTTGCTAGCATGGGAATCAGAGGGTGGAGAGGAAGGGCAGAGAACAGGGAAGCATGGAGGAGTATTGTTGAGGAGCCTAAAGCCCACCAAAGGCTGTAACGCCAAATAAGAAGAAGTATTAGCTGCTTACCTCAATAGTATTGTTATTGCCAAACAACCAGATATTTGTACCACTGTAGCGACATTTGTCATTTATCAGCGCTGGTGACCTAGTGACTATATACGTATGATTGCTATGTGTTAGTGTAGTCCAGTGTGTGATTTGCCTGCTCATATCGATTGCATGAACTTTTATAAACTCTCCAACGGTTTTGTTCCATTGGTAGATATCAACAGCACAGTCCAATCCTGTTATTGCTATGAAGTCATCTCCATAAGCCTGTTACATTAAACAACACATCACAAAACAACTCGATACAAAATCCATGCTATAAGTAATCATACTATTTATTATGTGACCTACATGTCTTGTCTTTTTATTACTGAATACAACTTAGAGAAACTGCTCACAATATGGCTGATAAATAGTTTACAGACCACAATGTTCATGAATCTATATCAATAACGTATAGATATGAATCTATAGACCATAATGTTCATGAATGTATCAAACTAATCTATAATACCAGTGTAAGTCTATTATTTAACACACACACACACACACACACACACACACACACACACACACACACACACACACACACACACACACACACACACACACACACACACACACACACACACACACACACACACACACACACACACACACACACACACACACACACACACACACACACACACACACACAAATATGTAATTACAAGACTAACGTTAATAAGTTTCTTCTGTAGACATACCACTGTTTGTCTAATATACATGTCACATAATTATATCTGCATCTCCAGAGACTGAAAATATAAATGAATAAATGATTTCTGTTTCTATGAAATATAAACCTGTGAAGTATAAGTCGACTGGTTATTGACACTTTCAGTCTCTGATGATGCAGATATAATTCTGTGCAAAATAAATTAGACAAAACAACTGAATACTAGCAGAAGGAACTTATTAGTACCATTGTCTTGATAATAGGGAGCTACAAGAAACTTCAGAAATTTGAATTACAGTTTAATAACATGCACAAGTTTATCAACTAACTAGACAGAATAATACTGATGCAAATTACTATTGATAAAAAAATCCTAAATTTTTACCTTACTGCTTAAACTAGCTTTTGTTCATTAGAGCTTCATCAGAGGCTGCCGCTAGGAATGCTGTCCATCCTGTTTTTGGTGATGACGGAAAACGAACAGACACAATTTAAATCACACATACAGTGGCGGCGCTAACGAAACGGGGGCCCCCCCGCGAAACTAATTAGGGGGCCCTATAAAAATGGTTAAATTTTGTATATGTAATAGGGGAAAACACTCAAATGAGTTTCTATTTACGTGTGTTTCACACACAATGGTTTGTGAATACTTTCTCGTCTATCACAAAGCGTTTGCAATTTGCAAAGGATGTTTTACACGTATACAAACTCTTAAAATTCATTGTTGCTAAATAGACAAAGTTCTATACAAACTATAAAAAAACCAAAATAAAAAGAATTATTTATTTTTACGTCAAAGATCTAAATTCAGACTATGAAACAGTACCGCACACAGAGTGTTAAAAATTTATTATTTAAAAACGAATATCAAAGTAACATTCTAGCTTTTTTCAAACATTTAAATTAGTTTGTAACTGAATTTGTGAAATTCTTGAATATACTCTATACACGTTCTCCTTAAGTCTAATCCAATTTAATAACACTCGAACTCAAGTAATATACAATATTTACAGATGAGGATCAACCAAAGTTCACTGTTTTCCTAAGCCTAGTCTTCTTTTTTTAATAGCTAAGAACTTTTCAACCACTTCGTTGATATTAGTTTTCTGTGTCTCTTCATGCTCAATGCTTAACAGTGCCAAGTCACTCAACCGAGTTTGGGCCATGGCACTTCTTAAGTATGACTTAATTAATTTAAGTTTTGAAAAGCTTCTTTCCGCTGTAGCTGTTGTGACAGGTATGGTTAAATAAAGCTGCAAAGCTGTAGTTAAGTCTGGGAGGCAGCTCATAAGGCAGCTGTTTTCTTCAACCAGTAAATTCATCATTTCTCGAATGTTTTTCTTGTGTACAATTTCTTTGGCCATCAGAGCTTTGAAGAATATTACTTGGTCAGGCAGTGATGTGGAAGGTCACCAGGATACACATTGACCAGAGCCTTACTTTTCTCCACTATTGTCTCTTGTGAGAGGCTTACTAAATTCTGAGGCGTCAGGAATGAAAACCTATCATCAATGCAACGCAATCCTTCGAATCTCATTTGTAGCTGAGCTATTACAACATCTAGTGTTGCATTGAAAACTTTTACTTCAAATGATTTCACTGGGTCGTCAATTCTATGGTCAACTGATAATTCAACAAAGAAGCGTTTTACAACTCGCTTACGCTTATTTTTCATGTTACAAGTTATGTCCCATGACTGGGCCGACTGTTTAGCACCAGCAAGAAAGCCGGCAAAGTCCTTTCTTAAAACTTTTAACTCATCGCAAGCGCGGCTTAGAAACTGCCACGCTCTGCCTAGGTTAACAGTTGGCCTCTGTAGTGCTTTCGAAGTTATATTTACATTCTCTAAAATCTTAGTTTCAAGGGAGTGCACAAGAATAAATTCAAAGTTTTCCAGGTGGTTTCTAATTGCTAATGCTTCTTCTGCCTCGTGGTTTTTTGAGCTGTATAGAATAATTTCTGTCAAACACTTAATCACAATTTTGAAATCATTTCTTAAAGCTAACAGACAGTCGTGTCTAGAAGACCACCTTGTTGGACATAGCTTTTTTAAAGTTAGATTTTTGGCAGAGCTGTCTTCTTTAACGGCAGTGTTAAGTTCTTGCTATCTATGTAAGCTTTCACTGAAAAACACATAAGTTTTCTGTACTATGTCATAAAATTGTCTTATTTCAGAAATATTTGATACTGAATCATTGATCACCAAGTTCAGGTTATGTGCAGCACAGTGTACGTAATCCGCGTTTGGGACTATATCCATAATTCTTTTCTGTAACCCAGAGTATTTCCCGCTCATTGTTGCTGCACCGTCATAACCTTGACCTCTACACTTACTAATGTCAATTTCATTTGTTTTCAAAAAGACTAAAATCTTACTTTGAAACCCCTCACTGTTGGGATCCTTTATTTCTTGAAATCCCAATACGGACTCACTAATCACAGTTTTATAATTGCCAGGAGATTCTTCTACTATGTTAATGTATCTGATTACAACACACTTTTTCCAAGTGGCATACGTGAGACAAGATTGTAAATGAGCATTGCTACTTTCATGAACTTTAATTTTTTTACTGAGACCTTTCCAATCTCTAATATCGCCTTCACGCCAGCTTTGGGCATCAGCACTTTGGCTGAAAAGCCAACATGGTAAACAATAGACTCCATCTAGATTACGAGAGTAACAAACCCAAAACCTGTGAACAATTTGGCCTGCTGCAGTTTTGAAAGAATAATATGCTGTACTGAAAGACCGCTTAGAAACGGAATCCTTCGGGAAAGGACCCTTTGTTTGACAAAGTTCACTTAACGTTATTAACTTTTTCACCTCGTCTGTCATTGTAGCTTGATTTTTATAGAATGCAATATCTGTCTCAAAACTTTGGCAGTTTGGATCGGAAGGGCCTGCTAAACTAGTTTTATTTGCGTGATTACTTATAACTTCAGTTGGTTCAAACTGATTTTCTGGTCCAGGTATGTCTTCGGACTGGCGAACACATTCAATGCCTAGCAGTTGTTCTTCTTGTTCATGTTGCAGTTGCTTATTTGTTTCCGTAGTTGTATCACTTGTATCCGACGGACTAATGATTAAATCAGGTTTATTGTCACTGTCACAATCAACTTCAAGTCCGATTTTTGTTTCTTTTTCATTACTTGCACTTGACCCGGGTTTGGGTTGTTCAACTTCACATTTTGATGATTTTTTAAAAAACTGGTCGAGTTTTAAAAGTTTACTTTTAGATTCTTCTCGTTGTTTTTGCAGTTTCCTTTTCGTAGCACCACTTAAATATTCACGCTTACTTTCCATTTTATAAACTCTGTCTCTAACACTCTAACTCTACACAAAATACAAAAAATTAATCAAATGTTAAGTCATTAAACTTAAACGGCACTAAATTACGAAATGAATGCAATACAGTACTATCTCGCAGGAGATGCGACGCACTACTGAGTACTGAACTACATTGTGCTGTGTTTGTTTACGTCTCCTCAGTGCCGAGTGACTCATCGCACGGACGTAAGGGCACCACAAGAGATAAGATAAGCTTCGCTTACAAACTACAAACAATAATGTAATTTCGGAAAACGTAGTTTTTTTGCATGTCTATACACTTAAATAAAACGTATATTTCGTATTTTAAATACAAATTTGCCGGTAGTCGGACCCCATTAAAACTTTTTTTCCTATTATAGCTCGTTTCATATTTTTTTCTAGGGGCCAGAGTGGCGGGGCCCCCCAGAGGGTCGGGGCCCCCCAGCGCCGCGGGGTCTGCGGGGGCCTTATCGCCGCCACTGCACACATACTATTTGAACATATTAACAACACACACGTAACAGTGATCTTTTGATTGATAGTGCTGTCACCAAAAGGAGGACAGAACACTCCTTGTGGCAGCTTCTGACAAAACTCTAATGGGTGAAAGCTAGTTTAGGCAGTAAGGTAAAAATTTAATCAATAATAATTTGTGTTCCATGTCAGTATTATTCTATATAGATAGTTGATAATATCAGACACTTCATAGATAACAAAATCCCACAGAAATAAAATACACTAAAAAAAGATTATAAGCAACCTGGAAATTGAAGACGTTGAGTACTGTGTTGTCACTTCTGTCTATCATTTGCGACTGCTGAAAGTATTGTACATATATATCCTGTGCTCTTGCTCTCTGTACAAGTTGCTCTGTTTCTTTGCACACTTTAGTTAAGTTGTCCTTAAAAAAATTATAAATTTAATAAACATATAAAAGATCTGATCTAGATAAAACAAACATTAATATAGTTAATACAAGCTGTCAAAGAAACCTCTAAAATCACTTAAAACAAACATCAAAATAGGAAAGGAAAAACAACAGGATTTTTAGTACCAACGGGATTAAAATAAGACAAGGTAGCATGGTGTTAGAGTTGGTTGACAAAGTATAGTTAGAATATTACCAACTTATTTATAAAAAAGTGGAAGGACATGCGCAAAACTATGGGGGGTACCCCTAATTGATTCCATAGAGTATTTTTTTTTTTTTTTAGTAGATTGTCCAAGATTATGATTAGTTGAACTACGTAGCTTGAAAGGACAAAAATAAGAACTGTATCAAAACTGTTCTGTTGTATCAGAGGATAGAAATAAGAACTAATATTAGAAAATAGAATAAATATAAAGTGGTCCAAACAATCTTTTGAGGTGTACGTTTCACAGCAGATAACAAAATCTGAAATCCAAGATGAAAAACACATAGTCTATAAAGAAAGGATATTGCTCTGTTAAAAAGTATTCTATGAGATACAAACATGATAAGGAAAATAAAAGCAAACGTACAATACAGCAGTGCAAAATATGATAACTACACAACCATGATGTAGTCATTAAAAGACAACATACAAAAGGCTGTATGAGCCTCTGAAATAGATTTTTGGAGATGAACAGAGAGGTTTTAGAAGTGAGAGGATAACAGATGGGTTTTATGAATTTGATAGCAGTGACATCATAAATAAATATTTCGTTCTGTATGGGTATAAACACTGAAATATGAGGGTATTCAACGTCAAAAAGACAAACATCATCGAGGGAAAACTTCACAGAATTAAGATACTTTCAGAACTTTCAATTGTGATCAATTTCTGTTTGACTTAGGTTTGTTGAAAATAATATCAATCTGATGGTGATGGCACATCTTCTACAGATTAGTACATTTGAAGAGCAGTGTGCAGTGATTAATTTTTGCTTTCTGAGGAAGTACGCATCAGCAATCTATTTGCATACATAACTACAAACTATGTAATATGGATAAAACCCTTAATTTAGTAGTGTAAGTTGATCAATACATTTTAATAATAGAAGGTTTAGCAAGGTCAATAAGTATAACACAAATTTAAAATTAATTGTGTCAAAGTTTCAACAAATTTATTGTTATCATCAAACAATCGTTGAGTTGTTACGACGCCAGACACACGGTTTGTTTGGTATTGTAACAACTCATCAACAATTGTCAGATGATAACAATAAATACTGTCAATATGTCAATACAAATAATGTAAAATTTTTAAATTTCTGTTATACTTACTAACTGATCCTTACTAAACCTTCTATTGTTAAGAAAATATGGATAAAGTTGTGTAAATAATGCAACTTTTTATAAGCTGGTTGAATAGTTCAGAAGGGGCCTAACAGAAGTGATTGTGAGCACTGTACTGGATATCCAGCAGAGAGACATTTATTGGGATATTAAAGATCTTGATATTTAGTAGATTTTTTATTCAAAATGTATAAAGAATATAGTAAATACTACACCAATATGCTGGTTGAACAAAGTGAAGCCCACAATATTGAAGAAATGGTCTGCTTTAAAGAGAAAATGTGTCAGTCGCAGTTCCCAAAACTATAATGTAAAATTGATGCTTGAAATCATCAAAGAACTGGTCTGACACACTGCACCCATATCTTGCCACAACAAATGTTTTACTGGTTGATCCTCTCAGGGACGCAGTATTACACGGTATCAAGTTTCCGGGCAATGAGAGGTAAAAAAGGTATCATAAACTGGCTACAAAATTCTTCATAGCAATGATAGAAGCATATCCATGTATATGAGGAATGTCATGTTGAAAAGTTAAAAAATATTTGCATTAATTAATGTTGTTTTCCCCTGCAGCTGTTGTGAATGACCCTCATAGATTACTCAAACAAGTGTTAAACAGTAAACACAAAGGTTCTTAAATTAATGAGCCAGCTAGAACTTGGAAAAGTTGGAGAGAAGGTATTCAAAGAAATGTGACAGAGGAACCTAGGCAATTGATATGGGATGATAAAAATAAAAATATGAACTATCCTGTAACTCAATAATTAGTATATAATTTTAACACACACACACACACACACACACACACACACACACACACACACACACACACACACACACACACACACACACACACACACACACACACACACACACACACACACACACACACACACACACACACACACACACACACACACACACACACACACACACACACAAGTATTACCTTCATATTGTTGTGTACACCCAAAATATTTCTTTTAATGGATTGTGACAACTCTTGCAAATCAGTGGCACCCAGTCTTGTGGCACCACTGATGGGCTGAGTAAAAGTTATATTTCCCATAACTGTTACCGGCCCTTCTACTGTTTGATCTTTGTCAAGTAATACAGCATTTTTCTTCCAATCTGTTATGTTTACTCCTGAGACAATGCCTTCACCAGTTTTCAGGCCGTTTTGTAACTGAATACCACAAGTAAAATAGTAACTACCTACAAACACAGTTTGAAGTATTTAGAAATTATTAGTGAATTGATTTTTAAAATAAGAAGAGAAGTATATATTTGAAATAAATATAAAATATTACACACACAGAGGTATAATAACTTGTTTCTATTAGACAATTCCTCACTACTATGTTAGTAATATAATACTAATTAAACAGAAACCTACAAAGACATTGTACAAAAACCTGGCGAATTTCTTGTAGGTATATTATCTTTGCTGTTTTTGACTACTTCAGTTTGATTGTGTACTGTACATAAGCAAAGACTATCAAAGATTTGTTTACCTCTTTATAGCAGTATACAGACTTAGGAAACACCAGCTAGTAATGAAAACGCTACTGTATCAGTGGACAAGAACACAAAATTAGATGTCAAAGTATTAAGATTATGATGAATTGAAAATTAAGTATTTTTGTATGATTTGTAATTTATTATATTACTTGGAACCCATAAAAATTTATTGTTTTAAATATAATGTTATGAAATTCTAGAGTTGTGTGTCATATAAAAGTAAGAGAAACCTGTGTACAGAAAGACCTTGATTAACGCAAGAAGTCCTTGAGCACTTAAACAAGATCTTGCCTAACCCAATAGTGTCAACGTAATATTCCAGTTATTTGTTGCAGACACCTTTGCATTATAGTTTTCTTGTGAAGTAGCCACAGTTTACATTGGTCATTAGTCCTGAAAAAGACAATTTCTGCTGCAACATTTTGGCACAATCTTATACATCATCTCCAGCAGTCTCAAGTCATGGCTCTGTATTCATAGGCATCATGGACAATGATGATGTGTTTCTACTACTGTGCTACAAACTCTACAGGCATTCAATTGGTTGGTGTGATTCACGTCACAGGTCCTATATACTGTTGTGTGGGAATGGCATTTGATGGTATGGGTGGGACATTCTTCCTGTATAAGGCAAGGATAAACTTAGCTACAAAATTATCATACATCTACAAAACTATTTGATTTATTTGATCACTTTAATTTTAACCTAAAATGATGTAACCTTAAATCTTCTTTTTATACAAATTACATAATTATTTTATTTTTCATATTAAGGCTGTTTATAAGGTTTTGATTCACTTTTCATGTAAACAATTGCCCTGATAAAGGAGATTTTTCTTTATCTGACTAAGGAAATTATGGATTAAGATTTCATAATAACGATAAAATATTTGTAATGTTATTATTAACAGAAAGTAATTTTAAAATTAGTAAACAATAATCCCTTTCAGTCCTGAATGTCATGTAACCAACATTATGTGTGTAACATATAATTAAAAAATAACATAGTTTGTCTTCAACCACAGATCACATGCTTTCTGCTTGATGAATTGTATTTAATAACATAAACACATCATATAAGTAAAAATTAATCAAAATGACAAATCTTACCATACAAAGTCTCATTTCTGTAAACAGTTGCCACATTTGAAATATTCCTTTTGTTAATTAAACCACTAGATGTGAGGTTCCCTTTAATTGAAAGGTCACCCAGGAATGTTAGCTCACTTACAACAGTTTGGTCTCCATTGCTCTAATAACAGATAAATATATTGCCATTTGTGATAATACACAATTAATCGTGTAAACAAAGATTATAAAATTTACATATTCTCCATTACATAATGAAATGACATTTAATGTGAAAACAATTCATCCTATATTAGAGAACCTTTTCTGTTTTGCCTTTTAAATAAAGAAATTATGACAAAATGGCACATGCCTGAATTGCAAATGCAATTTATGAAACAGATCAAGGATCTAGTAACTGTCATTAATACTAACAGACACAGTATGTATTGGATGTCTGTATTATACTGTATATTGAAATAGATAATCGTGTGTTAGATGCCTGCAGAAAAAGAAAATAAATTCCTTATTATTTCAGAACTTACCCATTATCAACTAATTTATTAGCAGTATTATAGAACAAATATAGCAATGTGCAATGGCAATGAAAACTTTTGGCAAACCATAACTAAAGGTATCTAGCTTGTTTTCATTCCTTATGTGGGTTGTTGGACTATATGTTCTCACATTCTCATTTTACACAAAATGACAAATACTACAGAGATATGGCACATGTGGAACCTTGAAAATGTCCATGTGGTAACGATAAAGAAATTGGCAGGGTTTTGGTGATAATGCCTCAAAGGTTATCCAAATGTAAGAATGGTACACCTATTTAAAGACTGCTGCAAGTTGATGGAGAGTGGCTGACATTCTTCGAGGTTGTCAAACAGCCAAAATGAAGATGTCTCTAAAAAGTGCAGACTTCGGTAGTAGGTTACTGATATTCAAAAGCCCAGGAAATTGTTTGCAAAGTCTGAATTATACCGATTATAAAGATATAGTTATAGATTGTGCAGACATAATTTTAAAAGAGGATTTCACTTATTACAAGCTTTGTCAGAGCCTCTGACGAAGTTTGTAATAAGCAAAAACTGGTTCTGGCTACAATGTAAAAATTTTGCATTTTTACCAATAAAAAATTTGTGATCCAAGTCAGTAGTATTATATTTATAATTGGTTAATCAATGGACCCGTCATGGACAACAAAATTCAGGAATTTAAAAGAGGATTTGAGGATGCACAGAGTTGCAGTGAAGTATGTGGTAAAGCTGCTTTTTCAAAAACAGCAACTCCATTTTGAGATTAAACAGGATTTGTTGGAGATTGCAATCAGTGATCCTGAGTTCCTACTAAATGCAGTGATAACTGAAGCTGAACTGGGTTGCAACTGGTGAAGAGTCGCAATCCGGAAAACAAAGCATGACCCTCACAGTGGAAGAATTCATTGTTACCAAGGGTCAAAAAAGGCCAAACAGGTATAGAGCAAAATACGTGCCCCTTGATACTGATTGCTTTTTGAAATGCCATAGCAATGTGCATCATGAGTAAGTGGTACAAAGAAAACCAATTTCTAAAGAGTACTACACTACTGATATTATTAGTAGTTCCTACAATTGTTCAATTCAGCACAAGCAACTGGGTCTGCGGGCCACACAAAATTGGCAGCTGGTTTGTGACAATGCTTCAGTTTATTCATAGCAGCTCATGAAGGGCTTTCTATAAAAGAAAAGCATTCTCTTGTTTGTCAGGCTCTCTGTGGTCAAGACATACTCCACCTGATTTATAGTTATTCCCAACACTTAAGATGCCATTAAAAATTTTAGACTTTAAAAATCAAGAACCCATTATGCAGAATATGGTAGTAATGCTGAGGGCCATTCTGAAAGAAGCTGAGGATTAGGAACTGAACTACTCTCCCATCTCAAAAGCATAAGGCCAGTTACTATTTTAGTCAGATATGGAATGTGCTTATGTAAACAAAACTGCAAGCCTATCTGCATGATGTGCACGTTCAAATGCAGTTTGGTATTGTTATAAAGTATTACTGTAATAACACTTATTACTTATTGTAATATAACATTACTACAAATCAGTGGTGTGGCATGGGTACATAACACCTGTTGCCGGTTGTGATAGGCCTAAAATTTATACTAAAAATTAATTCGAATTTTTTCTTGTACCGAGTGTTCATTTTAGAGCATTTTGTATCATTCGCTGGGAGAAGAAAAGGGTCCTGGTTCAACGGGATCTGACTTTCATTATACTTACACAGAATACATCAGAACACAAATAATTAAATTAAAAATAATGAAAACAAACAGAGAAACACATGACTAAACTAACAAAACACAAATAGATACGTAGTGTCCACTGCATGTCAGTTCCGAAAACGAACATAACTGCTAACTGAGCGTTTTGCCGGTTTATACAGTGGCAACACATTGGGTGGACGAATATGCCCCCCTCCACAGTTTGTTCAGTGACAACTACTATGAGGTCAATGACCGTACGCTGTAAAACACTGCCGATGTCTGAGCTGGCAACACATGATGGTGCAAGTGCCCAGCTGTTCGAAAGCAATTCTATGCTTTTCTTCAAGTTTCCCTGCTAATATTGTTCAGAGTTCAAATTCTTCAATAACTAAAGTATTTATTCTGTAATATAATTAATATTATTTTCTCTTATTTCCAGTACTGTTGCCACCGGCAACAGCGCCAGCAACAGCGGTTACATGGACGTCATGCTACTGCTACAAATGTTATTGCATCAATTTTACAAATAAGTATGTTGAAATTATTCTATAAATATTGTTACAAAACAAAACGCCATCCCAATACCAGAGAAAAACTATGAATCAACTATATTAAACTAATGAAAATAAAAGGACTATTATGAGACAAATGGCTATGACCCAACCCAAGTGATTGACCCAATAAAATAAAATAAAATGAGAAGGTATTGTGACAGTACAAAAAGTCTGATATAAAAAATATGGTATGCAAGGTAGTAAACTATTGTATTTCGATGTTTTTAAAGTCATTTCTATGGGTGACACAATTTCCCTTGGTTTTTGCCTACAACGACGCAGTTCCGAGACAACAAAATAATTTCAAGGACAGCAGTGTACGTGCAACTAAAAAGACTTATAATGGTTACAGCCACTAATAACGGCGCTTCATACTTATGTTTCATTGGCCAATAACGCCAAACGTCATTAAAACCACTATGACGTGAGTACAATACGTAACAAACAAGGCGATTATATAACCAGAGACAAAAGAACGATGACGTGTACTCACACACACATACATAAAATTTGCATAATTTTCGTCCCAGTCTACACAATACAGCAGCAGCAGTAACACCTTGTTACAGGCAGCCGGCAATTTATACCGGCCTAGTTGTTTTAAACAGTTCAAAATGTAATCAAAATGTAATTATGTGATAACTAGAAGTGAACTAAAACAGTGTGCAGTAATTGTTTTCAAAATTATACATTAGAGTCAGTGAAAATAGTAAAAATGTAACCACGCTACTTGAGAAACCAACATGTGAACCCGCTTCTAGAATTTCTAGTCTACAGATTCAGGAAAGTGCAAAACCAAAATTTTAATTAAAGAGCTCTTTACCATTATAAAAGATATGTGTACCCAAAAAGTAAATTGAAATTATAAGTATGAATGTGAGCGAAAGAGCGGAGCATGCATGTTAAATGTCGACATCCAAACGGGGTGTTGGTTTGCGTTTGTCTTAAGAAAATATAATTAAAATCATTTAATAACGAAGCAGCTGCAGAATTAATATGTAGAATTTGATAACTTCAAGTTTAATGAAAAGAGAAAGGAGTTTTATGATGAAAGCGGGCCAATAAATAATGGCCGCCATGTTGATATTTTGTCCGGTGTACACGCTTAAAGAAATTATTGAATAAATCACTATTAATGGTCAATGTTTCAATTGAACGTATTCTCATTTCGATGCCTGTCTCTGCCAGCATTTTCGCTGAGTTGAATCCTGGAACCTTAGGTAATAAAAATAGAAACAACAAAACTGAAATAAACAGATACTCCAACTATGGTAAGTACCATAATTATGGTACGGGTGACATACGTGCCTCATACAAATAATGTAAACAGACCCGAGTATAGTTTATTGTTTGTTTCCACATACAGATACATTTATATGTTATTTATTAAAAAAGTGTGGAAAGTAACAAATGGGCCCGAACTGGTGACTATATAAAATACATTAATATATTTTATATAATAAGCCTGAATGGTGGCAGGGTGGACATTGAAAATGAGAATACGGTTGTAGGTTAGGTGATAACGATAATAAAGCGACAAACCATTAACAGATTTTTATAATGGCAGAGAATAAAGAAAATAGTTCTTTATTAAGCACAACTGACAGTACGAATAACAGTCAAATAAGTATGACAGAATCAGTAGTCATGAGTGAAGGAGTTGTTCACTCAACACCAATCCAAAATAACAGGGCTGAAAACGGCGAAATTATAAAAACAATGCAAATGCTTTTCAATCAGAAATTCAGTAAACTTGATGAGAAATTTAATGAACAAAACAACGAAATTAGAGGAATACAGAATAATTTTAATGTAAAATTTGACGAAATAAAAAACGAAATCAAAAAGCAAAATATTAATTTTGGTAGTCGAATAACTGAAATAGATGTACGTTGCACAAATATGCCAGAACAAGTGGTAGAAATAATTAGCAAGAAATATGATGATAAAATAAATAATTTAAATGGTAGAATCAGTACAAATAACGAAACAGTAATTAGCAAAGTACGAAACCAAATAGAAACCCAGTATGAACAATTAGAAAACAAATGTTTAACCACAATTATTGAACAAATAGAAAGTAGAACCAATTGTGAAACAAGTAGACAAATAGATATGAAAACTAGTATTTTGCAGAACAAAATAGAGAGATGTGAATCCGAGGTAATTGACATAACCAAACATTTTGAAACAGTAAACAGAACAGTATCAAAAAATGAGAATAACACTAATGAGAGAATGAGCATGTTACAAAATAAAATTAAAGAAATAGATAACCTAGTTATACAAAATGATAATAATGTGCATGTTAAAAGTATGATATTGGAAAATGATTGTGTAAACAGGAGTAGTGATAATGAAATTTTATGGGGAATAGAATATAATAATAAGGGAATGATAGTGTGTTTTGAAGGTTTAAAGAGTGGGTGTAAAGAGAGATATATTGAGAGAGAGAAATGTTGTTGGGAGAGTTATTATGAGAGATATTTTAAAAGAGAGAGATGGTATGATAGTGAGAGATATATTGAGAGAAACAGAGAAGTAGAAATTTTTAAGATATGTAGAGATTATGAAGAGTTTATGGAAATGTTAGGTGTAGAGATGATTGATGAATATGACAAGTACTTACATTACAATAAAACTGAAGTAGTAGGAGATAATGAGAAAGATAACTTTACAAAATACCTGGCTGTAACAGACTATACCAAAGGCGACATGACCATACCCGATCATGAGTTATATGAGATTGTGGAAAATTATAGAAATTTGAATGGTATGTATATTGATTGTAATAATATAAGACATTCAATATTAAACCATGTATATAGTTTTAAGGTGCGATTGTTATTTGACGATGGAGGTTAGCTGTTTTTAGTGTGTTATGAACATTTAATTATGTGACCAGTGTTTTTTAAAATGGACTGATTATGACTGATTTTGGTAAATGATTTAATGATTATGTGGAGTGTATATTTTGTGTATATTAATGTCAAGGTATTTGTGTATTTTTTGCTGTTGTGTATTTGGTGAATTTTTTATGTAAACAGGTATTGTAGAATTTTAAATAATTGAAGGAAGTTAATAACGATTTTAAATGATATTAGGAGATTTAGATTCTAAAGGGTTAGTAAAGGATTAAGCAGGTAATAGATTTGGCTATTGAGAAGTATTGTTGTTAGTTGGTAAGTGATGAGTTTTCTAATGGTGTATTAAGTTGAAATGTTGTAAAAGAGTTTGGGTAATAGTGATAAATAGAGGCATGGGAGTTAGTTAAATAGAGTTAATGGGAGTTAGGGAAAATAAAGTGTTGAGGTGCTGATAATATATAAAGAGGTGTTAGATATTTTAGGGACACAGTGGTTAGTGATTATATGTAGAGGTGAGTAATGTGAATGGAATGGTAATTTTATAGTTGTTGTTGATGATATTTTGTAATAAGGATCCGGTGTTAAGGGGTGATCAACGAGCGACGTGGCAATGGGACCAGCGTGCAGCGTTGTGGCAGGCGGAGCAATTTTGGGGTTAGAGTGTTTGCCGATATTGGTGGAGGGCAAATGGTTATGAATGGATATGGCCAGTTAAGTAACATACATCCTTATATAAAAGACAAAATGAGCGGTGCCAGAGGTTTTAAATGGGATTTGTGAAGGGGGTTATTATTGAGATATTGGTGTCATATTATATGTAAATGGTTAGAAGCGGTTGTTAGTAGAGAAAAAGGGGTAGTAAGGTTAGGTTGACAAATGCCAAAATAAGATAGAGAAAAATGAATAATAGAGAGTCACCCAAACTAGTTAAGGATGAAAAGGTTAGAAAAGAAAATTCATGGTAGAAAGGTAAGGTAAGTGGAAAGGTAAATGATAAATTTGAAATTTTTGTATAGAATCTAAATGAATGTTAAATAATAAAAGTTAATCAAAAGTTGATAAAGTTCTGCTACCAGTTATGTAAATATGAATTAAGTAATGTGAATTGTTCAATGTTAGTGTTTAATGCTTATGATGTACAATGTTTTATTGTGTTTTATTATGTTGATAAGGTGTGTGGATAGGAGGTTACTACCAAGATAGTAACGATTATAATATTAAAATTTTGTAAAGTTTGTCCATTCTCTAGAAATGATTCTGTTATAAAGAAAGTTAAACATAAGAAAAGGTCGTAAAGAAATTATAAAGCTTTAAAGTTGTTTGCCATGATATAGATATTGTAAGATTAGATGAAGTAAAATATTAGGGTTAATGGTTGTTGCTAAAGCAGTAAAATACAATCTTTGTCTAGGTTAAGAGCAATTGTTTCATGTGATAAAGAGAGTGAATATAATTGACAGGAGTCAGAAGGGTGTACTAGATACCGGAGTGTTAAAAGGAGAAGTAATTTTCTATCGTAATTCTTGATATACATTGTTTGAAGTTTGTAGAATTAAGCAAACCAATGCCCCAAAACGCAAACCAACGTACTAAGAGGAAACATATCAGTTATGGATATGGATATAGAGAAGGTCACTATTTTAAAATTTGCATTGAATGTTTCAGAGTTTTATGGTGTGGTGACCGCGGTCCTGAGCTGGCCGGTGCGTCAGAACAGGAGCGTAAAGTGCCTCATGGCCTTATGGTGTAGGGATCTCTCTGGAGAAGTCCAGTAAGGTCAGAAGGTACGAACCTCATCATTGGACCAAGGGTAAGTGATTGAATTTGTTTTTATTTTTATGGTAACACTACAGGGGGTTGTGGCTCCATATCTGAGCTGATCCTTTTAGAGAGGTGTGAATGAGTCAATGAAAGTTTTTGTGTCTCGACACAAAACCTTTCATTGAGGGGGTTTTGTGACAGTACAAAAAGTCTGATATAAAAAATATGGTATGCAAGGTAGTAAACTATTGTATTTCGATGTTTTTAAAGTCATTTCTATGGGTGACACAATTTCCCTTGGTTTTTGCCTACAACGACGCAGTTCCGAGACAACAAAATAATTTCAAGGACAGCAGTGTACGTGCAACTAAAAAGCCTTATAATGGTTACAGCCACTAATAACGGCGCTTCATACTTATGTTTCATTGGCCAACAACGCCAAACGTCATTAAAACCACTATGACGTGAGTACAATATGTAACAAACAAGGCGATTATATAACCAGAGACAAAAGAACGATGACGTGTACTCACACACACATACGTAAAATTTGCATAATTTTCGTCCCAGTCTACACAATACAGCAGCAGCAGTAACACCTTGTTACAGGCAGCCGGCAATTTATACCGGCCTAATTGTTTTAAACAGTTCAAAATGTAATTATGTGATAACTAGAAGTGAACTAAAACAGTGTGCAGTAATTGTTTTCAAAATTATACATTAGAGTCAGTGAAAATAGTAAAAATGTAACCACGCTACTTGAGAAACCAACATGTGAACCCGCTTCTAGAACTTCTAGTCTACAGATTCAGGAAAGTGCAAAACCAAAATTTTAATTAAAGAGCTCTTTACCATTATAAAAGATATGTGTACCCAAAAAGTAAATTGAAATTATAAGTATGAATGTGAGCGAGAGAGCGGAGCGTGCATGTTAAATGTCGACATCCAAACGGGGTGTTGGTTTGCGTTTGTCTTAAGAAAATATAATTAAAATCGTAGTTACCGTTGGTCTCCAGATCACTGTATATGATTAAATAAATAATTACCTTATTTTATCCACTAAGTGATCTTCTTTTTCTTTTTAATTACTACATGTTTCAGGGCTTATATCCCCATCTTCAGGTAAAAGCAAATCTACCCTATTATTAGGGTTTCGTTAAAAATTCACAACGACACAAACACATAACACACTTAAATAAATTAACATTGAACATTAAATCTGTATCGGAACACGCTACAAACGAACCAGTGCACTGGCCGAAGTCCGACTTTCAACTGATCCGTACACGCTATTCACGGTTTGTTTTCATAGCTGTGTCATATAGTTTATTTGATTTGAATGATAACTGTTCATTAAGTACCTGATTTTTATTTCTTCTTAAGGCCTTGTATATTTCAAATTCCTCTAAAGCATCCAGTAGTTGACCCTTTTTACCTATATGTAAAGGTTCCAAATTCTCTTTAAATCCAGTGTATGTATGATTTTCGTTTATTAGATGTTGTGCGTAATGCGATACATTATTATTGGGGAACTTCTTAGGTAAATGTTCTTTAAATCTCTCGGAAAAAGCTACAAATAATCATCAAAAACAGCTTAGTAATGGACAACATACATAGCGTAAAAAATACAATAGGATTTATAAACAAAGTTAAAAACATTAAAGTACTGCCTAACCATAAACTGATATCTATGGACATAGTGAATTTGTATACGAACATACCCGTGCTAGAGACGATAAATATTCTCGAGAGACTTTTAATCAAGACAAATGTCTTAAAACAGATACAAATTGATGAACTTATATTTTTATTGAAAATTGTTGTGCAACAGAATTACTTTACACACGACAATAAGTTTTTTATCCAGGAAAATGGGCTGGCCATGGGTTCACCGGTGAGTGGAATTTTAGCGGAGATTTACATGAATCATTATGAGAACAAGTATATACTATCTGACCAAAACAAGTTATACAATAAAATCATCTCATACACACGGTACGTAGACGACACATTTTTAATTTTTGGTGGTACTCTTAGACAGATAGACGGATTGCTTACTTTTTTGAACGGCATAAACAGTAATATTAAATTCACTATGGAAGTAGAACATAACAATATGTTGAATTTCCTGGACGTAACCACATATAAACGTAATAACCTCCTTAGCTTTAAAATATATAGAAAGCCAACAACAACTGATATAGCCATACATGCTAGTTCCAATCATCCTTATACACATAAAATGGCAACTTTTAACGCACTGGCACATAGATTGACAAATATACCGATGGACATAGAAGACTATAACAATGAAATTAATATAATAAAACATATAGCGATAGTGAATGGTTACAATAGTAAAATCATTGATAAAATAATATATAAACATGCTAATAAATTAAAACGATTGGACAAAGTTAAAGATAAAACCCAATATGTTTCTGCTAGATATACAAACATACTACCTAATACACTACATAATGAATTAAAAAAGCTAGGGATTATTGTCTCATTCAGGACCACGAACAAATTAACAAATATACTTAAGCCTAATACCAAAACATTACTAGAGGATTGTTCCGGCGTTTATAGAATCCGGTGTAATGAATGCGATAAAATCTATATAGGCCAGACGGGGAGAAAATTTTCCGAGAGATTTAAAGAACATTTACCTAAGAAGTTCCCCAATAATAATGTATCGCATTACGCACAACATCTAATAAACGAAAATCATACATACACTGGATTTAAAGAGAATTTGGAACCTTTACATATAGGTAAAAAGGGTCAACTACTGGATGCTTTAGAGGAATTTGAAATATACAAGGCCTTAAGAAGAAATAAAAATCAGGTACTTAATGAACAGTTATCATTCAAATCAAATAAACTATATGACACAGCTATGAAAACAAACCGTGAATAGCGTGTACGGATCAGTTGAAAGTCGGACTTCGGCCAGTGCACTGGTTCGTTTGTAGCGTGTTCCGATACAGATTTAATGTTCAATGTTAATTTATTTAAGTGTGTTATGTGTTTGTGTCGTTGTGAATTTTTAACGAAACCCTAATAATAGGGTAGATTTGCTTTTACCTGAAGATGGGGATATAAGCCCTGAAACATGTAGTAATTAAAAAGAAAAAGAAGATCACTTAGTGGATAAAATAAGGTAATTATTTATTTAATTAAAATCATTTAATAACGAAGCAGCTGCAGAATTAATATGTAGAATTTGATAACTTAAAGTTTAATGAAAAGAGAAAGGAGTTTTATGATGAAAGCGGGCCAATAAATAATGGCCGCCATGTTGATATTTTGTCCGGTGTACACGCTTAAAGAAATTATTGAATAAATCACTATTAATGGTCAATGTTTCAATTGAACGTATTCTCATTTTGATGCCTGTCTCTGCCAGCATTTTCGCCGAGTTGAATCCTGGAACCTTAGGTAATAAAAATAGAAACAACAAAACTGAAATAAACAGATACTCCAACTATGGTAAGTACCATAATTATGGTACGGGTGACATACGTGCCTCATACAAATAATGTAAACAGACCCGAGTATAGTTTATTGTTTGTTTCCACATACAGATACATTTATATGTTATTTATTAAAAAGAGTGGAAAGTAACAGTATATGAAAAAGACACAAACAAATAATAAAGAAAAGAAAATGAGAAATATTAAACTCAAATGGTGATGAAAAAGATGCAAACAAATAATAAATGTAAAGGACCAGTATTAAAATCAAATAAACTAATCCCAATTAAAGTACACTAACAAGAGAAATAGATATTAAATGTATTGAATAACTCTATAATGATAAGTGAATCAGAACATGAAACTTGTTAACATTATAACTAATAATTGTGAATAAAACAGTAAAACACCCAGAAGTGAGAGATAGGTAGGGATTGAAGGTGATTAAGTGAGTAAAGAGAAATCAATATTAGGGAATAACCACTAGTAACACTCAAATAAAATAAAAAAGTGCAAAGTGCCAGTGTAAGCCCAAAGTAAATAGAAAACCCAACATATAGGTATAGACACCTAAAACCAGTAATTAACACTATAGTTTAATGGTGAAAAATACCAGAAAATAAGAATATTATTGTTAAAAGTGATAGTAGATTAGGAATACAGTGGTATTCAGGGTAAAAATCCCATAATGATTGAAAATGTTATTGTTACAATGGTTAGGTAGAGAAAAAAAATATATAGTAAAAGTTAGAAGAAAAATATACTAAATAATATAAGTGCACAATAAGTAAAACATCCTTGGATCTTAAAATGTTCAAAGGGATAACTAGCAAGATAAAATAAATGGTGTTATAGTGTTCTTCACCAAGATGTTTAATTAAGTTTATAAGAAGGAATATGGCTGAAAAAAGTAAACAGACCATAAACCTAATTTTTGTATTATGTTTAATAAGTAATATTAAATGATAGACAAGTTGTAAAAAATGGCAATATAGATAAGTAAGGAGATAAATTCTTACAAACATAATAATACAGGAAACGAAATTAGAGAATAATAGACAGGCCATGATTTTGTAGAGTAATAAGAACATACAATGATTATAAAACAGCCCAAATTAATTCAAAAGGTAAACAAGTCATAAGTGACACCAAGCAAAACATATGTAAATGTAAAATAATCTTTAATTTGTGTAAAATAAGGAGATATAGCCAATTACTACTTAGGCCTATAAAATGCCTAACTGTATAAATCCAAAATAAACAAATTGTAAGAAATTAACTATTGTAATAGAAAATCCAGGGCAAGTGACTAGTTAAGTACAATTAGTGAATCATATTAAGATGTCAAAGTTAAATTAAAAACATAAAATAAGGAAGAAATGTAATTACATAATATTAACATTATTGTCAAAACTTTAATACATAAACAAACCCAGCTTTGGGGGATGTCAAAATGTTCTTTGAAAGAAAATATGAGCCTCCAGGTGGTCTAGTGGCTAACGCGGGCGATTGATGCGCTCGTGGTCCCGGGTTCAATTCCCGGCGGAGGTTCCGTACGCGTGCACTCAGCGTCGTGAGGCAAACTGAGTAGGCGCTGAGATAACAGTGCCGCCTCCTGGCTGTGAATACCGCAACTAGCGGCTGGTGGTGCGTAGTACTAGCCATACACCGTCACACTAACACAAAAGCCGCGCGGTATGCCTTGGTCCTTAACGGACTGTTGAGCGGAGAATTTTTTTTTCTGATAGAAAATATAAACAGTTGTGATAATATCTCATACATAAGAAGACAAAATAATAATAGTAATCAAAAGATATTTAGTCATTTTGAATTAAAATTCAAATATTATAACAATAGAAATAAAATAGGATCAGTCAATGAGAGACAGACAGTTGCCATAACAACGGAACGTTATTTATTAGAATTCCATTAAAAATTATTAGTTAATTATTGACGCTCAAGACAGATAGAATCCAAACCATAGTCGACTCAATTTTAATTTAAAACAGTCAAAAATCAATCAAAATTTAATAAAATGAAGACGCAAGAAGTCTGATGAAGAACTAGTCAATTCAACAGAGACCACAGACCAGATTTTCAAATTCTAAATTAATTATTTAATCCACATTATCTGAAAAAGAAGCCAGGCATACTCCAAATCATAAATGATGGAAGATTGATGATCAAAAGGACCCAACCTAACTAGAACTGAGTAACCCTTCACCCGAATTCAACAGATTTGATAAGTATATCTGAAATACCCGAATTTATGGAATAAATTCTTATTAACTTTTTCTCACAACACAAATAACTCTCACTACGAACTGATAATCAAATTTCTTTCAAGGATTAATTGAAAATAAAAAACTAAACTTGTATGAAACCAGAAAATAACCTGTGTATAAATTACGAACTCTTAACACACACTTTTTAACACTTCAGGAACGAATTGTAATTAAATCTAATAGTATATAAGTACCATCAACGTAAGGTAGTGTACTTTATTATCATTTATTAATATTTTTTCGTAACCAAAAGAACTCAGATTAAACGAACATTAAAGAAAATATACACAAAATGACAGCACGTCGATCTAGTAACGTTTAATCAACTTTAGCCAACCTGAGAACAATTGTCTATTTATTGCCGGAGCAACTTTGTTTAATAACAGTATATAATTTTGTATTGAATTGAATAATTGATAACTTCACGTTAATAAATTAGTACTGAGTTGTAATAACCGTCCTTTATTTCATTGTAAATTGCATTATAAAGTTTGTGTACTTTAGCGATGAGCGAAATTGACGGCCAGCGTTAGATGTCGGCAACATGGCGAACTACTAGCGAGATTCATACGCCCGCCTATTGCGAGGGTAATTTGAATCAGCCAACACCATCTAGAATGACCGCTCGATTTCATATTTTTTAATTGTTTTTATAAACAATTTGGCGCCACCTGGGAATTAAATATACTCATTAAAGGACAGGTAAGGTATACACTCGTGAGATATTGTACTGGTTATTCATGAGATCGTGACGGACATCGTCAGTGTAACAAAAAAAAATGTAAAGTACCGTTTACCAAATGGTAAAAGCTTAAGAGCATGATAATGTCTTTCAGCCACCAGCTAAACGCAACATTATTATGGTTACTGACTGACTGATTGGTTACATACCTATCTACAGCTATGCAGTGTTGTTTGCTTGTTAGGTCTTTAATCTGCGACGGACGTTAGCACGTTAGCGGTCGCGGTTTTAGTTAACGATTCCCGGCTGGTAAATGATGACGTCATGCAGCGTGATGCGTTACAGAAATTTTCAAATGACCCCCAGCCATAAGACATTATCATGTCAAAATAAGTAAGTAAACGTAAAGTAACGACTACAACGTGTGGGGCTAACACACAAAACACACTTTAAGAGTACATACCGAACGACTCATTACAAATTGGCGACCAACTAGTGTGGCTAGAATTAAAGACTAGCGGCGGTTAAGAGAAATAATGCAACACTCCAAGATCACCAGGGGAAAATCAAAGAAGAGGGCTGAAGACACCGACAAAGAAGACAAGGAAACAACACAGGTTGAAGAAATGGAAATGATCGAGGAATTGATCGAAGAGGATGCCCAAGGGGACCAACCAGAAAACTCAACCCAACCAGCACCTGAAGTAGAAGTAATAGGCGGCGATCAACCAAAGAAACCAACCCAATCAATGGACACCAATTTCCAGGAAATGATGAGGATTATGGTGGAACAATTAAACAAAAACAAGGAGGAAATTAATGGAAAAATAAACAAAAGTAATGAAAAAATAGACCAAATGAAGGAAGAAACTAAGGAACAAAGAAAGGAAATTAAATAAAAATATAGAATCCTTAAAAGAGGAAATCAAGAAAAATTCAAGGAGACAAAATGAGATTTTAAGGGAAGATATTGAAACATTGAACTGTGCCATGTTTTGGTGAAAACCCGGCTGTTCTATAATAGTGAATAATATAAAAAAACTTAATTGCCTAAATAAATTTAATTATGGTATTTATGTGTTGGTACGGAGTGGACGTTTCAGGGGGGGGGGTTGCACTGGATGCCGTCGCTATCTGGTGGCGGAGGGGTGAATTATGTTTTTTCAACATGCTTGCCTGAGGCAAGCTGAGTCACTCTGAGTTCACCTATTATGGGTAGAAGCAGCCGTCTTCCCAGGTCGAACCAAGTTGCTTTAAACTTCAAATTTCTATCTACTGTGTTTGAGTAGAAGCTAAAGCGATCTCCGGTAAGTGACTTTAAGGTATATTGTTCCTTATATTGTAAACATTTAAAACATAATTTGAAATTAACTGGGTTGCGAATGAAATAAAAGTTGTAAGTGGCCACGTGGTGGTGATTAAAAAGGCATGTTCATGATTAAATATTCGATTTATTTTTAGCTCTAGTACAGCATGATAATTTGTATTTATAATTAACTATTGTACCTATGAAAATGGGGCGTAAAAGAAAGATTATTTTGTAATTTGTGAAGATAGGGAACTTTATGAAACCGTTGTGAGCGAACACGTGCTGCTTGATGCCTTATGCCTGTTTGAGTTTGTTAATTTGCATACAGTCATCACTTGATGAGCTATACTGTAATACATTATGTTCTTATGAAAATATATACATATAATTGTGAAGCATTGTGGCCGTGAGTGTGCTCTAGTATTTTATAAGAAAAACCTAAAGTAAAAAATAAAACAAAACAAAATTCAAATGGGTTATGATGAACAAAGTGAGTTTTTATGCTGTGGGATGCGGGTGTTGTGAATTAGGGGTCACTGAAATAATTATCCTTATAATTGTTCAGGGTTCCTGTCCCATCAGAAGTCTGACTCATTTCAGCGGGTGGCTGTCCATCTGCCACGATGCAACGAATATAACTAAACTCGAACTTGGTGGCCACGGGAGGAGCGACTGCACATCATGCCACAGTGCCCATGAGACATCCCCTGGACAATACTCAGGTGACATTTATGCCTTAAATACACTCTCGGCCGTTGCAGCAAATACCATCTGATGTGACTTTGTTTTCAGTATAACTCTAGTTCGATTTTCATTTGTGCTCACGTCCAGCTGGACATAATGGTTACAAACTTTATCTGTTTTACTTTCTGAATGTAATTACGCCCCAGAATAAGTGTAAACCCGGCCGGGGCCATGTGTACGGCGATTTTTAATGTTATACTTTTTTAACAGTAAAAGTTGTGGGGAATCTGAATTTTAGTGAGTCATGTGGGTGCGGTTCATTTATGCTGTGGGACTTAACCGGCTGGTTGTGTCCCTATTAAATTTGGGTATTTTATTGATATATATACATTTTAATAATTTAAAAGGGGGTTGGGGTTTTTTTAATGGGTTTTAAGGGTTTTTGTTGTGCTTTAACCTGAGGCCGTCACCTGTTGGTGCAGTTGTCTGCAGGAACCTGACAGGTTATTTTCTGTTGAATCTGGTTCGGGCACATGTCTGCGGCTGGGTCAATTCAGTTCTCTGTGAATTCTTTTATATATCTATATATTAATATGTGAAGAGAAAACTTTGTACCCCTTTTTAAGCATATTGCGCGCACGGAAGAGTGTGAGATTTGGCATAGTTAAAGTTTATATGGAAAAGGAGTCCAGAAAGCTAAAATTAATATATAATACGTGTTACAAATACATTAAATTAAATTAAAAAAATAAAACATTCATTTGCACTTGAAAATTCATTTAAACTTTTTCAAACAATGGTAATTGTTAAAAATAAAATAATTTTGTTGCCAGGCAATAAAATTATAATTTTTTCATTTTAGTGTACGTTCATACTGCCAATGTCAAACACATAATAGTCTGTCGTTTGTTTACGTTCATACTGCCAATATCAAACACATAATAGTCTGTGGTCAAACAGTCGCACAGAGTAGAGATTGTCGCCAAAGAATTTTAAAATGTTGCCAACAAATAATTACTGACAGATTGACTGAATGAGCTGTGAATTTTGTGTGATTTCAAATGTTCCTTTTTCAATAGTCTGTGGAGTGTATGTCAAGGCAAAAAAGCGTTTAATTTATATTTTGTATATTAGATATCTGTGTTTTATATATTAATGTGCAGTTGAAAGTGAAATACAGCTTGCTTAATATACACCTGTTGCAAAAGGAAAATTTTGTAGCAGCAATTTGAATTGACTTACTCTCGCCTAATTATTATTGGTGGTTTCAAAAAAGTGAGTACATTTTATTATTTTTAAATTAAACCCTGTCTAATCTTAGTTTCAGTAATTTAATTACATGTTTTTTTTTTACATTCAGATATTCGCACCTACTTCCTTTATGCCTCGACATAGAACACTGACGGGTCGGAGAGAGAGACAAAGAAGAAGGAATATATATTCGCGTGAAAGTCAAAATGATAATAGACCAAATGCAAATTTAAATAGTGTAAATAGTATACAAAATGATGAAATTATTTTGAGGGATACATTTAAATGCGCACTGAATGTCATTCCAAGAAATTTTAATACTTTTGATTGTGGATTAATGCATTTACAATGCAGGTTTTGCAATGCAAAACATTTCGAATCTAAAGTCACTTTACGTGAAAGGACTGCATTCACTTCATGTTGTCATAAGGGTAAAGCAATATTACCGGCCTTAAGTCAAAATGAATACTTTAAATCATTGTATGATGGACTTACTTCAAATGAACCTTCAATAAAAAGAAAGTCAAAAAATTATTTTGAAAACATTCGTAAATACAATTCATCATTTGCTATGGTTAGCTCAGAAGCTAAAATTTCGGATACAGTTATGCGTGGAGTGTATCATTTTAAAATACATGATGTTTTTTAACTCAGATCAGGTCCAATGACTGCTGGATATGGTCGCTCACCATGTTATGCGCAATTATATTTTTATGATGTTGACACTGCTGTCAATTATAGATTACATGAACACTATAATCAAACATGCAATAACAATATAATGCGCAAAATCTCTCTTGAATTGGAACGCATTAATCCTTTCGTTCGGTCATTCATTGCAATGAAAGATCATTGTCAGAGAGTTGAAAATCAAAATAAAGAAATTTGTATGCTCATTAAAGTAAATCGTGATTTAGATCTACCCCGTTATAATGATGCAGTTCAAACTGATGTAGCAGTAATATTTAGTACAGTTGATGGTGAGCCACCCTTTGAACGAAATATGGTTTCGTTTTCAAAAGTTAATGGTACCATTAAAAATATCTCTGTTTTGGATTCATCATTGTCCATCCTTTAGCGTATCCATTACTTTTTCCAAATGGTGATACTGGGTGGCATATCAATATTTCTCATAATGTACCAACTACATCTAATTCAAGAGCTCCCAGAAATAAATTAACCATGTTTCAGTATGCAGCCTATCGACTTGCAATTAGAGAAGATTTTAGCATGTTGCATCATTCAAAAAAATTATTTCTGCAGTGGATAGTTGATATGTATGTGAGAATAGAGGGCACAAGGTTACATTTCATTCGACAAAATCAAACAAGTCTTAGGTCTGAAGTTTACAACAATTTAACAGATTATTTAGAATTGAACCCCAATGCCAATAATGTTGGCCGTAGAGTAATTTTACCATCTTCATTCAATGGATCTCCAAGAAATATGTATCAGAATTATTTAGATGCAATGTCAATTGTACAACATTTCGGAAAGCCTTCTTTGTTTATTACAATGACTTGCAATCCAAGTTGGCCTGAAGTAGTTAGCAATATTGGTGTAGGTGAGTCAGCTAATTTTCGACCTGATATTGTTGTGCGTGTATTCAAGTCCAAACTGGAAGCATTAATTGATGACCTTACACTAAAAAAATCTTCGGTAAAGTTGAAGCACTCATTTATACAATTGAGTTTCAAAAGAGAGGATTGCCTCATGCTCACATTTTACTCTCTTTAAATGAGCAAGATAAAATTGTTAACGCTACCGATATTGATAAAGTTGTATCTGCGGAGATTCCTAACATTCAAACACATCCTACATTACATGAATATGTTGTAAAACACATGATGCATGGTCCATGCGGTGTACTTAATCCAAATTCTGTATGTATGAGAGATGGAAAATGCACAAAAGATTATCCAAAATGATTTAATGAATTTACATGTGAATCATTAAATGGATATCCATTATACAGAAGGCGTGATAATGGTATTAATGCTGAAGTTCGCGGTAGTTGCCTCGACAATCGTTATGTTGTACCATACAATCCGTATTTACTTGCCAAATTTAATTGCCATATAAATGTTGAAGTATGCACTACAGTTAAAAGTGTTAAATACATTTATAAATACGTGTATAAAGGCTATGACAGTGCATCTGTTGAATTAGGTTCAGAGAGAAATGAACCAGGTCAAGAAATACAAATTGATGAAGTTAAACATTTTTTAAATGGCCGTTATGTCGGATCAACTGAAGCTGTATGGCGCATCTATGAATTACCAATGCATTTTTCATTGACATGTCATCGTTAGACTTGACATTCATTTACCGCGTAGACAGAATGTTTACTTTCGAGAAGGGCAAGAACGTCAAGCAATTGAAAATGCAAGACAAACAAAATTATTAGCATTTTTTGAATTGAATCGATCAGATCCATTAGCGCATGAATATAAGTATATTGAAATTCCTTTGCATTATGTGTGGGAAGATTCTCGAAAAAATGGAAGAAGAGAAGGCGTGGAGGTGATAAAATCATTACACGCATATATGTAGTATCACCAAAAGACATCGAACTTTTCCATTTATGATTGCTTTTATTACATGTCTGTGGTCCAAAATCATTTGAGGATGTTAGAACATACAATGGAATTATACACACTTCTTTTGTTGAAGCGTGCCATGCTCGCGGCATTGCTTCAAATGATAATGAATGGCGCGAATGTTTAAATGAAGCAAAAGAATTACATTCACCAAAACAAATGCAAAATTTATTTGGTTACATTTGTGCATTAAATGTGCCAGCCAATGCATTGGCGTTATGGAATGAATTTAAAGTATATCTTAGTGAAGATTTTTTGAGAGATTACAACGAAGAAGTATCCTTTAATACAGCTCTATTAGAAATTGAAGATATTTTGAATGTTCATAATTTGTCATGTCAAGAACTTGGTTTACCAGTTCCCACGTATTCGCAGAGAACAGACGAAGCAAATGCTATTGATCCAATAGAACAAGAGTTTCTGTTTTGTGAGCATTATGAAACTGCAAATATTGAACAGCGTAATCTAATTGATCGTGTGATTCGTGAAGTTTTGCATCATGATACTGGATCTAATGTTTTTTGTTTAACCCCTCATGCAGGTTGTGGAAAAACATTCACACAAACAGCAATCATTCACAAATTAAATTTGCTTAATCTTAGTTGCATTGCAACAGCGTTCAGTGGCATAGCTATTACTTGGAGGTAGAACTTTATACAATGTGTTTAAATTGCCTATACCATTTTGGAAAATTCTGTAGCGAATATTACCGCAAAAAGTAGCTATGGACGTTACATAAATTCATCATCATTGATAATTATTGATGAAATTTCTATGTGCCCACTGCAAGTGTTGAAAATCATAGATAGATTATTGCAGGATCTATGCGATGAAAATGATAAACATAAACCATTTGGAGGGAAAACGATACTTCTGTGCGGTGATTTTCGGCAAATCTTACCAGTTGTCCCACATGGATCACGTGCAACTTTAATTGAAAATTGTGTCACGAGTTGGCATAAATTTGTTTATTTTCATAAAGTAACGTTTACTCAAAATATGAGAGCCTCACCAAGTGAAATAGAATTTGTCGAATTCATGAAAAAAATTGGTAATGATGAAGCCCCACAATTCCCTCAGTTTGGTGAAAATATTATTGAAATACCTCAACAATTAATAGGAGATGAAAAGAATATTATTAATGAGGTGTATGGAAATATTTCCGAAAACATACTCTCAGATAACATATTGAAGTCAGTTATTTTAGCACCTAAAAATGATGATTGTACTTTTATTAATACTGATATACTTAATCGAATACCAGGTAAACAGAAAACATATCATAGCTACGATAAAATAATTTGTGATGATGACAATGAAATCAATAACTATCCAGTAGAGTTATTGAATTATTTGACTATTAGTGGTGTGCCACCACATAAGTTAGTATTGAATGTTAATTGCATCGTTTTACTGATCAGAAACTTAAATACAAAGGAAGCATTAGTCAATGGAACAAGAATGCGCATCAAGTGTATGCATCGTAATGCTATTGATTGCGATGTTTTAACTGGAACCGCACGCAATAAGAGAATTTTGATTCCACGTATAAATTTAACATATTCCGGTACTGTTTTACCATTTAACTTTCAAAGAACTCAATTTCCAATTATACCTGCATTTGCGATGACAATAAATAAGTCTCAAGGACAAACATTCGAAAAAATTGGAATTTTATTGAGGCAGCCAGTTTTTACACATGGTCAATTGTACGTCGCAGCAAGTAGAGTTCGATCATTCGATGGTTTGAGATTTTATATTTCCGAATATAATGGCCAAGGGCATTTAGCAAATGATGAAAGAGTTTTTACAAAAAACATCGTTTACACAGAAGTTCTGAATCATTAAATTCACTTTCAAACTATTTTAAGTTCAATGGACAACATTTATTTTTTTAACTGCCCGGTTTTTTTGATTTAATGAAAAATATATGAAAAAATACGAGGCACGTATTTTTTATTTCATTTTTTATTTTGTATTAATTTTTTATTTAAATTTTATATAATTCGAAAAAGATAGGCAAAATAACTGTGTAGCCTTGGCAAAACCTAGTCAGTATGGCAATAAAAAAAACCCAAGGAAATGTCAAAAAACGCGTTATTGCTTTTTAAATATGGCTTAGCCAAGCTAAACCTCATTTTTCCTATCTTTCATATTTTTCAAATAACTCGAAAATTAATGCATAGAAAAAAAATTAAAAATTATATAAGCTTTGTAGCAGATAATCTTCAAACTGTTTTCGAATTTTGTACCTTACCAAAAATGAAATGTATTCCACTGGAATTGAAAACAATGTATATGAAATACTTCTATGAATGTCAAGTCTCATTTTTATTAGCGTTTATTTGATTCAATAATAACATGAAAAAATTAAAACTGACAATGAATTATATCAAAAAATAAATACGAATACAAGCTGTAATTGTGTTTTTTTCAACTGTTACTAACATTAAATTTTAAATTTCATAGGTATTGCAGGGAATTAAGGCAAACACACACACTAATGACGTATTTGTACATGCTCGCAGCTGACGTAATAGAACAAAATTCAAAAAAATTATATGCAATGATTATAGAGGTATACTCTTTGACAAAAGAACCTCAATAACATTCAAACTTAAAAATTTAATGAATTATGGTCGAATTTCGACCACTGGGCGACCACTAGTTTTTTATAAAGTTTAAACTATAGATTTCACAATTTTATAAAATTATTTTGGCTCTTTAATAATTCTTTAATAATTAAATTCATCTTTTTTTTTACTGCCATAGTCAGTTCAGGATTTGTTGAGTTTTTTGCATATATTTATAATATTAGTTTCTCACTATTTCATTTTATAATTGTAAAGCTATAAAATCCGCCTCAGTTTATATTTTTTTTTCCGGTGGTTATGTTCCACTTGGTTTTTCTTTCAAATTTTTGTATTCTCGTAAAAGCATAAAAGAAAGTGAGAACTTACCATTCAATAAACCCATACAGACATGTTAACCTTGTGATGGTACTTTACTATTTGGGAACAAACCCGAAATATTTAATTATGCATTGTAACCTGAGAATTTGTACAGGCTGCTATGCCAATTTAAATTGGCAATGTCTAGTCCTTGTAATTAATTCAGTTTTTTTAATTCTGTTATACTCTTATGAGTTAATGGGTTTTGGGGTTTTTTTTAATGAAAATTTATATAAGGCTTGCCGGGCACTTAAACTGATTACTGTAGTCTTGGGTCATGATGACTAATCCAGGGGTTCTCCACATTCCTGTTTGGGGTATGATAAAAATATACAGGCTGTCTGCCAGGTTGAACATGTGTCTGTGATATGTGTATATATTTATATGTGTATTTATATGAATTATGTATTCTTTATGTCAGTGTGTTATGTACGGGGAATATTTATGCAACCATATCATGATAAATATTAAGAGATATTAAGGCAATTTTGAACTGTGATACTAAATATTGAATTATGAGGGTAATTTTAAATTACTAATTTTGGGGAATTTTGGGATACTAAGGAATTGTGCATGATGATATAAATTAAATGTGAATTGTGATAAAACACTTTTGAATTTTAAACAAAATTGCAGTTAAGATGTATGAATATTAAATGAATTTGGAAATAATAAAAAACTGTTATTGTTGGGTAAAAGCGAGTTTAATTGCAAGTCCCGTCTCACTGGACCCAGCGCTTTGTTTTGCTTCTCTAGGACTTCTGCCTAGTTTTAACTAACTCGTAGCCTCTCCTTAAAAAAAAAAATTCTATAAATAAGGAGGGGTTACATTTGGTAGCAGAGCGTGGTTCTTTATAGGGTTGAACCCTTGGGTCCTTGGGTGTGACGGGACTTGCAAACTCAGAAATAGTTTGAAAAAAAAAATTCTATAAATAAGGAGGGGTTACATTTGGTAGCAGAGCGTGGTTCTTTATAGGGTTGAACCCTTGGGTCCTTGGGTGTGACGGGACTTGCAAACTCAGAAATAGTTTGAGACAAGTCAAACTCCAAAAATTTTGGAAAAGTGAATATAGGTGTTATATTATGTTTAATGTTTAATGTGGATAGGTGAATGTATAATTGTTAGCCTGGTGCCACCACGTGGCATGCGTTTTTGTTGGGATATTTTCCTTTGGAGACTTGGAATTACCGGAGATCTGGGGCATGGTGGAGTTGGCTGCATTATTAATAGATATGGGAGTTATTGCGCGTGAGTTTAGCGGGATGCAGTATGCCCCAATCGGAAGTCGGTACCATCACCGACAAGATTCATAGTTTGAAGTTTGTAATAATATGTTCTTGTGAAATGTGACGTTGTGGTAGGTGTTAGGTGTTATTGGTCTTATGTTTATGTTAGTGTCCAAGGTTGTTTCTCCTCTTGTGTGTCTGAAAGAGAGCTGGTTCAGGAGCGGGTCGGGTCTCCACAGCGCTAGGGAACCGGGGGTCCTCTTGATGGAAGGATTAGTACTCGAGGTCTTCTGATTTGAATTTTTTGTGAATTGTTGTTGCGTGTTGTGTGTGTGTAATATTATTCGGGCAGATTAGGGATGAGCGCGATCAACCCGGATTTGTTTCTCAAGCACGAGCTTGAGTTTGAGATTAAGTCCTGGGGTGGGAGGCCCCAGGAGGATGTCGCTTCTTTGCGGAAGCAGTTAAGGGACGCCCTCTCCGCCGGAGGGGCGACGTCCATTGTTAAGGTAACAGATGTGACGGCGGAAGTGGAACTGTACCAGGAGAAGTGGGGGAGTTGCGGGAGTTGGTCGAGGATCTGGAGTCGGCCCCGTCCTCCTTGAGGGCAAGGCAGAGGGTCCGGCAGCGGGTGGAACACCTACAACACCGACTCGAGAACTTGTCCGCCCAGACGATGATCGTCGAAGTCAGCGCTATACTGAAGTTGCTTACGGACCAGGTGGTGAAGGCATTGCGGAATTTTGAGCTGGGGCAATCTCACACTCCCGTGGACTCTCCTCAGCCTCCTAAGTTGGAAATGGAGCAGACGCAGAGTCCGCCGGCTCAGTTGCCTACTTTCTTGGGCGGGTCGAGCGTTGCTTATAATAAATTACCGAATCCTCTTTCCACGATTATCCAGCAGCTACCGGTCGTAGATGGCCTGGATGTGGACAAGCTGATGTTGTTTTTTAAAATATTGTTCCAGCTGTCTGACTTCCCGGGGATGTCAGACTGCACTCTCCTTGAGCTCGTGTATCCCTACTGTCGTGGGTCCATGGCTGAGCGGGTCGCACAGACTATACGATGTGGCGGCAGTGTGACGTCTTTCCATCGGGGGGTGTTGGACGCATGTGTGCCTGGTAGAGTGTGGGAACAATTGCGATATCGACATTGTTATCGGGTCCAAGCGAACGGAGAGAGTTTCGCTGAGTTTGTGCTCAGCATCCGTGAGTCTGTAAGAATCTTAGGGTTGGGACTGCCTGAGGAGGAGGTCGTACAAATGATTTTCGAAGGGGTTACACCCCAGGAGAGGTCGCGCTTACTGTTTGCTGAGCGGCCGGGCAGTTTTGCAGATTTGGACAAGCTGTGTGTGTTATCCCGGGCGATCCAGGTTAATGATGAGTCCCGAGGACCCACAAGGACGAGGCAGTCTGAGTTTCGAAGGGAGGAGCGACGTGCGGTTCAGTCCCAACCCCGACCGGAGGGGTCTTTTCTGTGTCCTACTACCTCCAGGCCAAGGATAGGTCCCGACTCTTCTAACATCAAGGTCCTTGCTACTATCCCGCAACAGGCTTCTATATGCCCCTTCCTGTCGCTCGAGGTAAAAAGGGGTCAGCTCAGAGCATTGGTTGACTCCGGTTCAGCCTGATCTATTATCTACTATCCTCTTGAGTGTGTGCGGACCTTGAGAAGCAGGGCTTAATAAATAGGTCGGATCGGTCGTCAGTAGTATGCTGGACTGTGTCACGGGGAATCCTGCCCATCTCCCTGGTGATTTCCTTTAAGTTCAAGATCGACGGTTTTTCCTGTGTGTGGCCTTTTCTGGTTTCTCCGGCTCTGGGAGTTGATTGTATCATTGGTGCAGACTTCATCGCTAGAAGCGGTCTCGTGTTGGACATCCATGGGCACCAATGTTATTTCAAGTTTAATCGGGGAGTCATGATTCCGTTTCTTGGATACCAGGGAGCTAAGGGAGGTATCCAAGAGGTGGCTTGTCCCGATTCTGCACGAGACCATCTCACTCCCTCCCAGCAGAAATCCTTAGACCAACTGTGTGAGGAATTTCCCTCGGTGTTAACTCCCACCCTGGGACTCACACATTTGTTGGAGTACAAAATTCGTCTTACTGACTCCAAAATAGTAAGGTCACACCCTTATAAAATCGCCCCCCCCCAAAATGGCCGTTCTCAGGGAGAAGGTTCAAGAGCTGGTAGAGCAAGGGGTCATTGAACCTTCCAATTCTAGTTATTAAAGTCCAGCGTTTCTGGTACCCAAGCCTGGGGGTAAGCACCACACGGTGATAGATTACAGAAAACTAAATGCAAACATTGAAGTGGATTCGGTTCCCCTTCCGGATCTCCACTCGGCTTTTGACTGGTTTAGTGAGGCCAAGTACTTCACCGTGATTGACCTCAATGCTGCATATCACCAGATCACTTTATCCAAGGAAAGCAGACCTTACACGACGTTCTGTGTGCCGTGGAATTTATATCAGTATACACAAGTTCCTATGGGTCTGGCAGTGGGCGCCCAAACCCTCACGCGTCTACTCGACCGGGTATTTCAGGATGTTAAATTTAAATTCATTTTTAACTATTTAGATGACTTGCTAGTGTACAGCAAGACATATGAAGAACATCTATGTCATCTAAGGGAGGTGATGTGCAGATTGAGGAGCACGGGCCTCACGGTTAATCCTGAGAAAGTGCGGTTCGCACAGGAGAGTATTTCATTTTTGGGGCATCTGGTCTCGCACCGGGGTGTCACAGTGGACCCTGAAAGGACACAGGGCATCCGGGACTTTCCACCTCCTAGGGATGCCAAAGGCATCGCTAGGTTTTTTCGGCATGGTAAATTTTCACATGAGATTTATTCCAAACGCAGCAGAGATAGCTGCACCATTAAATGAATTGAGAAAGAAAGGGACCAAATTTGTGAGGGGTGAGAGACAGCAGAAGGCCTTTGAGACCTTGAAGGAAGCTATCATCTCCCCACCGCTGCTACGGATGCCAGATTTTTCACAACCGTTTATCCTGCAGATGGACGTGAGTTCGGTGGCGCTCAGGGCGGTTCTGTCCTAAGTCGTTGATGGTGCTAGGCAGCCTGTGGCCTTTATTTCCCAAACGTTGACCCAGCAAGAACAAAAGTCTTCAGTGTATGAGCTAGAGTGTTTAGCTGTCGTGTACGCTCTAGATAAGTTCAGGCGTTTTCTGGAACATGCTGAGTTCAGGCTCAATCAGGCTCTCTCTTGCCTTCTTGCTCATCCCCGGCAACTGGGTAAAATTGGTAGATGGGTGGTCAAGATCTCGTCCTTCAAGTTCAAGGTGCAACACATTAGGGGAACTCAAAATGTGGTTGCAGATGCTTTGTCACGCATGTTTTCCCAGCCCAGTGAAGTCCAATCTGAGCAACCCTGTTCCGTTCTGCTAGACTTTCTGTTAGCCTTCACTGATGTGTTACCCCATCAGTTGAACGACGAAGAGCTGGGTCCTATCATCCAGAACATAAAGGAGGGTAACGTACAGGCCCCTTACTTCCTGTCCAAGGGCGTCCTGTGCTGTAGAGAGAGAAAGGGACGTGCCCCTAAGATCGTGCTGCCTAGCAAGTTAGTGCCCATGGTCTTCAGCTATTATCATAATTCCCCAGTAGGAGGCCACAAGGGAATTTCTAAGACCATTTCCAGCATTAGGCAACACTTCATCTGGAAGGGCATGGATAGGGACATTGCAACCAGGGTTAAGAGCTGTCATCTATGTGGCTTAAGTAAGCCTGCCCAGAACACCAAGTTAGGGTTGTCATCTGATGTGGCGAGCAGACCGATGGAGAAGTTATTCATCGACTACATGGGGCCCTTCCCCCATAGCAAGTCTGGTAATGCTTACCTGCTTGTATGTGTGGATGCTTTTTCGAAGTTTGCCTGGCTACTGCCCTTACGGCAGGCAATGGCTCGTTTGACCATAAGCGCGCTCCAGAATCAGATCTTTCAGCATTTCGGTCTTCCGACCATCATTGTCTCTGACAATGGTCCCCAGTTCATTTCGGGTGAGTTCCGGCGGATGTGTTTCGCCAGTGGGATCAAACATGTAACCACTTCTCCCTATTACCCACAGCCGTCCCATGCGGAGAGATTTAATAGGAATCTCCAGTCCGCACTTATTGCTTATCATGCAGAGCAACAGACCACCTGGGACCAGAATCTGAAGTGGTTACAGCTACCCTTTAATACGGCCCTACATGACAGTCACCAGGCCGTTCCCTTTGAAATTATGTTTGGATTCTCGCCCGCACTCCTGTTGACTAACTTGTGGAACATTGAGGATCTTCTGCCACGGGAGCCAGATAGTGGGACAGCAGAGAGGTGGAAGGAGGCTCGGAAGAATTTGCTGCGAGCGCACGAGCGGGTCCGTCGACGATATAATCAGGGGCGAATTCCTAACCCCTTTCAGACCGGAGACTGGGCTTACTGTCAAAGCCATCCGATTAGCTCAGCTGTGAACAAGAGAGCCGCTAAGTTATGCTATCGCTGGTCGGGGCCATATCGTGTCCTGGGGTTCGCATCGCCAGTGACGGCTCAGTTAGGCGAACCGGGAAGTGATTCCAAGGAAATCACAACACATATTTCGAAGCTGAAGCTCTGTCGAAAAGGGTAGACAGGCTGATATAGGGAAGGGGGAGAAATTTGGTGGTCTCCAGGTATGTGGGGGATTGTTGTCACTCTGAAGGGGTGTGCTCTGGGGGTGTGCAAGAGAATGATGAGGTAGCGGGTGGATGTTCCCCACAGTCCCAGTGGTGTTCGTCTACTTCAGGGATGCGACCCTGCCTACGCGAGCCTTGGTTTTCTCCATTCATCCTTGTTTCCGGAGGGAGCTATGTCCTTACTTTTAGTCCTAGCTCTTCACCTTTCAGTGATCCTTGCCTTTTCCTCTTCCCGATCTTCCTAACCATCCCCGCAGAAAACAAAAGGTAAAAAAAAAAAAAATTCAAAAAAGTTAAAAAAATAAAAAAAAGGAGTTAGAGAGTGGAGTGAAGCCTACCGCGTTGACGGGGCCGGTTATGGTCCTCGTCAACACGGTAGGTTTTGGCATGCCCTTGGAGCACACATGTAATTTTGTTGTAGGTCAGGTAAATAACATATTGATAAGTTGCATTGCATTTGCATGCTATCGAGAATTTGGAGTATCGCATCATGGAGGCCATCCCTCCTCCCCCTAGTCCTGTGGGATGTAGGTTGTATTTATGAGATAATGTTGTTGTTTGGTTTTTGGGTTAGACCATCCATGTAACTATAGGGCATGTGGCCCTGTTAAGGTAGCATTGGTGTCTCAGCGTGAGTGGACAAGCCTCAGGAGGTCAGAACTCCCCGAACTTGTCTTTCTTCTTTGCTTCTTCTGTCTTTCTTGCTGTATGCTGGGCCTGATCAGGTCAGCGTGCAGTGCCAGCACACTTACACACTACACGTCTTCTTTCTGGTCTTTCGTTTTCCTTCTGAGCCTCTGTTGTTTTAGAAGACAATATTGGGGTACACTGCAGGGTACCCCTGAGTTCGAGTGTGAAGCAACCATGTTTCCCTTTTGGGGTGTGGGTGTGCCGTGTTTTGGTGAAAACCCAGCTGTTTTATAATAGTGAATAATATAAAAAGTTTAATTGCCGAAATAAATTTAATTATGGTATTTACGCGTCGGTACGGAGTGGACGTTTCGGGGGGGGGGGGGGTTGCACTGGATGCCGTCCCCTGGTGGCGGAGGGGTGAGTTATGTTTTTTCGACACGCTTGCCTGAGGCAAGCTGAGTCACTCTGAGTTCAGCTGTTACGGGCAGAAGCAGCCGTCTTCCCAGGTCGAACCAAGTCGCTTTAAACTTCAAATTTCTATCTACTATGTTTGAGTAGAAGCTAAAGCGATCTCCGGTAAGTGACTTTAAGGTATATTGTTCCTTATATTGCCTTATATTGTAAAGATTTAAAACATAATTTGAAATTAACTGGGTTGCGAATGAAATAAAAGTTAACCAAATATACTGTTACTCACCGTCTATGGCCTTTCCGTGATGTTATTTCGTTGTTTACATATTTCGAGGCACTTGCCTCATCATCATAACTTTATAAAAACTAATGTATGTCATCAATGATGACATGTGTCAAAATACTAAAACACAATACGGCATTAAACTATGTACAGAACTTGCTTTAAAAATGAGCACGTCAATGTTAGGTGTGCCTTGCAAGACAACACGCGCCGTACTGACGAAATCTAAGTTTTATCTCGACCATATCACATAGCGGTATCGTACAGTATATTTGATTTATATTGTAATTGGTCGTTCAACACGTGTGGCTTGGTACTGGCGTCGTTATATGCTTTATAAATCTCATATTCTTCAAGGGCGTTCAAATAACGCCCTTTATTGCAGAAATGAAGGGGTATTAGATTCGAGCTAAAATCCGTGTAACTGTGATTGTTGTCTATACGGTGCATGGCAAAATTTGACTTGATGTTGTCAAAGTTGTAAACTCGTGTAGGGGGTCTATTTTCAGAAAATCTTTTCAAAAAACCTCGACCCGTCTGGCCCACATAAAAAGCCTCACAGTCGTTGCAGACTAGCTTATAAACTCCTGTTTTATTTTCAAGACTGGTATGTTCACGGCTGCGGAGATTATTTAAGATGTTATTACTGGTCTTATAGGAAACAACTATGTTGTTGACTTTATTAATGGTTGACTTAAAAATTCCTGGCATGAAATGCGTATAAGGTGCCGCAATGTACTTGCGTGCCTTTGTTTCGAGGTTCTCATTTCTATTATTTATATCTTTAGTTTTATTTTTAATAGCGTTACTCTTCTTTTTCTTTTGTTTTTTTAAAATATTATCTATTATTTTTTCGTTGTACCCGTTGTTAAACGCAATGACTTTAATGGTGTTTAATTCTTCGATGTAATCCTCGATGCCAAGGGGTATAGACAATAGGCGATGTATCATGCTATGGAATGCAGCTAATTTCTGTGAAATGGGGTGGAACGATGAGGCATGTATGGCAGCGTCAGTCATCGTGGGCTTCCTAAATATATTAAAACATAGTTTTTTAGTAACAAAGTCCTTAGTTACTGTCAAATCCAGAAAATATAATTGACCTCTAACTTCATTCATATCATTCATATGCAACGAATATAACTAAACTCGATCTTGGTGGCCACGGGAGGAGCGACTGCACATCATGCCACAGTGCCCATGAGACATCCCCTGGACAATACTCAGGTGACATTTATGCCTTAAATACACTCTCGGCCGTTGCAGCAAATACCATCTGATGTGACTTTGTTTTCAGTATAACTCTAGTTCGATTTTCATTTGTGCTCACGTCCAGCTGGACATAATGGTTACAAACTTTATCTGTTTTACTTTCTGAATGTAATTACGCCCAAGAATAAGTGTAAACCCGGCCGGGGCCATGTGTACGGCGATTTTTAATGTTATACTTTTTTAACAGTAAAAGTTGTGGGGAATCTGAATTTTAGTGAGTCATGTGGGTGCGGTTCATTTATGCTGGGGGACTTAACCGGCTGGTTGTGTCCCTATTAAATTTGGGTATTTTATTGATATATATACATTTTAATAATTTAAAAGGGGGTTGGGGTTTTTTTAATGGGTTTTAAGGGTTTTTGTTGTGCTTTAACCTGAGGCTGTCACCTGTTGGTGCAGTTGTCTGCAGGAACCTGACAGGTTATTTTCTGTTGAATCTGGTTCGGGCGCATGTCTGCGGCTGGGTCAATTCAGTATTCTTGTACTGAATAAAAAGAATGTGAATTCTTTTATATATTTTTTATAAAGTTTAAACTATAGATTTCACAATTTTATAAAATTATTTTGGCTCTTTAATAATTCTTTAATAATTAAAGTCACCTTTTTTTTTACTGCCATAGTCAGTTCAGGATTTGTTGAGTTTTTTGCATATATATTTATAATATTAGTTTCTCACTATTTCATTTTATAATTGTAAAGCTATAAACTCCGCCTCAGTTTATATTTTTTTTTTCCGGTGGTTATGTTCCACTTGGTTTTTCTTTCAAATTTTTGTATTCTCGTAAAAGCATAAAAGAAAGTGAGAACTTACCATTTAATAAACCCATACAGACATGTTAACCTTGTGATGGTACTTTACTATTTGGGAACAAACCCGAAATATTTAATTATGCATTGTAACCTGAGAATTTGTACAGGCTGCTATGCCAATTTAAATTGGCAATGTCTAGTCCTTGTAATTAATTCAGTTTTTTTAATTCTGTTATACTCTTATGAGTTAATGGGTTTTGGGGTTTTTTTTATGAAAATTTATATAAGGCTTGCCGGACACTCAAACTGATTACTGTAGTCTTGGGTCATGATGACTAATCCAGGGGTTCTCCACATTCCTGTTTGGGGTATGATAAAAATATACAGGCTGTCTGCCAGGTTGAACATGTGTCTGTGATATGTGTATATATTTATATGTGTATTTATATGAATTATGTATTCTTTATGTCAGTGTGTTATGTACGGGGAATATTTATGCAACCATATCATGATAAATATTAAGAGATATTAAGGCAATTTTGTACTGTGATACTAAATATTGAATTATGAGGGTAATTTTAAATTACTAATTTTGGGGAGTTTTGGGGTACTAAGGAATTGTGCATGATGATATAAATTAAATGTGAATTGTGATAAAACATTTTTGAATTTTAAACAAAATTGCAGTTAAGATGTATGAATATTAAATGAATTTGGAAATAATAAAGAACTGTTATTGTTGGGTAAAAGTGAGTTTAATTGCAAGTCCCGTCTCACTAGACCCAGCGCTTTATTTTGCTTCTCTAGGCCTTTTGCCTAGTTTTAATTATTTCGTAGCCTCTCCTTAAAAAAAAAAAAAAATTCTATAAAAACTCAATAAAAATAAGGAGGGGTTACAGAACGATAAAATTGAAAGCAATAACGAAACATTAAAGCAACAAATCTACAAGAAAATGGAGGAACACAATGATACTTTAAGGAAGAATCAAGAAACCCTACAACAGCGATTAACGGAGGACATCCAAAAAAGAAATAAAGAACTGAAGGAAGATTTGAGGGAACAATTTAAGGAAGACAAGGAGATGAATAAGCAATGGGAAGAAACAAATTACAAAGCAGATCAACTTAATGAAACATCAGATAGTGATTTCACACAATTGAATGAAACACTAGACGGCCCTTATGAAGGTAATAAAGAAGACAAAAGTGCATTGTTATCTGAAAATAAAAATAACAAAAACAAAGAGAAAATTAAGCACATAGAAACCAACCATAGAGGAGTAAAGAAGAACCAAATAATTAAGAAGATTAAGAAAACAAAAGATATATGAAAAATATATGAAAAGAAACTAATAAAAACACGGGAAGAATTGGAGATGATGAAGCATGGGCTAATTAATGTGTTTAATTTACCAATTACCGACCATAGTGAGTTAATGGATTATAAAGATTGTAGGAGAACTCTAAAAGAAATTATAGAAGGGATTCACAACAAACCAGCGAATAAAAACTTCAGCAAATCTATATTTAAATGGAAAATACCAGAAATAGAAATGCAGAATAACAAATCAGTGATAACATTAATGAGGGAGGTACAATTAACTTCTTTGATTAATAAACAAAATGCTAAAGTGATTGAGGTAGGCACTGATACTAATGAACACATAGTATTAGAAGAATTGCTGTACGAGATAGCAGAGACCCATATCACGAGGACGGAAACAGTTCTATACACCAGAGTGATCCGGACGACAAGTGCAGAGGAAATGATGGACCACGGGTAAACTAAGTCCAAATAAACGCCGAGAAATGGGACTGATTTTCAAATTACCGACCATGCAAACCAATGGTAAAGAAAAGAAAGAAATGAATTACAAAATTCAAAACAATATGTAAGATCAACTTACACTACCATTTAGGAAACATATGAGATAAGAGATAAGAGATAAAATAAAGGAACTAACTACAAAATTCCTAAATAGTAAGTACAACCAACTTACAATAATATTTAGAAAATATATGAGATAAAATAAAATAAACAAATAAAGTGAAAACAAGAATTAATAATACAAGAGAATTAGAAGGGAGACCAATTAAAATAAACAAAAATAGAACCAAGCAAGATCTGCCAAGACAAATACATAAAATTATAAAGAATATAGAATATTCAGAAAAAAAATGAACTGTACAAGAAAAAAAATATATAAAGCAAATATACAGCAAGTGGCTAAAGCAAAATAAGGGTAATCAACAAAGAAGAAGAAAAGAAAAAAATGTCTAAAATAATTAAAATGATCACAAGAAGAAAAGAAAAACAAACTACAGTAATTAAAAGTTAGCAATAATGAAATTAACAACTAAATAAATAAAAACAATCAACTGTGTGAGTATATAACAGAATATAGCAAAGGTACAGCGGAAGGAAGAATGAGTAGAAAAAAGGTTAAAATAATCTAAAGAACCATGAAGTGGACAATCCCCAAAATATTATTATTAATGAAAGTCACAAGATGACAAAAAGGTATTTAAGATTGACTGAGAATAGGTCCAGCAATCAATTAACTGAGCAGAGATGACGTTCCTCTGATCTCAGAAAAAAAAAAGGCAGTAATGGATGAAACCAGCTACTAAAAGTTAGGGAAATTATATATAACCGGGAGAACGCACTAATGGAAATAAGTAAAAACAGATCTCAAAGATAACTAAATAAAAAGGAGTGGAACAAGTAAGAAGAGAAATAAGAAAGAGGAAATAAACAAGAAGAAAAAGGAAAAATTATGTATAACTGATAATTTCATAAAAACTATGCTAGTGTTTTACCAAAATGATCAATTTTGATGGAGAGGCATTATGGAGTAAGCCTGGCTTCTTTTTCGGATAATGTGGATTAAATAATTAATTTAGAATTTGAAAATCTGGTCTGTGGTCTCTGTTGAATTGACTAGTTCTTCATCAGACTTCTTGCGTCTTCATTTTATTAAATTTTGATTGATTTTTGACTGTTTTAAATTAAAATTGAGTCGACTATGGTTTGGCTTCTATCTGTCTTGAGCGTCAATAATGAACTAATAATTTTTAATGGAATTCTAATAAATAACGTTCCGTTGTTATGGAAACTGTCCGTCTCTCATTGGCTGATCCTATTTTAAGTCTATTGTTATAATATTTGAATTTTAATTCAAAATGACTAAATATCTTTTGATTACTATTATTCTTCTGTCTTCTTATCTATGTATGGGATATTATCACAACTGTTTATATTTTCTTTCAAAGATCATTTTGACATCCCACAAAGCTGGGTTTGTTTATGTATTAAAGTTTTGACAATAATGTTAATATTATGTAATTACATTTCTTCCTTATTTTATGTTTTTAATTTAACTTTGACATCTTAATATGATTCACTAATTGTACTTAACTAGTTACTTGCCCTAAATTTTCTAATACAATAGTTAATTTCTTACAATTTGTTTATTTTGGATTTATACAGTTAGGCATTTTATAGGCCTAAGTAGTAATTGGCTATATCTTCTTATTTTACACATATTAAAGATTATTTTACATTTACATATGTTTTGCTTGGTGTCACTCATGACTTGTTTACTTTTTGAATTAATTTGGGCTGTTTTATAATCATTGTATGTTCTTATTACTCTACAAAATCATGGCCTGTCTATTATTCTCTAATTTGAAAATGAAAGAATAAAACTTATTACCAGTAATGTGTTTTCATATTCTTCCTCCAACCGTACATCATTTATTTTGAAATTTACTTCTAAATTTCCAACAGTGACATTTTTAAAATTAAAAGTTCCCATAATTGGATCCGTGTGATATAACGTAATGATACTACTCATATCAACATCATCAAACCATTCAATGTTTATGTCTCCTTTACTGATTATATCAGTAAAACATTTTGTTCCTGCAACATACATTTATAGGTGATGAAAACAATAGTGTGGCAAAATAATATATAAAAATACATTAAAATATATAATTTTATGATGACTCTTGTTTCTTTCAACTGTAAGAAATAAGGGTTATTTATTAAAATAAGGGCCATTCAAAAATTAACTTATGATTGACTAGTGTAAACAAACTGGGTACTATAACAACATGGAGCATGTTTAGTAGTCAACAGAAAACTTTTAGATTGTAACACAGCCAGTGCCGTAGCTAGGCTTTTTGGCTCCCGGGGCAAGTAGATCATCGGCCGCCTCACGTTCACAATTAAAAGGGGACAAGAAAGCAAAAATGAAGGCCCATCCAGTGAACAAAGTACTTAATAAATGCAAAATGTGTAGATTTTTATATGATGCACGTCCAGAAAACGTCTCAAGAATATTTGTCAAGTCAAAATTAAGAAATTTCATATTATAAGTTTAATATTACCAGTATTCAGTTTGTATACATTTATTAGTAACAAAGTAGACTATAAAAAATGTAGTAATATAACAAATTTATAACATACAAATGTTATAATAAATATGCAAATTCCTAAAGCACATTTCAAAAGAATATCCTAAAGCAACATAAAGTTAAACAAAGAACTACATTAAAAGTAATAGAATAAATCACTTACCATTACTTCCGTTACTGGTTCCGTCTTCTATTAAGAAACACTTAATATTTATTTTTAATATTTAATAAAGTCGGTTATTAAATCATATAATCTGAAGATGAAGCAGTGTCTTTTTCAATTGAGAGTATCGCTAGATTTGATACCCTATCCTGAGATATTGTTGATTGTAGGTACGATTTAACCAATTTAAGTTTAATAAACGATCTTTCACAAGAAGACACAGACACTGGTAAAGTAAGATGGTACTAGAATCAACTGAATCTTGTAACTGTACTTTGACACTTTCACAGTTTGAAGTTTTCACGTCGTTAACTTTATCAACAGCCTTGTCGCTAACAACATCCATTTTATGATCGCAAGTTGATTCCTTGTTAATTGAAATATTTTGAAACTCATGGTTCGATTTTCCTTTAATAAAAGACTTCATAAACTCTTTGGAACATGTTGTAGGTCTTAATCTTTCTTCCCTCCTCTTCCGAAACTGGGTGCCACTGAGTTTACTTAGTTTCATATCAGGTTCAAATAAAATTCAAAAAAATTGATTTTCAATAATAGTATTAGTATGATGACATATACGTGAAGTATTATAGGCCTAGATATACCCACAAGACACACAAACCAAAATATTGTATGGAGAACCATACATGACTTCCATGTCCTAAAATTTATTTAAAATCATTTAAATATTAATTAAATAAGTGGATGCTTGAGTTCTGAAGAAATTACATAACAGCTAAAATGGTACCACCATGTCAGGTGGATTAAGACTATCCTCAACCTTCGTGAGGAAGGACTGTACTTTTGGATAAAATGTCTGTAGGTCGAACGAAGAGCTAGCTAAAGGTAGCTGCGATCTGATTCCTGTAATGAAATTGGACTCTTGCTGTGAGGGGCCAAGGGATGTCTATAGTGTTATCAAAGTCTTTCCTGTCAATACTATACTAGTCATTTTTCTGTTTTAAAATTGAGTCTTGATTTCTTTCTTTCCATTTGTCTACTGATTTCCTGAACGACTATTCTGTTCACCCGTATAATTATAAATTTCTCAGAAAAACATTTCTTCCTTAATATGTTTGTGTCTCCTGTTTAACACCCACCATTCTGATCCATGTCATAACGTTATATTTCACACAGGCTAGTAAATAACTAGACATCAGGGAGGTCAAAATATTTTCAAGGAGGGGTAAACAATTTTCCAAAGGAGAAAAACATTTATATATTTTTTATACACACACACATGCACATATTAGTTTATAATTCTCATATCATAATAGAAATAAGTACATAGATTGTATTAATTGCTTTAATACAACACTGCCCAGCGATCCACAGGAAGCAAATCGATGTCCATCTTTTCGGCTTGCATGCGTTGTGTTGGTGTGGGTTTTGGCACTTTCCATTTAAAAAGCGTGCAAACAGAAGAAAATAAAAATGAGTGAAGCCAGAAATAACGCGAATTTTGTGTGTGTGTGTGTGTGTGTGTGTGTGTGTGCGTGCGCGCGTGTGTCCTGCCGGCCTGTTTATTGCGGTAATCACAATAATAAAAATTTGGAAAAGCAAACATTACATAATTGAGATATGCTTGCCTGCCAGGAACGAATAATTTCACTCACACATGATTTAAATTAAAATGAAAAATATAGAATTTTGTTAAAGTGAAACGAAATGTTTCCATAGATACTACTTCTTTGTTGTCAATAATGTAGTACACATATAAAACTTATAAAAATTTGCCTCCTCCACCATCAATTACCATTTTAATTTATAAAAAAAAATTACCCCCTCCCCCCTTCAATTACCCTTTTCATTTATAGATATTTCATCTACCTTTCTACAGTAGATTATTTTACTTCCATGTTCCTTAAGGAATTGGAAGTATGGTGATGCCAAAAAAAATCATGTTCGAGATAATTGCAGATTCTGATTGTACTACACTCAAAACATGAAAAAATATCGGTATGGAGAACCATACATGACTTCCATATTCTAAGATTTATATTTAAAATCATTTTCAGCCAAACAGCCAGGCTGTGTCTTACCTGCCTTTTTATTGCTGTATTAAATGAAAAATATTATATTACATTGAAATGAAAAAATTATAATTTTATTGCCTGGCAACAAAATTATTTTATTTTTAACAATTACCATTGTTTCAAAAAGTTTAAATAAATTTTCAAGTACTTTACTCTTGTTAAAACGTAAAAGGTTGCAGGTAAACTACCCCTTCCCCTTAACCGATCTTCACCAAAATCGAAAGTCATTGAGATCTCTACAATTCAGGGACGTTTGCAAAAAATTATTTGATTCTGTTTGAATTTGCGGCTGTTATCGTTTGCCATAGAAAATACGCTTGATAAAAAAACGTTGCAGGTAAACTACCCCTTCCCCTTAACCGATCTTCACCAAAAACAATAGGTCTTGAGTACTCTACAAATCAGGGCTGCATGCAAAACATTATTTGATTCTGTTTGAATTTGCGGCTGTTATCGTTTGCCATAGAAAATACCCTTGTTAAAAAAACGTTGCAGGTAAACTACCCCTTTCCCTCAACCGATCTTCACCAAAAACAATAGGTCTTGAGAACTCTACAATTTAGGGCTGTATGCAAATAATCTTTTGATTCTGTTTGAATTTGCGGCTGTTATCGTTTGCCATAGGAAATACCCTTGTTAAAACATAAAACGTTACAGGTAAACTACCCCTTTCCCTTAACCGATCTTCACCAAAATCAACAGATCTTGAACACTCTACAATTCAGGGCTGTATGCGAAACATTATTTGATTCTGTTTGAATTTGCGGCTGTTATCGTTTGCCAAACAAACAAAATTACCCTTGCTAAAAAAAAACTGTTGCAGGTAAACTACCCCTTTCCCTCAACCGATCTTCACCAAAAACAATAGGTCGCGAGTACTCTACAAATCAGGCCTGTATGCAAAAAATTATTTGATTCTGTTTGAATTTGCGGCAGTTATCGTTTGCCATAGAAAAAAAATCTACAGATAGACAGACAGACACACACACACACAGACACTTTTCGGAAAACGACTTTTTTTCATGTTTTGAGTGTAGTACAATCAGAATCTGCAATAATCTCGAACACGATTTTTTTTTGCCATCACCATACTTCCATTTCCTTAAGGAACATGGAAGTAAAATGACTTGTACTACACTCAAAACATGAAAAAAGTCATTTTTCGAAAAGTGTCTGTGTGTCTGTCTGTCTGTGTGTCTGTTTGTAGATTTTTTTTCTATGGCAAACGATAACAGCCGCAAATTCAAACTGAATCAAATCATTTTTTGCATACAGGCCTGATTTGTAGAGCACTCACGACCTATTGTTTTTGGTGAAGATTGGTTGAGGAAAAGGGGTAGTTTACCTGCAACAGTTTTTTTAAAATCAAGGGTAATTGTTTTCTATGGCAAACGATAACAGACGCAAATTCAAACATAATCAACTACTCTTTTGCATACAGCCCTCAATTGTAGAGTTCTCAAGACCTATTGTTTTTGGTGAAGATCGGTTAAGGGAAAGGGGTAGTTTACCTGCAACATTTTATGTTTTAACAAGGGTATTTTATATGGCAAACGATAACAGCCGCAAATTCAAACAGAATCAAATGATTATTTGCATACAGCCCTAAAGTGTAGAGTTCTCAAGATCTATTGATTTTGGTGAAGATCGGTTAAGGGATAGGGGAAATTTACCGGCAACAATTTTTTTTAAACAAGTGTAATTTTTTTCTATGGCAAACGATAACAGCCGCAAATTCAAACAGAATCAACTACACTTTTGCACACAGCTCTGAATTATAGAGTTCTCAAGACCTATTGGTTTTGGTGAAGATCGGTTAAGGGGAAGGGGTAGTTTACCTGCAACGTTTTTTTTATCCGGGGTAATGTTTTTTATGGCAAACGATAACAGCCGCAAATACAAACAGAATCAAATGATTATTTGCATACAGCCCTAAATTGTAGAGTTCTCAAGACCTGTTGATTTTGGTGAAGATCGGTTAAGGAAAAGGGGTAGTTTACCAGCTACGTTTTATGTTTTAAAAGCGTATTTTCTATGGCAAACGATAAGAGCCGCAAATTCAATCAGAATCAAATAATGTTTTGCATACAGCCCTGATCTGTAGAGTACTCAAGACCTATTGTTTTAGGTGAAGATCGGTTAAGGGAAAGGGGTAGTTTTTACCTGCAACGTTTTGTTTTAAAAGGGTATTTTTTATGGCAAACGATAAGAGTCGCAAATTCAAACAGAATCAAATACTTTTTTGCATGTAGCCCTGATTTGTAGAGTACTCTAGACCACTTGATTTTGGTGAAGATCGGTTAAGGGAAAGGGGTAGTGTACCAGGAACAGTTTTTTTTTAAACAAGTGTAATTTTTTTCTATGGCAAACGATAACAGCCGCAAATTCAAACAGAATCAACTACTCTTTTGCATACAGCCCTGAATTGTAGAGTTCTCAAGTCCTATTGGTGTTGGTGAAGATCGGTTAAGGGAAAGGGGTAGTTTACCTGCAACGTTTTATGTTTTAACAAGGGTATTTTCTATGGCAAACAATAACAGCCGCAAATTCAAACAGAATCAAATACTTTTTGCATGCAGCCCTGATTTGTAGAGTACTAAAGACCTATTGTTTTTGGTGAAGATCGGTTAAGGGAAAGGGGTAGTTTACCGGCAACGGTTTTTTATCAAGGGTAATTTTTTTCTATGGCAAACGATAACAGCTGCAAATTCAAACAGAATCAAATGATGTTTTGTATACAGGCCTGTATTGTAGACTTCTCAATACTTATTGTTGTTGGTGAAGATCGGTTAAGGGAAAGGGGTATTTTACCTGCAACATTTTATGTTTTAACAAGAATTTTTTATATGACGAACGATAACTGCCGTAAATTCAAACAGAATCAACTACGTTTTTGCATACCTTTTTGAACTAAGGAGTACTCAAGGTCTGTTGATTTTGTTGAAGATCATTTGAGGGAAAGGGGTAGTTTATCAGCAACGTTTTATGTTTTAAAAAGGTTAATTTTTTTATGACAAACGATAACTGCCAAAAATTCAAAGAGAATCAAATAATTTTTTGCACACTCTCCTGAGTTTTAGAGAACTCAAGGTCTCTTGAATTTGGTGAAGATCGGTTAAGGGAAAGGGGTAGTTTACCTGCAACATTTTAAGTTGTAACAAGAGAAATGTTTCCATGACGAACGATAACTGCCGCACATTCAAACTGAATCAAATATTTTTTTTGCATGCATCCCTGAATGGTAGAGGACTGAAGGTCTACTGATTTTGGAGATGATCGGTTAAGAGAAAGGGGTAGAAAGGGGTAGTTTACCTGAAACATTTTATGATTCAACGAGAGTGAAGTACTTAATTTTTATAAATAAAGTATCCTGAAAATAAGATCATAATAATCCACTGTAGAAACGTAGATGAAATATCTATAAATGAAGAGGTTAGGTGAACGGGATGGGGGTAATTTTCTATTATTAAAAATTATAGTTGAAGGTGGAGGGGAGAATTTTTTAAGTGTACTACGTTATTGGCAACAAAGAAGTAGTTTTTTGTTAAAATTGCTTCCCGGGCTGTTTAGCCGTAGTCCAATGTTTTCTGTAAAACCAGACTTTTCTGCAGTGCCATCGACTGCCATCATCAGTGAAAATCGAGTGCAAAAACGTGAGGTGGTATACGTTAGTGACCACAGTACTGTGGTTAATGCTGAAGCAATAAGTAGAAAGATGTAGTTTCTATGGAAATATTTCATTTCGAATATGATTTTAAAAATAAATCTTAGAACATGGAAGTCATGTATGGTTCTCCATACCGGTATTTTTGAAAAGTGTCTGTGTGTGTGTCTGTCTGTCTATCTGTAGATTTTTTCTATGGCAAAAGATAACAGCTGTAAATTCAAACAGAATCAAATAATTTTTTGCATACAGCTCTGAATTGTAGACTTCTCAAGACCTATTGTTTTTGTTGAAGATCGGTTTAGGGAAAGGTGTAGTTTACCAGCAACGTTTTATGTTTTAAGAGGGTGATTTTATTCTTATGACGAATGATAACTGCCGCATATTCAAAGAGAATCAAATAATGTTTTGCATACCTTCCTGAAGTTGTAAGTACTCAAGGTCTGTTGATTTTGGTGAAGATCGGTTAAGGGAAAGGGGTTGTTTACCTGCAACATTTTATGTTGTAACAAGAGAAATTGTTTAATGATGAACAATAACTGCCATAAATTCAAACAGAATCAAATAATTTTTTACATATGTACCTGAGTTGTAGAAGAGAAGGCCTATTGATTTTCGTGAAGATTGGTTACGGGGAAAGAGCAGTTTACCTGAAACATTTTTTGTTGTAACAAAAGTAAAGTACTTAATTTTGATAAATAAAGTATCCTGATAAGAAGATCTTAATAATCCACTGTAGAAACGTAGATGAAATATCTATAAATGAAGAGGCTAGTTGAACAGGGTGGGGGTAATCTTCTATATATATTATAAGATATTAATCTTATAAATGGGGTTTTATTATTAGGTTTGGTATTTCCTCCTTTTATAAAGTCCCACGTTGGTATCGTCAATTTATAACCCAACTCTTATTAGGTGTTCTTATTTAAATGTTAATGCCCCGCGTTGTATGCGTCAATTTATAACGTATTGCGATCAGGGGTTTTATTATTTATTATTATTATCAAGTTTACGTTACGGTTAAGTTAACTTGAAACAAAATAAAAGAGTAGTTGTTGTTTAAATTTAAATTCGTGGTTAAAATATTAAAAGTCTCATTAAAACAAAATTCATCTATGGGTGAAGTGTTCCTTTGAGATAACTCAATGTTGAGAATGGTTATTCCTACTTGAAGGTGACCAATGTAGTAAAGTATTTTCCCGTACAACATTCAAGTTACTCACAGTGTTTACAATGGTTTAAATACACTTGTTTCTTTTTAAAAGAATTCCCTTGTATTAAACAAAAAATAATAAAGTTGATTATATTTAAATGTTAGATTAACTTAAATTAAAACATGAAGTATGGCAGTTGATTGCTTGATAGTAGATCTCGTCTGGTTGAAACTGGTAGTAGAAACTTCTTCTGATTACAGGTAGTCTGAGTGAGTCAAGTCCCGTAAAGTCTGGACAATATTATAAACAAACATATACTTTTACGTACCTGATTGCGTTTACTTGAAGTTCACTAAACTGTCAACTCAGCTTACATTCATCAACTCCCTTTGGTTGCAAGGTTATGTCACCTTGTTTATTAAATTAGTGGGTGCCACACGGATTTATTCAGGGAAAATCCCGTGTAAAACCCATACATAAAAATTACTAGATGAAAAGAAAATTTAAAATAGTTGAGTACCACTTTTTGGCAATGCTATTCCAATATGTCAAACACAACAGAAGGTTGTTTAAGTTTATTAAATGAAACTATTTAATTATTCAAAAAAATAAATCAAATCAGGTGATGCTGTTAATAATGGGTTTATTTGCACCCTTATAGTGAATTCAAAAAAAAATACACATAATGTAAACATACAAAGTTGTACAATAAAAGTTAGTGATTATATGCCTCATACGGCTTGCTCAGAACATGAATTATAAATCTGGTTAAGTCCAGATATTATTTATTTTAATATAAAATTATTACAATTATTAATATTATTATTACTATTATTGTTATTATTATTATTATCTCAGTTGTGAATTCTTTGAGACACGAAAGAAAACAATTATGCCTACACAGTATCCAATGATACAATTGATCAACAAAGTTTTAGGTTACTTTTACCAAGTAATTAAAAAAAAACGATCTATTGAAAGATCGTGCGTTTCATCAACGCTTGCTTTTTTAATGACAATCTTTATCAATTGAGAGCCCTTACAACTAACATATAGCTTACTTACTAATAACAAAATTTGAATAATAAATCGAAACGTGGTGTAATCTTAAATACTGTTTTTGTGTTTTGCGTCAGTACAGGTTATGGTAGCAAAAATACAAGTTATTGCACTCAGATCAAGATTAATAATAATTGCACTTTTACCTTCAGAGTTTTAATTATTTAATTAAAACCTTTTATCACTTAAGTAATCGGATTATAGTGATTACTTTGTGTCGGCACTAATTCGCACAAGAACAGAATAATGCGATCCTCTTCTGATTAAAATGGATCGTGAATAATGACAATAAAGTATTTTCTGTTCGTCTTTCCCGCACAAATTAAAATAAACTGCACTTAAACACTGTCGTTGGTTGATGATGAACTTGAAGTAAAATCTCTAGTCGTTAAACTATTGGTTCCGGAGTACAAGGTAACTGACGCTATGTGTTATAAAGAAAAATGTAGCGGAGACGAGCGTACGTCTGTTCTGCTCGCTAGTTAGTAAAGGTCTCCTCTCAAAATTCGCTGGTTTGTCTTTATATACCCTCCTCTTGAATCGGGCTTAGGTAAAATTATTATTTAATAACTAATTTTCTTATTGGTCCAGACAGGTGAGACGAGGATGACGTATCACTTTTTGGCGGTTGGTAACGGTTTTTCTAACTGTCAAATGTTGAGATGATTGACAGGTCGCTTCTGTTGTCATTGTTCTTATTATTCGTACTCAGATTCCTGATGTACCTTTATAAAATGATGCTAACAGTTGTAATACGCTTAATACCGTCACGATTGAGTTGATATTATTATCAAATTAAAGATTGTTTTGTTTCCTTTAAATTGATATCACTCGATCTCGAATTACTTTCACTTTAACCGACATTGTTAGAAAATCAATGTTTGGGTACACTATTCTTACTGTCGTCTGCTCTTTATGAGTCGCCGATTTTACACTTTTAGTTAACCTTGCTCGTATCCACATAACATTTTATTAATCAAATGTTTATGTGCGGACACCATTAATACTGTACTGACGTTTTTTCACTGAACTTTACTTGTACACCTTTATTCTATACATAGTAATAAATGATCCTACTGACTATAACATTCGTTCACCGTTAGTATGTTTTAAGCTACTATTTACAATTAAAATTATGGCTAAACCTATCGTTTTAATAACGTTTTTCGTTATGTCAATGCATAACCATAGTTCTTGTGCATTTTAGTTTGCACTGGTGATAATTATTGATAGTCATTTTATTGACTAATGTTTGGTCTAAGTTTGTTAAGTGTATCGCCTACACTGAAATTTGGCCTTAATAATGCCTATTGGTTCTCAATTCGGTAAATTATGGAGACATCTTATTGGTATAAGATTCTCTTATATAAATAGCTCTCCTTTCTGACAGGTATATTTGATGCAGAAATACATCTTAGTTCCTACAATATAGCCATTGTTAACATCGGTTTTGGCATTCATTATCTACTGTTCATTGTCACATTCAAAATCAGAAAAATGCTGATTTTGTTTTCACAGTATTTAACTGCTCATTCGTTTGTTTTTTGTTTATAAATAACATTCGGTTTACATTAACCATTTACTGAATTGACAGTTGAATTTACATTTATTCTGTCCATTAGTTCGTTTTAGTCTCAGTCTAGTTGTAGTGTAAAACAGCTATTGGGTTACTGTTTCACATGGCACTTCTGCTTTATTCTTCTCTCTTGGTTTCTTCTTTCTTGTTTATTTTGACTATTCTATACCTATTTACATGGTTATTCTGTTTTTATGAAATCTAATAACATACACTTAGGTTAGGTGACATCTTGTGATGTTACATATACACCCTCTTTAAAATTGATCATTTGAAAAATTTATATTTTGTAAAATTATCAATTCATGTCAGTTTCTTAGTATACTTCAATAAAAATTTTCTCTTGTATTCCTAGATTTTTTAAACATATTATTGGTGCATTACTCTAGGTTGGCTTTTTATACAATGGTACAATTCTTAATTTACTAGTAATTTCAAGCTGCTTACTCTCTAAATCATTTAACTATAATGGATCTTGTTTCTCAAGTTAATTATTCCCTGCTTTATTTACATTCTACTTTCTCACTACATATCTTTGCATTCGTGATCATTTGGATGGTTATTATAATTTATACCTCACAGATTCTTTCATAATATTCCTTGATATAATAAAACAATATAATTCCCTAACTGTAGTAGAGGTTTTGGAATCAGGGTGGCTCACTATGGCTAACATCCTCTGCCGTTCCTCCCTACACATTCTCAGATTCAGAGGCATTACTCTTCTCTGTCTGAGTAAAAATAAACATTGCACCTGGCAATAGTTGCACTATCACAACTCAAAAAAAATATCACATATCATTCATATTCAATAATATAATATATTCACTATAATATACAAGGTATCAGAGGTTTTCATTTAGATCACATTTCTATCTTTATACTTGCTAACATACTTTCTTTCTTACAGGTAATTACTTCTTTTAGACTTGATGTTTTTTAGCTATGCTTTTATCAGCTATATAGTTACTTATGTACTAGTTAACAATTTGTTGTGGTTCATTTAAATATTTTTAAGATTATACACTTGTTTTGATGCTTATAGTACTTGTGCATCTGTTTGTTCTATCTAGAGTTCACAATATATTTCTGTTTTCACTATAGTCTATTAAATCTTTCTTAACGAGTTATATTCCTCCTGAATTATCAGGCTTACATTGTTTGTATACTAAATGGTTTCTTCTCTTTTTCTGATGTTCTCTGACATATTCTTATGATGTATCATATTTGATAATTGACAAACATTGTTCTTTCCTTTCATTTCATTATAACAATAGTTATTCTTACAATTAATACTCTTTGTTATTTTTCTTCTCTACTCCTTCAAGTGATGGTGGTTTTCACTTATTCTGGATGATTTTATACACTATATACTATGCTGTAATTACAATTTCATTTAACAATATACTAATATCTATTTCATAGACATTCTTGGGGTTTTCATGGTTTGTTTCACAAATATTATTTTTTCTTTCCTTACATTCCATAATAATGTCCTTCTTTTTATTTTACACACTTTGTTATACTGCCTCTCTACTCCTTCAAAGGTTAGTTGGGTGAACCTTTATTCTGGACGATATAATTTAACATTTTAGCTTTATGAGAGGTATACAATAATCATTTTATAAACATTAGGTCATATAGAATATTCATCTGGATACATATTATTCTCTAGGTATAGTACAGTAATTGTATTTTCTTATTAAATCATTTGATTGACCTTATCTAATATTCTATCCCCTGGGGTAATAGGTCTGGTACATTTTCATCATTAACAAATGGTTTGGTTTACATCTTAAATCTACACACTTTTGTAACTTGATAAGGCGGATTAACTAGTTATAGCTAATCAGTCACCTTCAACATATGGTAGTTTAACAACAAATGGGTTTGTTTATAGTAGTGGTTTTTTCCAATAGATATATTTTACTTTTTTATAACATAAACGTATGGATGAGGAATGTTGCTTCCTATTGCATATTATCCCTCCTTAATTTTAATCATTGCTTACTCGTCGATATTCATGGGGTTATTTGTGCTCTTCCACTCTATTGGGTCTATAATTGGTATTGTATTCTGGCGTCTTGGGATGTGCTGGGTCGGCTGCCATCTCCGGGTCTGAACTCTCTAGAGTTGCCTGCGCGGTTGTGCATTATTGTAAAGCCAGGCCTCTCACAGACTGGTACCCAATCTCCTTCGTCATCATTATTTGTGGTGTTTGGCGGCGGTCGGGTATCAGGTCTCCCTGGGTCAGACTGGTCATTGGCTTGTATAAAATTCACTTGTGGCCTGTAGTCGCTATTGCGGTCGTCACCCTCAATACTACTACTCCTCCATCGTCCTCCTCTCATGCTTCCTCTTTCTCCACTGTGGCTGTCTCTACGTGGGTATCGTCGCCTTCTATCGGGGTTGTAATTAGCTTGTACGTAATTTGCTCGTCGATGTTGCGACGGTTGGTTATTCCCGCCTTGGTTTGGTGGTCGATTATTGTTGTTATTAAAATTGGGTCGTCGGTTATTGTTATTATTATTATTGTTATTCGGGTTATTTGGCCTATTATTATGGTTGTTGTTATTAGCATTATTATAATTTTGGTTTATCGGACCGTTGTTATTATTAAAATTATTTCGAGAATTTCGAGGGTAGTTATTATTATTATTATTCGTATTGCCGCCTGTGGTATTGAACTGGTCATTTCGTCGACGACTCCTCCGGTAATACCCCTCGTGTTCCTGATCTTCGAGCAGCGCTGACATAGCTGCTATTGTCTTAATCTGTCCCCACTGACGTGCTTTTGCGACACTCTCTTCAAAGTGATAGGACAATTTTGTGACAAGACATTCCTCCGGTATCTTTGTTTCTAGGTTTCTTGCAAGACATACTTGACCTAAGAAATACGAAGTCATGGTCCCTCCTCGGTTCGCATCATATCTTCCGTGGCATATATGGTCTCGTACGATATTTTGCGTCGCCTCGGACCAGTATTTTGCGCGGAATTGAGTTTTAAATTCATCATAGCTGTGAACCTCGTGGCGTGTTGCGGTCCACCAATTGTCGTAGATTTCTTTAAAGTATTCATCGATTAAATTTTTTATGTTATTCCATCTAGTTTCTCTAATCCGCGCCAAGTGTTCCTCCACACGTGCTAAAAATTCAATGGGATTACGACGATAGTTTCTAAAATTGATAGTGTCGCGGTTATCATTCGGTATTAAGTATTGACCTGGTATCGGACGGTTGCGGATAATCTCAATCTCCTCCCGCATTTGTACTATTTCTTGTTGTTTAAGTTCTTCAATCCTCTCTCGATTTGCGACCGTTAAATTCCTCACTGCATCCACAGAGATACTCATTTCTTCGCAGCGCTCACCTATGTCTAACCTTACTCGTTTAATTTCATCTTGGTTTGTCCTTTTTAAAGACTCTATCCTTGTTTCGGTCACCTCCTCCATGGTATTGAATCTCCCGTCGACCTCTTCTCTGGTTCGCTGCAAGTCCTGGTCGTGTTGTTCGCATTTTTTATTTATTTCGACGATTTCCTCCCTACAACGGCAATCTCCACGTCTACTCTGGTGTTTATCTTGTCATTGCCTTCTTCCATCGTCCTGCTAATTTCGATCAAGGTAGTGTTCAATTCTTCTCTAATGGCCTGGCTGTTATCGTCGATTTTATCGTTCAGCGCGTCCATAGACTTATGAGTATTGTCTATCCTTTTATTTAGGTCTTCCTTCAGCGATTCCACATTTTTACTAAGCGATTCCAGATTTCTATTTAAGTCCCGATGGTCCTCCCTTATTGACTCTATATTTCTATTCAATAGCTCAATATTTCTTTGGTTCTCTTCCCGGGATTTCCTACCATCTTCCTGTAATGCTCCCATATTTTTGTTCATCGAGTCATTATTTTTCGTCATCTGTTCCATCATTCTCATCATCATACTCTCCATCCTCGTCCCTTCTGTTGTTTTGTTCGGCTGGTCGCTGACTATTATTTCCATCTCTGGTTCTACATGAGGTATTTCGTCGGCGCTAGTTTCGATATTGTTGATTGTAATAATTCCTATCTCGTCTGTGGGTTGCTCTTCGTATGTATCTACATCCCGTTGCATCTCTCCTACCCTACTGTCCTTATATCTTGTATCGTACTGGTGGGTGTGCGGCATGTTAATTTTTTCGTGTCTACCGGGCTAATATAAAATATAAAAAATATATTTATTTAATATTTTTTAAGCCACACTAGTTGGTGCGCCAATTTATAAGATATTAATCTTATAAATGGGGTTTTATTATTAGGTTTGGTATTTCCTCCTTTTATAAAGTCCCACGTTGGTATCGTCAATTTATAACCCAACTCTTATTAGGTGTTCTTATTTAAATGTTAATGCCCCGCGTTGTATGCGTCAATTTATAACGTATTGCGATCAGGGGTTTTATTATTTATTATTATTATCAAGTTTACGTTACGGTTAAGTTAACTTGAAACAAAATAAAAGAGTAGTTGTTGTTTAAATTTAAATTCGTGGTTAAAATATTAAAAGTCTCATTAAAACAAAATTCATCTATGGGTGAAGTGTTCCTTTGAGATAACTCAATGTTGAGAATGGTTATTCCTACTTGAAGGTGACCAATGTAGTAAAGTATTTTCCCGTACAACATTCAAGTTACTCACAGTGTTTACAATGGTTTAAATACACTTGTTTCTTTTTAAAAGAATTCCCTTGTATTAAACAAAAAATAATAAAGTTGATTATATTTAAATGTTAGATTAACTTAAATTAAAACATGAAGTATGGCAGTTGATTGCTTGATAGTAGATCTCGTCTGGTTGAAACTGGTAGTAGAAACTTCTTCTGATTACAGGTAGTCTGAGTGAGTCAAGTCCCGTAAAGTCTGGACAATATTATAAACAAACATATACTTTTACGTACCTGATTGCGTTTACTTGAAGTTCACTAAACTGTCAACTCAGCTTACATTCATCAACTCCCTTTGGTTGCAAGGTTATGTCACCTTGTTTATTAAATTAGTGGGCGCCACACGGATTTATTCAGGGAAAATCCCGTGTAAAACCCATACATAAAAATTACTAGATGAAAAGAAAATTTAAAATAGTTGAGTACCACTTTTTGGCAATGCTATTCCAATATGTCAAACACAACAGAAGGTTGTTTAAGTTTATTAAATGAAACTATTTAATTATTCAAAAAAATAAATCAAATCAGGTGATGCTGTTAATAATGGGTTTATTTGCACCCTTATAGTGAATTCAAAAAAAATACACATAATGTAAACATACAAAGTTGTACAATAAAAGTTAGTGATTATATGCCTCATACGGCTTGCTCAGAACATGAATTATAAATCTGGTTAAGTCCAGATATTATTTATTTTAATATAAAATTATTACAATTATTAATATTATTATTACTATTATTGTTATTATTATTATTATCTCAGTTGTGAATTCTTTGAGACACGAAAGAAAACAATTATGCCTACACAGTATCCAATGATACAATTGATCAACAAAGTTTTAGGTTACTTTTACCAAGTAATTAAAAAAAAACGATCTATTGAAAGATCGTGCGTTTCATCAATGCTTGCTTTTTTAATGACAATCTTTATCAATTGAGAGCCCTTACAACTAACATATAGCTTACTTACTAATAACAAAATTTGAATAATAAATCGAAACGTGGTGTAATCTTAAATACTGTTTTTGTGTTTTGCGTCAGTACAGGTTATGGTAGCAAAAATACAAGTTATTGCACTCAGATCAAGATTAATAATAATTGCACTTTTACCTTCAGAGTTTTAATTATTTAATTAAAACCTTTTATCACTTAAGTAATCGGATTATAGTGATTACTTTGTGTCGGCACTAATTCGCACAAGAACAGAATAATGCGATCCTCTTCTGATTAAAATGGATCGTGAATAATGACAATAAAGTATTTTCTGTTCGTCTTTCCCGCACAAATTAAAATAAACTGCACTTAAACACTGTCGTTGGTTGATGATGAACTTGAAGTAAAATCTCTAGTCGTTAAACTATTGGTTCCGGAGTACAAGGTAACTGACGCTATGTGTTATAAAGAAAAACGTAGCGGAGACGAGCGTACGTCTGTTCTGCTCGCTAGTTAGTAAAGGTCTCCTCTCAAAATTCGCTGGTTTGTCTTTATATACCCTCCTCTTGGATCGGGCTTAGGTAAAATTATTATTTAATAACTAATTTTCTTATTGGTCCAGACAGGTGAGACGAGGATGACGTATCACTTTTTGGCGGTTGGTAACGGTTTTTCTAACTGTCAAATGTTGAGATGATTGACAGGTCGCTTCTGTTGTCATTGTTCTTATTATTCGTACTCAGATTCCTGATGTACCTTTATAAAATGATGCTAACAGTTGTAATACGCTTAATACCGTCACGATTGAGTTGATATTATTATCAAATTAAAGATTGTTTTGTTTCCTTTAAATTGATATCACTCGATCTCGAATTACTTTCACTTTAACCGACATTGTTAGAAAATCAATGTTTGGGTACACTATTCTTACTGTCGTCTGCTCTTTATGAGTCGCCGATTTTACACTTTTAGTTAACCTTGCTCGTATCCACATAACATTTTATTAATCAAATGTTTATGTGCGGACACCATTAATACTGTACTGACGTTTTTTCACTGAACTTTACTTGTACACCTTTATTCTATACATAGTAATAAATGATCCTACTGACTATAACATTCGTTCACCGTTAGTATGTTTTAAGCTACTATTTACAATTAAAATTATGGCTAAACCTATCGTTTTAATAACGTTTTTCGTTATGTCAATGCATAACCATAGTTCTTGTGCATTTTAGTTTGCACTGGTGATAATTATTGATAGTCATTTTATTGACTAATGTTTGGTCTAAGTTTGTTAAGTGTATCGCCTACACTGAAATTTGGCCTTAATAATGCCTATTGGTTCTCAATTCGGTAAATTATGGAGACATCTTATTGGTATAAGATTCTCTTATATAAATAGCTCTCCTTTCTGACAGGTATATTTGATGCAGAAATACATCTTAGTTCCTACAATATAGCCATTGTTAACATCGGTTTTGGCATTCATTATCTACTGTTCATTGTCACATTCAAAATCAGAAAAATGCTGATTTTGTTTTCACAGTATTTAACTGCTCATTCGTTTGTTTTTTGTTTATAAATAACATTCGGTTTACATTAACCATTTACTGAATTGACAGTTGAATTTACATTTATTCTGTCCATTAGTTCGTTTTAGTCTCAGTCTAGTTGTAGTGTAAAACAGCTATTGGGTTACTGTTTCACATGGCACTTCTGCTTTATTCTTCTCTCTTGGTTTCTTCTTTCTTGTTTATTTTGACTATTCTATACCTATTTACATGGTTATTCTGTTTTTATGAAATCTAATAACATACACTTAGGTTAGGTGACATCTTGTGATGTTACATATACACCCTCTTTAAAATTGATCATTTGAAAAATTTATATTTTGTAAAATTATCAATTCATGTCAGTTTCTTAGTATACTTCAATAAAAATTTTCTCTTGTATTCCTAGATTTTTTAAACATATTATTGGTGCATTACTCTAGGTTGGCTTTTTATACAATGGTACAATTCTTAATTTACTAGTAATTTCAAGCTGCTTACTCTCTAAATCATTTAACTATAATGGATCTTGTTTCTCAAGTTAATTATTCCCTGCTTTATTTACATTCTACTTTCTCACTACATATCTTTGCATTCGTGATCATTTGGATGGTTATTATAATTTATACCTCACAGATTCTTTCATAATATTCCTTGATATAATAAAACAATATAATTCCCTAACTGTAGTAGAGGTTTTGGAATCAGGGTGGCTCACTATGGCTAACATCCTCTGCCGTTCCTCCCTACACATTCTCAGATTCAGAGGCATTACTCTTCTCTGTCTGAGTAAAAATAAACATTGCACCTGGCAATAGTTGCACTATCACAACTCAAAAAAAATATCACATATCATTCATATTCAATAATATAATATATTCACTATAATATACAAGGTATCAGAGGTTTTCATTTAGATCACATTTCTATCTTTATACTTGCTAACATACTTTCTTTCTTACAGGTAATTACTTCTTTTAGACTTGATGTTTTTTAGCTATGCTTTTATCAGCTATATAGTTACTTATGTACTAGTTAACAATTTGTTGTGGTTCATTTAAATATTTTTAAGATTATACACTTGTTTTGATGCTTATAGTACTTATGCATCTGTTTGTTCTATCTAGAGTTCACAATATATTTCTGTTTTCACTATAGTCTATTAAATCTTTCTTAACGAGTTATATTCCTCCTGAATTATCAGGCTTACATTGTTTGTATACTAAATGGTTTCTTCTCTTTTTCTGATGTTCTCTGACATATTCTTATGATGTATCATATTTGATAATTGACAAACATTGTTCTTTCCTTTCATTTCATTATAACAATAGTTATTCTTACAATTAATACTCTTTGTTATTTTTCTTCTCTACTCCTTCAAGTGATGGTGGTTTTCACTTATTCTGGATGATTTTATACACTATATACTATGCTGTAATTACAATTTCATTTAACAATATACTAATATCTATTTCATAGACATTCTTGGGGTTTTCATGGTTTGTTTCACAAATATTATTTTTTCTTTCCTTACATTCCATAATAATGTCCTTCTTTTTATTTTACACACTTTGTTATACTGCCTCTCTACTCCTTCAAAGGTTAGTTGGGTGAACCTTTATTCTGGACGATATAATTTAACATTTTAGCTTTATGAGAGGTATACAATAATCATTTTATAAACATTAGGTCATATAGAATATTCATCTGGATACATATTATTCTCTAGGTATAGTACAGTAATTGTATTTTCTTATTAAATCATTTGATTGACCTTATCTAATATTCTATCCCCTGGGGTAATAGGTCTGGTACATTTTCATCATTAACAAATGGTTTGGTTTACATCTTAAATCTACACACTTTTGTAACTTGATAAGGCGGATTAACTAGTTATAGCTAATCAGTCACCTTCAACATATGGTAGTTTAACAACAAATGGGTTTGTTTATAGTAGTGGTTTTTTCCAATAGATATATTTTACTTTTTTATAACATAAACGTATGGATGAGGAATGTTGCTTCCTATTGCATATTATCCCTCCTTAATTTTAATCATTGCTTACTCGTCGATATTCATGGGGTTATTTGTGCTCTTCCACTCTATTGGGTCTATAATTGGTATTGTATTCTGGCGTCTTGGGATGTGCTGGGTCGGCTGCCATCTCCGGGTCTGAACTCTCTAGAGTTGCCTGCGCGGTTGTGCATTATTGTAAAGCCAGGCCTCTCACAGACTGGTACCCAACTCCTTCGTCATCATTATTTGTGGTGTTTGGCGGCGGTCGGGTATCAGGTCTCCCTGGGTCAGACTGGTCATTGGCTTGTATAAAATTCACTTGTGGCCTGTAGTCGCTATTGCGGTCGTCACCCTCAATACTACTACTCCTCCATCGTCCTCCTCTCATGCTTCCTCTTTCTCCACTGTGGCTGTCTCTACGTGGGTATCGTCGCCTTCTATCGGGGTTGTAATTAGCTTGTACGTAATTTGCTCGTTGATGTTGCGACGGTTGGTTATTCCCGCCTTGGTTTGGTGGTCGATTATTGTTGTTATTAAAATTGGGTCATCGGTTATTGTTATTATTATTATTGTTATTCGGGTTATTTGGCCTATTATTATGGTTGTTGTTATTAGCATTATTATAATTTTGGTTTATCGGACCGTTGTTATTATTAAAATTATTTCGAGAATTTCGAGGGTAGTTATTATTATTATTATTCGTATTGCCGCCTGTGGTATTGAACTGGTCATTTCGTCGACGACTCCTCCGGTAATACCCCTCGTGTTCCTGATCTTCGAGCAGCGCTGACATAGCTGCTATTGTCTTAATCTGTCCCCACTGACGTGCTTTTGCGACACCCTCTTCAAAGTGATAGGACAATTTTGTGACAAGACATTCCTCCGGTATCTTTGTTTCTAGGTTTCTTGCAAGACATACTTGACCTAAGAAATACGAAGTCATGGTCCCTCCTCGGTTCGCATCATATCTTCCGTGGCATATATGGTCTCGTACGATATTTTGCGTCGCCTCGGACCAGTATTTTGCGCGGAATTGAGTTTTAAATTCATCATAGCTGTGAACCTCGTGGCGTGTTGCGGTCCACCAATTGTCGTAGATTTCTTTAAAGTATTCATCGATTAAATTTTTTATGTTATTCCATCTAGTTTCTCTAATCCGCGCCAAGTGTTCCTCCACACGTGCTAAAAATTCAATGGGATTACGACGATAGTTTCTAAAATTGATAGCGTCGCGGTTATCATTCGGTATTAAGTATTGACCTGGTATCGGACGGTTGCGGATAATCTCAATCTCCTCCCGCATTTGTACTATTTCTTGTTGTTTAAGTTCTTCAATCCTCTCTCGATTTGCGACCGTTAAATTCCTCACTGCATCCACAGAGATACTCATTTCTTCGCAGCGCTCACCTATGTCTAACCTTACTCGTTTAATTTCATCTTGGTTTGTCCTTTTTAAAGACTCTATCCTTGTTTCGGTCACCTCCTCCATGGTATTGAATCTCCCGTCGACCTCTTCTCTGGTTCGCTGCAAGTCCTGGTCGTGTTGTTCACATTTTTTATTTATTTCGACGATTTCCTCCCTCACAACGGCAATCTCCACGTCTACTCTGGTGTTTATCTTGTCATTGCCTTCTTCCATCGTCCTGCTAATTTCGATCAAGGTAGTGTTCAATTCTTCTCTAATGGCCTGGCTGTTATCGTCGATTTTATCGTTCAGCGCGTCCATAGACTTATGAGTATTGTCTATCCTTTTATTTAGGTCTTCCTTCAGCGATTCCACATTTTTACTAAGCGATTCCAGATTTCTATTTAAGTCCCGATGGTCCTCCCTTATTGACTCTATATTTCTATTCAATAGCTCAATATTTCTTTGGTTCTCTTCCCGGGATTTCCTACCATCTTCCTGTAATGCTCCCATATTTTTGTTCATCGAGTCATTATTTTTCGTCATCTGTTCCATCATTCTCATCATCATACTCTCCATCCTCGTCCCTTCTGTTGTTTTGTTCGGCTGGTCGCTGACTTTCCATCTCTGGTTCTACATGAGGTATTTCGTCGGCGCTAGTTTCGATATTGTTGATTGTAATAATTCCTATCTCGTCTGTGGGTTGCTCTTCGTATGTATCTACATCCCGTTGCATCTCTCCTACCCTACTGTCCTTATATCTTGTATCGTACTGGTGGGTGTGCGGCATGTTAATTTTTTCGTGTCTACCGGGCTAATATAAAATATAAAAAATATATTTATTTAATATTTTTTAAGCCACACTAGTTGGTGCGCCAATTTATAAGATATTAATCTTATAAATGGGGTTTTATTATTAGGTTTGGTATTTCCTCCTTTTATAAAGTCCCACGTTGGTATCGTCAATTTATAACCCAACTCTTATTAGGTGTTCTTATTTAAATGTTAATGCCCCGCGTTGTATGCGTCAATTTATAACGTATTGCGATCAGGGGTTTTATTATTTATTATTATTATCAAGTTTACGTTACGGTTAAGTTAACTTGAAACAAAATAAAAGAGTAGTTGTTGTTTAAATTTAAATTCGTGGTTAAAATATTAAAAGTCTCATTAAAACAAAATTCATCTATGGGTGAAGTGTTCCTTTGAGATAACTCAATGTTGAGAATGGTTATTCCTACTTGAAGGTGACCAATGTAGTAAAGTATTTTCCCGTACAACATTCAAGTTACTCACAGTGTTTACAATGGTTTAAATACACTTGTTTCTTTTTAAAAGAATTCCCTTGTATTAAACAAAAAATAATAAAGTTGATTATATTTAAATGTTAGATTAACTTAAATTAAAACATGAAGTATGGCAGTTGATTGCTTGATAGTAGATCTCGTCTGGTTGAAACTGGTAGTAGAAACTTCTTCTGATTACAGGTAGTCTGAGTGAGTCAAGTCCCGTAAAGTCTGGACAATATTATAAACAAACATATACTTTTACGTACCTGATTGCGTTTACTTGAAGTTCACTAAACTGTCAACTCAGCTTACATTCATCAACTCCCTTTGGTTGCAAGGTTATGTCACCTTGTTTATTAAATTAGTGGGCGCCACACGGATTTATTCAGGGAAAATCCCGTGTAAAACCCATACATAAAAATTACTAGATGAAAAGAAAATTTAAAATAGTTGAGTACCACTTTTTGGCAATGCTATTCCAATATGTCAAACACAACAGAAGGTTGTTTAAGTTTATTAAATGAAACTATTTAATTATTCAAAAAAATAAATCAAATCAGGTGATGCTGTTAATAATGGGTTTATTTGCACCCTTATAGTGAATTCAAAAAAAATACACATAATGTAAACATACAAAGTTGTACAATAAAAGTTAGTGATTATATGCCTCATACGGCTTGCTCAGAACATGAATTATAAATCTGGTTAAGTCCAGATATTATTTATTTTAATATAAAATTATTACAATTATTAATATTATTATTACTATTATTGTTATTATTATTATTATCTCAGTTGTGAATTCTTTGAGACACGAAAGAAAACAATTATGCCTACACAGTATCCAATGATACAATTGATCAACAAAGTTTTAGGTTACTTTTACCAAGTAATTAAAAAAAAACGATCTATTGAAAGATCGTGCGTTTCATCAATGCTTGCTTTTTTAATGACAATCTTTATCAATTGAGAGCCCTTACAACTAACATATAGCTTACTTACTAATAACAAAATTTGAATAATAAATCGAAACGTGGTGTAATCTTAAATACTGTTTTTGTGTTTTGCGTCAGTACAGGTTATGGTAGCAAAAATACAAGTTATTGCACTCAGATCAAGATTAATAATAATTGCACTTTTACCTTCAGAGTTTTAATTATTTAATTAAAACCTTTTATCACTTAAGTAATCGGATTATAGTGATTACTTTGTGTCGGCACTAATTCGCACAAGAACAGAATAATGCGATCCTCTTCTGATTAAAATGGATCGTGAATAATGACAATAAAGTATTTTCTGTTCGTCTTTCCCGCACAAATTAAAATAAACTGCACTTAAACACTGTCGTTGGTTGATGATGAACTTGAAGTAAAATCTCTAGTCGTTAAACTATTGGTTCCGGAGTACAAGGTAACTGACGCTATGTGTTATAAAGAAAAACGTAGCGGAGACGAGCGTACGTCTGTTCTGCTCGCTAGTTAGTAAAGGTCTCCTCTCAAAATTCGCTGGTTTGTCTTTATATACCCTCCTCTTGGATCGGGCTTAGGTAAAATTATTATTTAATAACTAATTTTCTTATTGGTCCAGACAGGTGAGACGAGGATGACGTATCACTTTTTGGCGGTTGGTAACGGTTTTTCTAACTGTCAAATGTTGAGATGATTGACAGGTCGCTTCTGTTGTCATTGTTCTTATTATTCGTACTCAGATTCCTGATGTACCTTTATAAAATGATGCTAACAGTTGTAATACGCTTAATACCGTCACGATTGAGTTGATATTATTATCAAATTAAAGATTGTTTTGTTTCCTTTAAATTGATATCACTCGATCTCGAATTACTTTCACTTTAACCGACATTGTTAGAAAATCAATGTTTGGGTACACTATTCTTACTGTCGTCTGCTCTTTATGAGTCGCCGATTTTACACTTTTAGTTAACCTTGCTCGTATCCACATAACATTTTATTAATCAAATGTTTATGTGCGGACACCATTAATACTGTACTGACGTTTTTTCACTGAACTTTACTTGTACACCTTTATTCTATACATAGTAATAAATGATCCTACTGACTATAACATTCGTTCACCGTTAGTATGTTTTAAGCTACTATTTACAATTAAAATTATGGCTAAACCTATCGTTTTAATAACGTTTTTCGTTATGTCAATGCATAACCATAGTTCTTGTGCATTTTAGTTTGCACTGGTGATAATTATTGATAGTCATTTTATTGACTAATGTTTGGTCTAAGTTTGTTAAGTGTATCGCCTACACTGAAATTTGGCCTTAATAATGCCTATTGGTTCTCAATTCGGTAAATTATGGAGACATCTTATTGGTATAAGATTTTCTTATATAAATAGCTCTCCTTTCTGACAGGTATATTTGATGCAGAAATACATCTTAGTTCCTACAATATAGCCATTGTTAACATCGGTTTTGGCATTCATTATCTACTGTTCATTGTCACATTCAAAATCAGAAAAATGCTGATTTTGTTTTCACAGTATTTAACTGCTCATTCGTTTGTTTTTTGTTTATAAATAACATTCGGTTTACATTAACCATTTACTGAATTGACAGTTGAATTTACATTTATTCTGTCCATTAGTTCGTTTTAGTCTCAGTCTAGTTGTAGTGTAAAACAGCTATTGGGTTACTGTTTCACATGGCACTTCTGCTTTATTCTTCTCTCTTGGTTTCTTCTTTCTTGTTTATTTTGACTATTCTATACCTATTTACATGGTTATTCTGTTTTTATGAAATCTAATAACATACACTTAGGTTAGGTGACATCTTGTGATGTTACATATACACCCTCTTTAAAATTGATCATTTGAAAAATTTATATTTTGTAAAATTATCAATTCATGTCAGTTTCTTAGTATACTTCAATAAAAATTTTCTCTTGTATTCCTAGATTTTTTAAACATATTATTGGTGCATTACTCTAGGTTGGCTTTTTATACAATGGTACAATTCTTAATTTACTAGTAATTTCAAGCTGCTTACTCTCTAAATCATTTAACTATAATGGATCTTGTTTCTCAAGTTAATTATTCCCTGCTTTATTTACATTCTACTTTCTCACTACATATCTTTGCATTCGTGATCATTTGGATGGTTATTATAATTTATACCTCACAGATTCTTTCATAATATTCCTTGATATAATAAAACAATATAATTCCCTAACTGTAGTAGAGGTTTTGGAATCAGGGTGGCTCACTATGGCTAACATCCTCTGCCGTTCCTCCCTACACATTCTCAGATTCAGAGGCATTACTCTTCTCTGTCTGAGTAAAAATAAACATTGCACCTGGCAATAGTTGCACTATCACAACTCAAAAAAAATATCACATATCATTCATATTCAATAATATAATATATTCACTATAATATACAAGGTATCAGAGGTTTTCATTTAGATCACATTTCTATCTTTATACTTGCTAACATACTTTCTTTCTTACAGGTAATTACTTCTTTTAGACTTGATGTTTTTTAGCTATGCTTTTATCAGCTATATAGTTACTTATGTACTAGTTAACAATTTGTTGTGGTTCATTTAAATATTTTTAAGATTATACACTTGTTTCGATGCTTATAGTACTTATGCATCTGTTTGTTCTATCTAGAGTTCACAATATATTTCTGTTTTCACTATAGTCTATTAAATCTTTCTTAACGAGTTATATTCCTCCTGAATTATCAGGCTTACATTGTTTGTATACTAAATGGTTTCTTCTCTTTTTCTGATGTTCTCTGACATATTCTTATGATGTATCATATTTGATAATTGACAAACATTGTTCTTTCCTTTCATTTCATTATAACAATAGTTATTCTTACAATTAATACTCTTTGTTATTTTTCTTCTCTACTCCTTCAAGTGATGGTGGTTTTCACTTATTCTGGATGATTTTATACACTATATACTATGCTGTAATTACAATTTCATTTAACAATATACTAATATCTATTTCATAGACATTCTTGGGGTTTTCATGGTTTGTTTCACAAATATTATTTTTTCTTTCCTTACATTCCATAATAATGTCCTTCTTTTTATTTTACACACTTTGTTATACTGCCTCTCTACTCCTTCAAAGGTTAGTTGGGTGAACCTTTATTCTGGACGATATAATTTAACATTTTAGCTTTATGAGAGGTATACAATAATCATTTTATAAACATTAGGTCATATAGAATATTCATCTGGATACATATTATTCTCTAGGTATAGTACAGTAATTGTATTTTCTTATTAAATCATTTGATTGACCTTATCTAATATTCTATCCCCTGGGGTAATAGGTCTGGTACATTTTCATCATTAACAAATGGTTTGGTTTACATCTTAAATCTACACACTTTTGTAACTTGATAAGGCGGATTAACTAGTTATAGCTAATCAGTCACCTTCAACATATGGTAGTTTAACAACAAATGGGTTTGTTTATAGTAGTGGTTTTTTCCAATAGATATATTTTACTTTTTTATAACATAAACGTATGGATGAGGAATGTTGCTTCCTATTGCATATTATCCCTCCTTAATTTTAATCATTGCTTACTCGTCGATATTCATGGGGTTATTTGTGCTCTTCCACTCTATTGGGTCTATAATTGGTATTGTATTCTGGCGTCTTGGGATGTGCTGGGTCGGCTGCCATCTCCGGGTCTGAACTCTCTAGAGTTGCCTGCGCGGTTGTGCATTATTGTAAAGCCAGGCCTCTCACAGACTGGTACCCAATCTCCTTCGTCATCATTATTTGTGGTGTTTGGCGGCGGTCGGGTATCAGGTCTCCCTGGGTCAGACTGGTCATTGGCTTGTATAAAATTCACTTGTGGCCTGTAGTCGCTATTGCGGTCGTCACCCTCAATACTACTACTCCTCCATCGTCCTCCTCTCATGCTTCCTCTTTCTCCACTGTGGCTGTCTCTACGTGGGTATCGTCGCCTTCTATCGGGGTTGTAATTAGCTTGTACGTAATTTGCTCGTTGATGTTGCGACGGTTGGTTATTCCCGCCTTGGTTTGGTGGTCGATTATTGTTGTTATTAAAATTGGGTCGTCGGTTATTGTTATTATTATTATTGTTATTCGGGTTATTTGGCCTATTATTATGGTTGTTGTTATTAGCATTATTATAATTTTGGTTTATCGGACCGTTGTTATTATTAAAATTATTTCGAGAATTTCGAGGGTAGTTATTATTATTATTATTCGTATTGCCGCCTGTGGTATTGAACTGGTCATTTCGTCGACGACTCCTCCGGTAATACCCCTCGTGTTCCTGATCTTCGAGCAGCGCTGACATAGCTGCTATTGTCTTAATCTGTCCCCACTGACGTGCTTTTGCGACACCCTCTTCAAAGTGATAGGACAATTTTGTGACAAGACATTCCTCCGGTATCTTTGTTTCTAGGTTTCTTGCAAGACATACTTGACCTAAGAAATACGAAGTCATGGTCCCTCCTCGGTTCGCATCATATCTTCCGTGGCATATATGGTCTCGTACGATATTTTGCGTCGCCTCGGACCAGTATTTTGCGCGGAATTGAGTTTTAAATTCATCATAGCTGTGAACCTCGTGGCGTGTTGCGGTCCACCAATTGTCGTAGATTTCTTTAAAGTATTCATCGATTAAATTTTTTATGTTATTCCATCTAGTTTCTCTAATCCGCGCCAAGTGTTCCTCCACACGTGCTAAAAATTCAATGGGATTACGACGATAGTTTCTAAAATTGATAGCGTCGCGGTTATCATTCGGTATTAAGTATTGACCTGGTATCGGACGGTTGCGGATAATCTCAATCTCCTCCCGCATTTGTACTATTTCTTGTTGTTTAAGTTCTTCAATCCTCTCTCGATTTGCGACCGTTAAATTCCTCACTGCATCCACAGAGATACTCATTTCTTCGCAGCGCTCACCTATGTCTAACCTTACTCGTTTAATTTCATCTTGGTTTGTCCTTTTTAAAGACTCTATCCTTGTTTCGGTCACCTCCTCCATGGTATTGAATCTCCCGTCGACCTCTTCTCTGGTTCGCTGCAAGTCCTGGTCGTGTTGTTCACATTTTTTATTTATTTCGACGATTTCCTCCCTCACAACGGCAATCTCCACGTCTACTCTGGTGTTTATCTTGTCATTGCCTTCTTCCATCGTCCTGCTAATTTCGATCAAGGTAGTGTTCAATTCTTCTCTAATGGCCTGGCTGTTATCGTCGATTTTATCGTTCAGCGCGTCCATAGACTTATGAGTATTGTCTATCCTTTTATTTAGGTCTTCCTTCAGCGATTCCACATTTTTACTAAGCGATTCCAGATTTCTATTTAAGTCCCGATGGTCCTCCCTTATTGACTCTATATTTCTATTCAATAGCTCAATATTTCTTTGGTTCTCTTCCCGGGATTTCCTACCATCTTCCTGTAATGCTCCCATATTTTTGTTCATCGAGTCATTATTTTTCGTCATCTGTTCCATCATTCTCATCATCATACTCTCCATCCTCGTCCCTTCTGTTGTTTTGTTCGGCTGGTCGCTGACTTTCCATCTCTGGTTCTACATGAGGTATTTCGTCGGCGCTAGTTTCGATATTGTTGATTGTAATAATTCCTATCTCGTCTGTGGGTTGCTCTTCGTATGTATCTACATCCCGTTGCATCTCTCCTACCCTACTGTCCTTATATCTTGTATCGTACTGGTGGGTGTGCGGCATGTTAATTTTTTCGTGTCTACCGGGCTAATATAAAATATAAAAAATATATTTATTTAATATTTTTTAAGCCACACTAGTTGGTGCGCCAATTTATAAGATATTAATCTTATAAATGGGGTTTTATTATTAGGTTTGGTATTTCCTCCTTTTATAAAGTCCCACGTTGGTATCGTCAATTTATAACCCAACTCTTATTAGGTGTTCTTATTTAAATGTTAATGCCCCGCGTTGTATGCGTCAATTTATAACGTATTGCGATCAGGGGTTTTATTATTTATTATTATTATCAAGTTTACGTTACGGTTAAGTTAACTTGAAACAAAATAAAAGAGTAGTTGTTGTTTAAATTTAAATTCGTGGTTAAAATATTAAAAGTCTCATTAAAACAAAATTCATCTATGGGTGAAGTGTTCCTTTGAGATAACTCAATGTTGAGAATGGTTATTCCTACTTGAAGGTGACCAATGTAGTAAAGTATTTTCCCGTACAACATTCAAGTTACTCACAGTGTTTACAATGGTTTAAATACACTTGTTTCTTTTTAAAAGAATTCCCTTGTATTAAACAAAAAATAATAAAGTTGATTATATTTAAATGTTAGATTAACTTAAATTAAAACATGAAGTATGGCAGTTGATTGCTTGATAGTAGATCTCGTCTGGTTGAAACTGGTAGTAGAAACTTCTTCTGATTACAGGTAGTCTGAGTGAGTCAAGTCCCGTAAAGTCTGGACAATATTATAAACAAACATATACTTTTACGTACCTGATTGCGTTTACTTGAAGTTCACTAAACTGTCAACTCAGCTTACATTCATCAACTCCCTTTGGTTGCAAGGTTATGTCACCTTGTTTATTAAATTAGTGGGCGCCACACGGATTTATTCAGGGAAAATCCCGTGTAAAACCCATACATAAAAATTACTAGATGAAAAGAAAATTTAAAATAGTTGAGTACCACTTTTTGGCAATGCTATTCCAATATGTCAAACACAACAGAAGGTTGTTTAAGTTTATTAAATGAAACTATTTAATTATTCAAAAAAATAAATCAAATCAGGTGATGCTGTTAATAATGGGTTTATTTGCACCCTTATAGTGAATTCAAAAAAAATACACATAATGTAAACATACAAAGTTGTACAATAAAAGTTAGTGATTATATGCCTCATACGGCTTGCTCAGAACATGAATTATAAATCTGGTTAAGTCCAGATATTATTTATTTTAATATAAAATTATTACAATTATTAATATTATTATTACTATTATTGTTATTATTATTATTATCTCAGTTGTGAATTCTTTGAGACACGAAAGAAAACAATTATGCCTACACAGTATCCAATGATACAATTGATCAACAAAGTTTTAGGTTACTTTTACCAAGTAATTAAAAAAAAACGATCTATTGAAAGATCGTGCGTTTCATCAATGCTTGCTTTTTTAATGACAATCTTTATCAATTGAGAGCCCTTACAACTAACATATAGCTTACTTACTAATAACAAAATTTGAATAATAAATCGAAACGTGGTGTAATCTTAAATACTGTTTTTGTGTTTTGCGTCAGTACAGGTTATGGTAGCAAAAATACAAGTTATTGCACTCAGATCAAGATTAATAATAATTGCACTTTTACCTTCAGAGTTTTAATTATTTAATTAAAACCTTTTATCACTTAAGTAATCGGATTATAGTGATTACTTTGTGTCGGCACTAATTCGCACAAGAACAGAATAATGCAATCCTCTTCTGATTAAAATGGATCGTGAATAATGACAATAAAGTATTTTCTGTTCGTCTTTCCCGCACAAATTAAAATAAACTGCACTTAAACACTGTCGTTGGTTGATGATGAACTTGAAGTAAAATCTCTAGTAGTTAAACTATTGGTTCCGGAGTACAAGGTAACTGACGCTATGTGTTATAAAGAAAAACGTAGCGGAGACGAGCGTACGTCTGTTCTGCTCGCTAGTTAGTAAAGGTCTCCTCTCAAAATTCGCTGGTTTGTCTTTATATACCCTCCTCTTGGATCGGGCTTAGGTAAAATTATTATTTAATAACTAATTTTCTTATTGGTCCAGACAGGTGAGACGAGGATGACGTATCACTTTTTGGCGGTTGGTAACGGTTTTTCTAACTGTCAAATGTTGAGATGATTGACAGGTCGCTTCTGTTGTCATTGTTCTTATTATTCGTACTCAGATTCCTGATGTACCTTTATAAAATGATGCTAACAGTTGTAATACGCTTAATACCGTCACGATTGAGTTGATATTATTATCAAATTAAAGATTGTTTTGTTTCCTTTAAATTGATATCACTCGATCTCGAATTACTTTCACTTTAACCGACATTGTTAGAAAATCAATGTTCGGGTACACTATTCTTACTGTCGTCTGCTCTTTATGAGTCGCCGATTTTACACTTTTAGTTAACCTTGCTCGTATCCACATAACATTTTATTAATCAAATGTTTATGTGCGGACACCATTAATACTGTACTGATGTTTTTTCACTGAACTTTACTTGTACACCTTTATTCTATACATAGTAATAAATGATCCTACTGACTATAACATTCGTTCACCGTTAGTATGTTTTAAGCTACTATTTACAATTAAAATTATGGCTAAACCTATCGTTTTAATAACGTTTTTCGTTATGTCAATGCATAACCATAGTTCTTGTGCATTTTAGTTTGCACTGGTGATAATTATTGATAGTCATTTTATTGACTAATGTTTGGTCTAAGTTTGTTAAGTGTATCGCCTACACTGAAATTTGGCCTTAATAATGCCTATTGGTTCTCAATTCGGTAAATTATGGAGACATCTTATTGGTATAAGATTCTCTTATATAAATAGCTCTCCTTTCTGACAGGTATATTTGATGCAGAAATACATCTTAGTTCCTACAATATAGCCATTGTTAACATCGGTTTTGGCATTCATTATCTACTGTTCATTGTCACATTCAAAATCAGAAAAATGCTGATTTTGTTTTCACAGTATTTAACTGCTCATTCGTTTGTTTTTTGTTTATAAATAACATTCGGTTTACATTAACCATTTACTGAATTGACAGTTGAATTTACATTTATTCTGTCCATTAGTTCGTTTTAGTCTCAGTCTAGTTGTAGTGTAAAACAGCTATTGGGTTACTGTTTCACATGGCACTTCTGCTTTATTCTTCTCTCTTGGTTTCTTCTTTCTTGTTTATTTTGACTATTCTATACCTATTTACATGGTTATTCTGTTTTTATGAAATCTAATAACATACACTTAGGTTAGGTGACATCTTGTGATGTTACAATATATAAAAATCAATTGCCGTGGGTTAGTCTCGCAAAAACTCGAAAATGGCTCGACCGATTTGAATAATTTTTTTTTTTTTTTGTTCGCCTCAATACTGGGGTGGTTTAGGAAAAAAAAAACATTAGGAAAAACCCTAAGGAACAGCTGAAAAGTAGAAAAAATCGAAATTGGTAATTGCCACTTCGGATTACTTTCAATAGATGGCGTTCGTGGCGGACCTATTGTTTTACAGCTGCGCCATGCATTATCTATGCATAACTGTTATTCATTCCGTGCAGTTGTGTGAAATCTATTACATTTCAAATCGTTTTTTCGTAAAAAAACGTAGTGGATTTTGAGAATAGATTTGGTTAAAGCGAATTTAATTACATTTTGCGAACATTCATTTTGATCAGCCATTCTATTAAGGTAAATTGACTTTGCAGGCTGACATAACCACAAATTCATTCAAAAGTGTTTTAGCGAGACTCGAGGAATTAGTTTGAGGATTTCAATATTGTAAAGTTCTCAAGGTAAGTTCGACAGATTTGAGTGACTGTGAAAACAATTCCGTGTCGTTTTACAGTGTGCATTACAATAAATTGACTTTGCAGGCTTAGACATAACCACAAATTCATTCAAATGTGTTTTAGCGAGACTCGAGGAATTAGTTTGAGGATTTCAATATTGTAAAGTTCTCAAGGTAAGTTCGACAGAGTGACTGTGAAAACAATTCCCTGTCGTTTTACAGTGTTCATTACAATGCCAAGGAGAGGACGAGGTGACATAGGTCGTCGAAGTCAGTCAAATGCCCGGCGAGCTACTTCACTTGCAAACCGCACTGATGACCAGCGAGCGACGGATAATGAAAATAGTCGTATTGGCATGTCCGAATTACGCTCGAGAGCGACTGAAAATGAACGACAAGCGAATAGATTCAGAATGCAACGAGTTCGTGCACATCAAACACAACCCCCGTGAGCACGACACAATGAACATGACCGATTGCGCCGACGCGGTGCTCCTGTGAACCTGGAACGAGCGGCATTCCATTACGATCCGGAAATCGATTACGGTGCGGACAGATCAGTAACGATTGGAGAAATGTCAGTCGTTTGTCCGCATTGTAAGGCGTTGAAATTCAGCGGTGAATCTCCTGGGTTGTGTTATGCGGGTGGAAAAGTGAAATTGCCACAATTGGTCCCGCCACCAGAGCCATTACGCTCATTAGTTTCTGGAACGGGAAGTGATTCTACCCATTTCCTGGCCAACATCCAAAAATACAACAGTTGTTTCCAAATGACGTCGTTTGGCGAAACGCATACTGTACCGGACAATTTCATGCCCACTTTCAAAATTCAAGGGCAAATATATCATTTAGTAGGAACGCTGTTACCGCCACCGGATGCGGACCATCAATTCTTACAAATTTATTTCATGGGCAATTCGGATGCGGAAGTTAATCAGCGTTGTGCTCACAATCCGATAACGAAGCGAGCCATTGCCAGAGAATTGCAAACGTTTCTTCATCAGAACAACGAATTGATCAAATTGTTCAAAATTGCGTTGGATCGGATGCCATCCGACAACCATAATATCGTCATCAGGGCTGACAAAACGCCTGCGGGTGAGCACGCAAGAAGTTCAATTCGCCGACAATCGACGAAGTGGCTGTTGTTATTGTCGGAGAAAATTTGCAATCTAGAGATATCGTGCTTCATCGTCGGAACAATGAATTGAAACGCGTGTCCGAAACGCACAGGACTTACGATGCGCTACAATATCCATTGATCTTTTGGCAAGGCGAGGACGGATACCATTTCAACATCAAAATGGTTAATCAACTAACAGGCGCTGAAACCAATAAAAAAGTAAATGCTATGAATTGTTATTCATACAGACTTATGATCCGTGAAGGTGAAATAAATCACATTTTGAAGTGTCGCCGTCTTTTCCATCAGTTCGCGGTTGACATGTATGTCAAAATTGAGACTGAGCGATTGACATATATTCGTTTGAACCAAAAGCAGCTCCGATCTGAAGAATACATTCATCTCCGTGATGCGATTAATGCCGACGGCGATGCAAACAACGTGGGAAGAATGACAATTTTGTCGGCCACTTACATTGGAAGCCCGCGCCACATGCACGAGTACGCGCAAGATGCGATGTTGTATGTTAGACAATATGGCCGCCCAGACCTATTCATAACATTCACCTGTAACCCTCAATGGATCGAAATCAAGAAGGAACTGCTACCCAGCCAAACACCAGTTGACAGACATGACATCACTGCCAGAGTTTTTAAACAAAAATTAAAATCTCTGATGGATTTCATCATAAAGCACCGTGTGTATGGCCAAGTTCGTTGTTGGATGTACTCCGTTGAATGGCAAAAGCGTGGTCTGCCTCATGCGCACATTTTGGTTTGGTTAGTTGACAAAATCAGGCCGGATGAAATCGATTCAATCATCTCAGCCGAAATCCCGGATGAAGCTGTTGATCCGAAATTGCATGCAGTGGTGACTAAGAATATGATCCATGGACCTTGCGGAGTTTTCAACAACGACTCGCCCTGTATGATCGATGGTAAGTGTTCCAAGCGATACCCGAGATACCTGATTGCTGACACCATCACAGGCAATGACGGATACCCATTGTATCGTCGGCGATCAGTTGCGGACAATGGGCGATCTGCAGTTCTGAAGGTCAAAGGACAAGATGTTAATGTGGACAATCGTTGGATTGTGCCATATTCGCCGATATTGTCCAAGGCTTTTGAGGCTCACATCAATGTGGAATACTGTAACTCCGTCAAGTCGATCAAGTACATATGCAAATATGTGAACAAAGGCAGCGATATGGCTCTTTTCGCTATGACAAATGCAAACGACGAAGTATCTCAGTATCAGATGGGTCGCTATGTCAGCAGCAACGAGACGATTTGGCGCATCTTTTCCTTTGGGATCCACGAAAGACACCCTACTGTTGTACATTTGGCAGTACATCTGGAAAACGGACAACGAGTGTATTTCAATCCAGAGAACGCAGCGGACAGAGCGGCACGGCCACCGTCGACAACATTGACAAGCTTCTTCTCGGTTTGTCAAGCAGATGCTTTTGCTCGCACTTTGCTGTATGCTGAAATGCCACGCTACTACACATGGAACGCATCATCGAAATCGTTTCAGCGTCGCAAACAAGGAACACCAGTTGAAGGACATCCAAATGTATTTGCCTCAGACGCTCTGGGTCGCATCTACACTGTGCATCCAAATAACGACGAATGTTACTATCTTCGATTGTTGTTGGTGAATGTTCGTGGTCCGACGTCATTTCAACAACTGAGAACAGTTAATGGGCATCTGTGTGCGACTTACCGTGAGGCGTGTCAACTCTTACACTTGCTCGAGAATGAGTCGCATTGGGACAATACGCTCAAAGATTCCGTCATATCTTCATCACCGCATGAAATTCGCACATTGTTTGCGATTATCATATCCACATGTTTCCCTTCGAATCCGAACGATTTGTGGGTCAAATATAAGGACGACATGTATGAAGATGTTTTGCATCGTGTGCGTCGCCAAACTTTAAATCCGACATTGCAAATGACTGCAGAAATTCACAATGAGACATTGATCATGATAGAAGACATGTGTTTATTGATGGCGAATAAAGTGTTGTCCTATTTGGGCATGATATCACCCAATCGTCCAATGCACGATGCATTTAACCACGAGTTACAAAGATAACAACAATACGACACCGAAGCATTAGCCGAAGCAGTTCGTACAAATGTTTCGCAATTGAATCAACAACAAAAGACTGCGTACGACTCTTTGATAGAAGCTGTGAACAATGGAACTGGTGGAATTTACTTCCTGGATGCTCCCGGAGGGACTGGAAAAACGTTCCTAATTTCATTGCTTTTGGCGAGGATTCGATCGCAGAATGAAGTTGCCCTAGCATTAGCTTCATCTGGAATAGCAGCGACTTTGCTATAAGGCGGACGAACTGTACATTCTGCCTTTAAATTGCCACTGAACATGCAAATCAACGAGACACCAGCTTGCAACATCGCCAAAAACAGCGCAATGGCGAAGATTCTACAGATATGCAAATTGATCGTTTGGGACGAATGCACGATGGCCCACAAGAGGTCACTGGAGGCGATAGACAGAACGTTGAAAGATCTTCGTGACAATAAAAACATTTTTGGTGGAGCCATTATTCTGTTGTCCGGTGATTTTCGTCAGACTCTTCCAGTTATTCCACGATCAACTGTAGCTGACGAACTAAACGCGTGCTTAAAATCATCAAATTTGTGGCGGCATGTGAAGACACTCCGATTGACGACTAACATGTGAGTGTTTTTGCAACAAGATCGAAATGCAGATGTGTTTTCGAAGCAATTGTTGGACATTGGTAACGGGAAAATCGCAGTTGACATCTCGACCGGATTCATCACATTGCCCACTGATTTCTGTCAGTTGACCGAATCGAAGGAGGAGCTCATTGGGCGTGTTTTTCCGAACGTAGCGCAGAACTTCAAAAACCATAGCCTAATTGGCTGAGCGAACGAGCCATATTGGCAGCGAAAAACAAAGATGTCGATGATTTCAGCGCGTCCATTCAAAATTTCATTCCGGGACAGTTGTTTTCCTTCAAATCGGTTGACACAGTTATCAACCAAGATGAGGTAGTCAACTATCCCACAGAATTTTTGAATTCGCTGGAATTGCCTGGATTACCACCTCACAATTTGCAATTGAAAGTAGGCTCAGTCATCATCATGTTGCGTAACATCAATCAACCTCGACTATGCAATGGAACGAGACTGGCTGTGAAAAAGCTTATGAACAACGTCATCGAGGCGACGATTATCAAGGGAAAGTACAAAGGAGAGGATGTTTTGATTCCGCGCATCCCGATGATTCCAACGGACTTGCCATTCGATTTTAAACGGCTGCAATTCCCCATGCGTCTAGCCTTCGCGATGACCATCAACAAATCACAAGGCCAGTCATTGGAAGTTTGCGGAATTAACTTGGAGTTTCCGTGTTTCGCGCATGGACAACTGTATGTCGCGTGTTCGCGTATCGGAAAGCCATCATCTTTGTTTATTTACGCGCCGGAAAACAAACCGAAAAACGTAGTTTACCAGAAAGCTTTGCATTGAATGTTAACTGCATTTATCTTTCATGTACATAACAGACATTGAATTCTTTTTAATTTCAAACGAGTTTCATTTAATAACCAAACAAAACTCAAACCGTACACGATGCGGCTAATACAGGGTGACCACGAGGAATAGGGCGTTTTTGATTGGGACTGTACTCGACAGTGGTTGGTGGGAGGGAGACTGAGTTGACGGCCTTGAGCTCACAAAGGTATGCCGTTTCAGTCACAATGGAGCAGTGGACGTTGCAACGCCGCGTATTTGCGTACGATACTGATTGAAGAAAACAACGATGTCGTAATTTTCATGTCAGATGAGGCTCACTTTCATTTGAGGGGAAGTTAACAAGCAGAACTGTCAGTACTGGGCAGAGACAAATCCCAGACAGCTCCACGAACGCCCTCTGCACTCACCATGAGTCACAGTGTGGTGTGCGATATCGCGCCGCTTTGTCATCGGTCCCTATTTTTTCGAGGATGGTGGGCGTACAGTGACAGTAAATTCTGACCGGTACACTGAAATGATCAGAAACTTTTTCCTAAGAGAGTTGCGTAGGAGGAGGCGGAGACTAAACACGAATGACATTTGGTTCCAACAAGATGGTGCAACAGCCCATACTGCAAGAATATCTATGGACTTGCTTCGGCGTACCTTCCCCAGTTGTCTCATTTCCCGGTATGGAGATGTGCCTTGGCCTCCGCGTTCTCCAGACCTCAGTATGTGTGATTTCTTCCTCTGGGGTTACTTAAAATCTCGTGTTTATGCAGCCAAACCTCGCACATTAGAGGAACTTAAAGATGCGATTCGACGTGAGATCCAACTGATTGATCAGCAAACTTTGGAAAGAGCGTGGGAGAACTTCAAAGGCAGAGTGGAAGAGTGCATCGATGAAGAAGGTAAACATCTCTCAGACATTATTTTCCAAACATAACTTCAATGGCATACATTGTACTACATTTTTATGTCAATAAATAATTTTTCACTTCAACATTAACCGAGTATAATTTTTTTTAAAAACGCCCTATTCCTCGTGGTCACCCTGTATTATCGATCTCAATGAATTGGAGTTGAAAGGTTGATTAGGATTGATAATCGCTTATGAAGAGTTACAATCAAATCAATTTTAGGTGGTACGAAGTTCACCGGGTCATCTAGTTTTCTATAAATGAAAATTATAGTTGAAGGGGGAGGGGATAAGTTTTATATGTGTACTACGTTATCGGCAACAAAGTAGTAGTTTGTTGTTAAAATTCCTTCCCGGGCTGTTTGGCCGTAGGCCAATTTTTTCTGCAAAACCAGACGTTTCGGCAGTGCCGTCGACTGCCATCATCAGTGAAAATCGAGTGCGATAACGTATGGTGGTATACGTTAGTGACCATAGTACTGTGGTTAAGGCTGAAGCAATAAGTGGAAAGAAGTAGTTTCTATGGAAACACTTCATTTCGTAAATGATTTTAAATATAAATCTTAGAACATGGAAGTCATGTATGGTTCTCCATACCGATATTTATGAGCTTCTTTTCAGGATACTTTATTTATCCTTTACTCTTGTTAAAACGTAAAACATTGCAGGTAAACTACCCCTTTCCCTTAACCGATCTTCACCAAAAACAATAGGCCTTGAGTCCTCTACAATTTAGGGCTGTATGCAAAAAATTATTTGATTCTGTTTGAATTTGCGGCTGTTATTGTTTGCCATAGAAAAAATTCTACACACAGACAGACACACGCACAGACACTTTTTGAAAAATGACTTTTTTTCATGTTTTGATGGTAGGTAGTACAATCAGAATCTGCCGTTATCTCATACACGATTTTTTTCGCCATGACCATACTTTCATTTCCTTATGGAACTTGGAAGTAAAACAAATCGCATACTCAAGGTACTCATAAACAACTGATACCACGTTTGCTGCGTTGAGCCAGGAAGAACTGCACATACATAGCCCACATAACGTTTTTTTATTCATTTATAAATAAAATATTCGTCTGTATATGAATAACAATTAAGAATATCTATACAAATCTAATACTATATGATTATCAGTTTTCCTTTGCTGCACAATAACTCACTACAAAGTCGTAAAAAATATTGGAGACAGAAAGTGAATACAAAGAGCATGAACACTGATAAAAAACCGTACTGACTAAACGTCTACTCATCACTCGCACGTAAGGTAACAAAACTCATTTAAAACAGCATGCACTGTTAAAAAAGAAAAACACCAAGATAAGAAACTGCATAGACTAAACATCCGAGAATGAAATACTGTATTGTACAGAGACGGACAAAGAGCCTCTGTTACAGCGTAATTTGTTGTCATAATGAACCGTAATTACGATTCTTGAGTACAAAATAGACTAATACTATTTATTACGAAAGGTATGACAACAGCAAGCTGGCTGGTTATGCTTCTTTTATGAAAGGAATAGTGATATCAAAGAAACAATTTGTTTGTACTATCAAAAAACAATTTTTTCAAGTCTATGCTCACTTTGCCGCCCGGCCACCCTAGCTACACTTCTGAACACAGCAATGTACCTACCATTTTTGTTTAGTGCAGAAATGAGTTAATAATAATAATGGCTCCTTTTTGTACCACTGAAATAGATTTAGGAGACATAAAGTTGGCTGCCTAAGAAAACTGTTCAGTACACAATGAAAGCATCATGAACAGGCTATTATGCCAAACACTCATTTCCATACAAATTAATCACTTCAGATAAAAGATAGAGCAGGATAGGTAAAGAGCAAATAAAGTATAAAGTGCTGATGGGTTGAAGGAAGAAAAGTGTTACTGGGAGCTGAATAGAGACGATTGAAGTAGAACAACTAAAACCTGTCATTAGTCAGATTTATTTTCATGAGTACAATGGATGACATATAAGGATTAATGTAACATATAGAAACATTAGCACGTTCTTTGCCATGTTGATCATAATGACCAAAAATGAATCCGTGCTTTATTGCCGCATTTGTCATTATGACTGAAGACTCTGCCTTTTTGTTTGATGCTATGTATCACGCCATCGGTCACATGTATAATATTACCGCTTGACCGACAAGGCGTGTATGGTTCAATGCACATAACTTTTAAATTGTTTTTTACTTCCATATTCCTTAAGGAAATGGAAGTATGGTGATGGCAAAAAAAAATCGTGTTCGAGATTATTGCAGATTCTGATTGTACTACACTCAAAACATAAAAAAAAGTCGTTTTTCGAAAAGTGTCTGTGTGTGTGTCTGTCTATCTATCTATGTGTCTATAGATTTTTTTTCTATGGCAAACGATAACAGCCGCAAATTCAAACAGAATCAAATAATATTTCGCATACAGCCCTGAATTGTAGAGTTCTCAAGACCTATTGTTTTTGGTGAAGATCGGTTAAGGGAAAGGGGTAGTTTACCAGCAACGTTTTATGTTTTAACAAGGGTATTTTCTATGGCAAACGATAACAGCCGCAAATTCAAACAGAATCAAAAGATTATTTGCATACAGCCCTTAATTTTAGAGTTCTCAAGATCTATTGTTTTTGGTGAAGATCGGTTAAGGGAAAGGGGTAGTTTACCTGCAACATTTTATGTTTTAACAAGGGTAATTTTTTCTACGACGAACGATAACTGCCGCATATTCAAACAGAATCAAATAATTTTTTTCAAACGTCCCTGAATTGTAGAGAACTCAAGGCCTTTTGATTTTGGTGAAGATCGGTTAAGGGGAAGGGGTAGTTTACTGGCAACCTTTTACGTTTTAACAACAGTAAAGTACTTGAAAATTCATTTAAACTTTTTCAAACAATGGTAATTGTTAAATATCGGTATGGAGAACCATACATGACTTCCGTGTTCTAAGATTTATATTTAAAATCATTTTCGAAATGAAATATTACTATAGAAACTACTTCTTTCTATTTACTGCTTCAGCCTTAACTACAGTACTGTGGTCACTAATGTATACCACCTCACGTTATCGCACTCGATTTTCACTGATGATGGAAGTCGATGGCATTGCCGAAACGTCTGGTTTTGTAGAAAACATTGGACTACGGCCAAACATCCTGGGAAGGAATTTTAACAAAAACTATTTCTTTGTTGCCGATAACGTTGTACAATATATATAAAAAATTGCATAAAATTAATGGCTTGTATAAGTTAATGTTTGATCTCCATTAAGTAGTGCTCAAGTTTCCAAAGTTTTAATATTAATTTACATTAAAATGAAAAAATTATAATTTTATTGCCTGGCAACAAAATTATTTTATTTTTAACAATTACCGTTGTTTCAAAAAGTTTAAATGAATTTTCAAGTACTTTACTGTTGTTAAAACGTAAAAGGTTGCAGGTAAACTACCCCCTCCCCTCAACCGATCTTCACCAAAATCGAAAGTCCTTGAGATCTCTACAATTCAGGGACGTATGCAAAAAATTATTTGATTCTGTTTGAATTTGCGGCTGTTATCGTTTGCCATAGAAAAAAAATCTATAGACACACAGACAGACAGACAGACAGACACACACACACAGACACTTTTCGAAAAACGACTTTTTTTCATGTTTTGAGTGTAGTACAATCAGAATCTGCAATAATCTCGAACACGATTTTTTTTGCCATCACCATACTTCCATTTCCTTAAGGAACATGGAAGTAATAATTTTGTTGCCAGGCAATAAAATTATAATTTTTTCATTTTAATGTAAATCATGTATGAGAGAAAATATATTGTTCGTGGCAGGCAAGCATATCTCAGTTATGTAATGTTTACGTTTCCATTTTATTATTACTAGTGGTCGCCCAGTGGTCGAAATTTGACCGTAATTCATTAAATTTTTAAGTTTGAACGTTATTGAGGTTCTTTTGTCAAAGAGTATACCTCTATAATCATTGCATATAATTTTTTTGAATTTTGTTCAATTACGTCAGCTGCGAGCGTGTACAAATACGTTATTAGCGTGTGTTGTTCTCCTTAATTCCCTGCAATACCTATGAAATTTAAAATTTAATGTTAGTAACAGTTGAAAAAAAAACACAATTACAGCTTGTATTCGTATTTATTTTTTGATATAATTCATTGTCAGTTTTAATTTTTTCATGTTATTATTGAATCAAATAAATGCTAATAAAAATGAGACTTGACATTCATAGAAGTATAAGATACATTGTTTTCAATTCCAGTGGATTACATTTCATTTTTGGTAAGGTACAAAATTCGAAAACAGTTTGAAGATTATCTGCTACAAAGCTTATATAATTTTTTAATTTTTTTTTCTATGCATTAATTTTCGAGTTATTTGGAAAATATGAAAGATAGGAAAAATGAGGTTTAGCTTGGCTAAGCCATATTTAAAAAGCAATAACGCGTTTTTTGACATTTCCTTGGGTTTTTTTTATTGCCATACTGACCAGGTTTCGCCAAGGCTACACAGTTATTTTGCCTATCTTTTTCGAATTATATAAAATTTAAATAAAAAATTAATACAAAATAAAAAATGAAATAAAAAATACGTGCCTCGTATTTTTTCATATATTTTTCATTAAATAAAAAAAACCGGGTGGTTAAAAAAATAAATGTTGTCCATTGAACTTAAAATAGTTTGAAAGTGAATTTAATGATTCAGAACTTCTGTGTAAACGATGTTTTTTGTAAAAACTCTTTCATCATTTGCTAAATGCCCTTGGCCATTATATTCGGAAATGTAAAATCTCAAACCATCGAATGATCGAACTCTACTTGCTGCGACGTACAATTGACCATGTGTAAAAACTGGCTGCCTCAATAAAATTCAAATTTTTTCGAATGTTTGTCCTTGAGACTTATTTATTGTCATCGCAAATGCAGGTATAATTGGAAATTGAGTTCTTTGAAAATTAAATGGTAAAACAGTACCGGAATATGTTAAATTTATACGTGGAATCAAAATTCTCTTATTGCGTGCGGTTCCAGTTAAAACTTCGCAATCAATAGCATTACGATGCATACACTTGATGCGCATTCTTGTTCCATTGACTAATGCTTCCTTTTTATTTAAGTTTCTGATCAGTAAAACGATGCAATTTACTTTCAATACTAACTTATGTGGTGGCAAACCACTAATAGTCAAATAATTCAAAAACTCTACTGGATAGTTATTGATTTCATTGTCATCATCACAAATTATTTTATCGTAGCTATGATATGTTTTCTGTTCACCTGGTATTCGATTAAGTATATCAGTATTAATAAAAGTACAATCATCATTTTTAGGTGCTAAAATAACTGACTTCAATATGTTATCTGAGAGTATGTTTTCGGAAATATTTCCATACACCTCATTAATAATATTCTTTTCATCTCCTATTAATTGCTGAGGTATTTCAATAATATTTTCACCAAACTGAGGGAATTGTGGGGCTTCATCATTACCAATTTTTTTCAAGAATTCGATAAATTCTATTTCACTTGGTAAGGCTCTCATATTTTGAGTAAACGTGTACGTGTCAATTTTGGGTCCTTTTATTTTTTACCGTATGGGGTAATTACATTTGATTTATTTCATTTTGTGCGGGTTTTTCTAAAAATTATTGTGAAAGCTTTATAGTACGACAAATATTCATTCCATTACAACAGAACACATGGTAAACGAAATAGCGTTGGAACAAAGCAGCGACGCAGTTACTGTGTTGAGTAATTCGCTGAGGAATGCGCCACCTTAAAAATTCTAAGAACTCTGTGTATGTGTGGCGGCGCCCGTACGTAACATTACCGGACGGCGCGCTGGAGTGACGCCGTGAAAAATCCAAAGAAGCTGTGAAACATGGCGCTGGAACGAACAGTCTGTAGCAGCATCCAGCCAACTACAGGAAATGCCGTTAAGCCACGCCTACTACTAGTGACATCAGTGTGGCACATGCAAATATCGGCTACACATGTGGCGAATATAATGACTATGTGCCACGCATAAAACTCATAAGTCACAGCAAATTAAGCATGAACGGCGACTAAAACCTGGTGGCATTGAACCGCCGCTTCCTCCCGCTCAACGAAACACACTGCCCAGTCCTACTCTGTGCGTGTCGGCCGACCCCAGAGCTAAGTATGCTCTAGTAAATTTCACCAATGTTTTGATATAAAAGTGAAGTAATCTCTTTAGACAAGTGACAGTAATAATGGAGGAATAGTGGCAGAACATTCCTATCTAAATTTGTGTTTCAGTTTTATTTTTCCGGGGCGTTTAAGACTTACCGCGGTAAGGCCACGAGGTCACTGAAGAACGCGTTGCCGGCGGGGACTTCATATCATGCAGTAAATCGGGTAATCGGGGTAATGGGGGCTTTATAATAGAATGTGAGTAGTGAGTGAAAGGCAGGCTGGGCTATCTTGCGTAAGTAATGAGTATAAGTTATAGCTGTAAAAGTAATATGTAGGGAACAAAGTTGCACAACATTTGACGACATAAGAATGTATTTGATAAACAATAAGTTCAATAACTGATCATTAAAATTAATTATTTCTCTTCCTAAAGATGTGTAGCGTTAGTTATTTCGATAACCCATGAAACACATGTTTGTATCTAGCGTTCGCACAAAAGAATCCTGGCCTTAGAGAAACGAAACTTTCAAGGTAGGTGGAAGTTAATATATATTAATATATTTTTAAAATAGAAAAAAACATCTCAATGGCGCCCGAACAGGGACAGTTTTTATTAATTAAAATATTAAAGACCGTACCTACAGAAAAGATACAAACATGTTTTTGGGGTTAGCGGAATAAAACGAAAGTGCGTTATTAACGCAAAATTGGTTATGTAATACATTATATTGATTATATTATATTTATATACAAGTATAGAGTATAAAATAAGAAATGGCAGATAACAATGAAGGCAATTTATCTGACAGTCAGACCGGGAGTCAAGTAAATGCTGACTCCGGTATTCAGACAGAATTAACGCCAATAAATGAATATAACGTAGAAGCATATGTACTTGGCACACCGGGAGCGATATCAACTCCCGTAACAAGTAAAGCGAAAGAATTATCAATGAACGATATATTCAACCTGATACAAACTATGTCTGAAAACATGGTAAAAAATAATGACATTAGTAAATGTTTTGATGATAATGATAAACGCTTTGATAATAACGAAATAATTTTAAATAAGATGAAAAGTGACTTTAACGATAAATTAGATGAACAGAGAATAAAATGCGAACAGCAGAATATTCAAAACGAGATTAATTTTAAAGAAATTAAAGACCAGAATACTCAGTTTCAGCAGAGTATTAGCGTAAAATTTGATGGTTTAATAAATGATATACAAGAAAAGAATAAATGTCTTGAAAATGCCAATGAAATGATAAGAAATAATTTGAATAAAGTAGAACCGAGTACGAGTAATACAAATGAAAGTTGTAGTGACAATGTTGTATTAGATAAAGAATTAATAAATAATAATAATGTTGTTGAAAATAATGAGAATAATAATGTAATTGAAAATGTAATATCTGAGAGTACTGAGGAGTTTGTAGGATGTGATTATGAGATGTTAATGTGTGTTAATGAGTTAGAGAGAGAATGGAAAGAGAGTTATATTATAGATATGGAACAGAGGGTAAATTGTTTACGAGGTAGAATGGGGGGTGAAGGAAGACCTTCACGTATATATTGTGTAGACAAGTGTGCTACAAATAATTGTTTTTTGAAGTTTTTTGTTTTTCCTGGAGAAGTCAGGAAAGGTTTAATTGAATTTGTACCCTCTGTCTGTAATAATGATGTTGAAAGTATGACTTGGTATTGTGATGAGAGAGAGTTAAACAGAGAAGTGTATGTGGAGAAAGTAACAGAATTATATAACTTAAATAGAAAGTATGATGAATGGAAGGAAAGTTTAGAAGTATATGTGAATGACAATGATTATAATGATTTGGTAAAAATAATTAACCCAATAGTGAATGAATTTAATGACGGAGACTTAACAAAAATACCTAATGTAGACCGGTGTAATGAGTATTTGAATAAGTTGAATGAATTTAGTTTGTATGGTTACAACACACAAAACAGTCATTTGTGTGGTAGTGAAATGGAACAATGCTATATAAAAACAAGACTTATTTGGGACAATGGAGGTTAAACGATAAAACAATAAAAGACAGTTTTAAACAGTTTGTTTTATGGGTTTTGACATGGCAAATTTGGACAATGAAATGCGGAAAAAACTGAACAGCAATAACAAAAGTTTGTAAATAAAAATATAGTGAATTTATTTGTGTGCATTGTGGAATGTTAAGTAAATAATGTGTGTACGTAAGATGATTGTTGTAATAATAATATTGAAACATTTGCAAGTGAAATAAATATCAGAATTAATTTTGAAAACAGTAATTGATTAATGGTAATTGTTTCGATAACTATATAATTGATATTTTTGGTAATTAATTTAATTAAAACAATTTGATACATGTTAAATATTTTGATTGCTTATTTAAAGGTTAATTAATTAACTTTTTAGTGAATATAAATTATTTTACGAGATGGAAATTTAGTAATGGATGATAAATTATTTAATTTAAACTAATATTTTTGTGAAATGTTTCAGAGATGAGGAAAGTAATATGGTATGGGTGTTATGTTTTGTATATATCATGTTAAATGGATTGTAAGTATAAACATTTTATAATCATGTATAATAAAAATGTTTACAGGTGTAACTAAGATTCTAATTCAATAGTGAGATTATTGGAAATAATTGTGTTCAATAAATATGATAATTAAAATTTTTTAATAATAAATGAAAAATGGTATATACTAATTATTAATAATAAATTTTGAAAATTTTAAAGGAAGACAATGGTTGAAAATTATGAATTATGTAAGTGAGTTAAAGGATTAGTGATGAATGAAGGTCTCATACTATAGTGTAGTATATAACAATTTTATTAGTTAGCCAGTAAGTTGCTATTGCGGGGGTGGCCTGTGCTCCCGTAGATAGCGAAATGGGTTGGGGGTAACAGGGAGTGTTACTTCCATCAGAGGCCAAAATGGCGAAAATGTGCGGCACACCTTTTTCGTGTAAAATAAGATTTACACACTGATAGATGACCGTGTCGCACATAGTAATAATGAATGTAACAGGCAGTGAAATGCAAGTTAGATTTCCCCGACTTTTCGGGCGATTACTGCCTTACCAGCACTAATCGTGGATTTGGCTAGCGGCCAGCTATGGTCATATGAAGTCCCTTGACCATAGCTGACTTGAAATTGGTATATAGTAGAAATTCAATGGGGGGCGAACATTAGGGGAAATCTCCCGGCACTTTGGAACAGCGGCTGCCACTCTGCCCGCGTGGGGGCAGCAAAGACAGGTGGTAGACCCGCATTAAGGGTATGTAAATATAGACCAGAACATGTGGATGTTCATAACTTTTAAAATGTAATAGCGGAAGCAAAGACCCGGAGAGGTAAAACCTGCTCCAAAATATACAGTCTTTGCTGAAGCGAAAAGGGCGATACAGTCCTCCATATTTTGAAATAGTGTGTGTGGCTGGGAGGTGACTCAAATGAGCCACGAATTTAAATTTTACAACATAAAAATTTTTTTTGCTAATTCAAATTTGATCCAACAAAACTGCTTGTGCTCTGTTAAATAACTAGCTGCTCAGACACTCAATATAAGGTGTTCTTGCCGTAATTTTAATTGTATTATTTTATTGTTGTACGTTAGATATAGGTGTTGATAAAAATATGTGTATTCATTATGTGTGTATATGGTAAACTAAGCCAATAGTTACATCGTCTGGCAGGCGGTCAACATAAATGATCAGAATCAGAGAAATGGGAAACAAGGAGGTGAGAGATAATGATAAATAAATATATATATATTTCATATAATTTGTTCAAGTATAAGACTGTTTTAATTGTGTTAGAAATATCAGCTGATCAGCAATAAGATGCCACTGGTACAATGGTTTATAAATATTCCACGTAATTAAAGTTCAGTGTAATGCTTTAATGTATTACAGATGTTTTAAAGTAATGATAATAATAATTTGATAAATTGAGAAGTAAAGTAATAATTTATGCAAGTTAACAAGATATATTTTTGGGTGATAAATATTTTATGGGACACATAGATCTGTCCAAGTGAAGTCAAAGTTAAAGAAATAGTAGAGATGAAAGTAATGTAATGTTGTTTTGAATTAATATACGTTATAGAGTTTTAAGAAGTATTGATGTTGACACAGTAGTAATGGAGAATTATGTAGATTTTGAGTGCTATATTGTTGTTTATAATTAATGATGTTGTTATTTTGTTGTAGTTGTAGTAAGGTAATGAGATTGAGATTTTGGGGATGGCAATTTTGTAGTAGTGGGTAGTGTAATGTGGGAGTCCAACATAATGATAAGTTGGGACGGGATTAGTACCGATTTTAGTGAGGAGGGGCCGCCTTAGGTAGAATCCAGGGGCCAAATAAGGGAATTGAGTTTTTGGAGGGGGGAAAACACATATCCTATGTACAAAAGGGTTAGAGAGTATGTTATATATATATATATATATATATATATATATATATATAGAGAGAGAGAGAGAGAGAGAGAAGGTGGCGATTTGAGTTAAATGATAAGTTGGGTTTAGAGTGTCTTGATAGCTATTTTGATAGAGATGGGTGTCATGTTACTAAAAGTTGTTAGAGGTTAGAGTCAAGGAGAGATAAAGATTATAGGTGTGTACAAACCCAGTAGTACAGTCAATGAGAATAAAGAAGTAAAATCACCCACAGTAATGGGGAATAAGATTGTTAATAAAGAGAGAAATTTATAATAAAGAATATAAAATTTTCATTTTTTAAAACCAGTGACAAAATTTTGATAGAATGTGGAGATAAAGTAAAATTAAGAATTGTTTATTTTGAGTAATATAAATGTCAATTGGCTTATTATTTATATTAATATTTTGTTAATTTTAAATATTTTATTTTATCATGTTTTGTATTTCAAGTTATATTGTTACAGCTGTTGAATGTATTTTCAGAAAGTATACATAACACATGTAGGTCAAGGGTTTTGGACTTGACCTAGTTTCGATCAGCTGATGAGGTCATACACATACTAAACTTGTATAGTAGGAAGTCAATTTAATTTGTTTGTTTAATCAATTTAAAACAATTTTCAAATAATGTCTAAATATGAAGGAAACATTTTCATAGATTTAAATTTTTTTGAATTTTAAAAATTTTTTGGAAAATATTATTTTTGAAAAAAAAATATTGATTTTTCGCCTGCCAGCGAATGAATATTTTGAGTAATGATAATGTTATTATGTGTGTATTAACCATGTTTATTTTTATTGATTTATTTTGTATTGCATTGTATTGTTAGACTCTAAGTATTCATATGTTAGGGTAAGGATATGTTTAACTATAAGAGATGGTTAAATTCACTTATTTCAAGTAAAAAACAGAAAACAAGGAAGAGAATTTTTTTGTCAAGTATAGTATTTTGAATTTTGAATTTTTTTAATTTTTTGTAAATTTTAAAGAATTTGTCAAGGTGTAATATGTAATGTGAGTGTGTGTGAGCCCAGTATCTGCAAGGCAGCCCAGCTTGCATACAAGGGGAAACATATTCGGTGGAGGATCTGGCATGATTTAAGCCAGGGATTGAGGATATTTGGGGATAGCATGCTAAAAGGCGAGGTGAGCTGTGGTACTTGTCGGTTCGATTTCTCGGTGTTGGGATCTCTTACGGAGAAGTCCAGTGATCTCATTCAGATGAGTCCATAGTCGCTGAGCCAGGGGGGTCATGTACCCATGTAGATTAAGAACAAGGGGGTTGTTGGCACCAGTTCCTCACCGGTCCTCTTCGGGGTTTATCAATGAGATTTCTTCTGTTGTGTACAGCAGAATTCTCATTGAGGGGGTATTGTAATGTGTCAATTTTGGGTCCTTTTATTTTTTACCGTATGGGGTAATTACATTTGATTTATTTCATTTTGTGCGGGTTTTTCTAAAAATTATTGTGAAAGCTTTATAGTACGACAAATATTCATTCCATTACAACAGAACACATGGTAAACAAAATAACGTTGGAACAAAGCAGCGACGCAGTTACTGTGTTGAGTAATTCGCTGAGGAATGCGCCACCTTAAAAATTCTAAGAACTCTGTGTATGTGTGGCGGCGCCCGTACGTAACATTACCGGACAGCGCGCTGGAGTGACGCCGTGAAGAATCCAAAGAAGCTGTGAAACATGGCGCTGGAACGAACAGTCTGTAGCAGCATCCAGCCAACTACAGGAAATGCCGTTAAGCCACGCCTACTACTAGTGACATCAGTGTGGCACATGCAAATATCGGCTACACATGTGGCGAATATAATGACTATGTGCCACGCATAAAACTCATAAGTCACAGCAAATTAAGCATGAACGGCGACTAAAACCTGGTGGCATTGAACCGCCGCTTCCTCCCGCTCAATGAAACACACTGCCCAGTCCTACTCTGTGCGTGTCGGCCGACCCCAGAGCTAAGTATGCTCTAGTAAATTTCACCAATGTTTTGATATAAAAGTGAAGTAATCTCTTTAGACAAGTGACAGTAATAATAGAGGAATAGTGGCAGAACATTCCTATCTAAATTTGTGTTTCAGTTTTATTTTTCCGGGACGTTTAAGACTTACCGCGGTAAGGCCACGAGGTCACTGAAGAACGCGTTGCCGGCGGGGACTTCATATCATGCAGTAAATCGGGTAATCGGGGTAATGGGGGCTTTATAATAGAATGTGAGTAGTGAGTGAAAGGCAGGCTGGGCTATCTTGCGTAAGTAATGAGTATAAGTTATAGCTGTAAAAGTAATATGTAGGGAACAAAGTTGCACAACATTTGACGACATAAGAATGTATTTGATAAACAATAAGTTCAATAACTGATCATTAAAATTAATTATTTCTCTTCCTAAAGATGTGTAGCATTAGTTATTTCGATAACCCATGAAACACATGTTTGTATCTAGCGTTCGCACAAAAGAATCCTGGCCTTAGAGAAACGAAACTTTCAAGGTAGGTGGAAGTTAATATATATTAATATATTTTTAAAATAGAAAAAAACATCTCAATGGTGCCCGAACAGGGACAGTTTTTATTAATTAAAATATTAAAGACCGTACCTACAGAAAAGATACAAACATGTTTTTGGGGTTAGCGGAATAAAACGAAAGTGCGTTATTAACGCAAAATTGGTTATGTAATACATTATATTGATTATATTATATTTATATACAAGTATAGAGTATAAAATAAGAAATGGCAGATAACAATGAAGGCAATTTATCTGACAGTCAGACCGGGAGTCAAGTAAATGCTGACTCCGGTATTCAGACAGAATTAACGCCAATAAATGAATATAACGTAGAAGCATATGTACTTGGCACACCGGGAGCGATATCAACTCCCGTAACAAGTAAAGCGAAAGAATTATCAATGAACGATATATTCAACCTGATACAAACTATATCTGAAAACATGGTAAAAAATAATGACATTAGTAAACGTTTTGATGATAATGATAAATGCTTTGATAATAACGAAATAATTTTAAATAAGATGAAAAGTGACTTTAACGATAAATTAGATGAACAGAGAATAAAATGCGAACAGCAGAATATTCAAAACGAGATTAATTTTAAAGAAATTAAAGACCAGAATACTCAGTTTCAGCAGAGTATTAGCGTAAAATTTGATGGTTTAATAAATGATATACAAGAAAAGAATAAATGTCTTGAAAATGCCAATGAAATGATAAGAAATAATTTGAATAAAGTAGAACCGAGTACGAGTAATACAAATGAAAGTTGTAGTGACAATGTTGTATTAGATAAAGAATTAATAAATAATAATAATGTTGTTGAAAATAATGAGAATAATAATGTAATTGAAAATGTAATATCTGAGAGTACTGAGGAGTTTGTAGGATGTGATTATGAGATGTTAATGTGTGTTAATGAGTTAGAGAGAGAATGGAAAGAGAGTTATATTATAGATATGGAACAGAGGGTAAATTGTTTACGAGGTAGAATGGGGGGGTGAAGGAAGACCTTCACGTATATATTGTGTAGACAAGTGTGCTACAAATAATTGTTTTTTGAAGTTTTTTGTTTTTCCTGGAGAAGTCAGGAAAGGTTTAATTGAATTTGTACCCTCTGTCTGTAATAATGATGTTGAAAGTATGACTTGGTATTGTGATGAGAGAGAGTTAAACAGAGAAGTATATGTGGAGAAAGTAACAGAATTATATAACTTAAATAGAAAGTATGATGAATGGAAGGAAAGTTTAGAAGTATATGTGAATGACAATGATTATAATGATTTGGTAAAAATAATTAACCCAATAGTGAATGAATTTAATGACGGAGACTTAACAAAAATACCTAATGTAGACCGGTGTAATGAGTATTTGAATAAGTTGAATGAATTTAGTTTGTATGGTTACAACACACTAAACAGTCATTTGTGTGGTAGTGAAATGGAACAATGCTATATAAAAACAAGACTTATTTGGGACGATGGAGGTTAAACGATAAAACAATAAAAGACAGTTTTAAACAGTTTGTTTTATGGGTTTTGACATGGCAAATTTGGACAATGAAATGCGGAAAAAACTGAACAGCAATAACAAAAGTTTGTAAATAAAAATATAGTGAATTTATTTGTGTGCATTGTGGAATGTTAAGTAAATAATGTGTGTACGTAAGATGATTGTTGTAATAATAATATTGAAACATTTGCAAGTGAAATAAATATCAGAATTAATTTTGAAAACAGTAATTGATTAATGGTAATTGTTTCGATAACTATATAATTGATATTTTTGGTAATTAATTTAATTAAAACAATTTGATACTTGTTAAATATTTTGATTGCTTATTTAAAGGTTAATTAATTAACTTTTTAGTGAATATAAATTATTTTACGAGATGGAAATTTAGTAATGGATGATAAATTATTTAATTTAAACTAATATTTTTGTGAAATGTTTCAGAGATGAGGAAAGTAATATGGTATGGGTGTTATGTTTTGTATATATCATGTTAAATGGATTGTAAGTATAAACATTTTATAATCATGTATAATAAAAATGTTTACAGGTGTAACTAAGATTCTAATTCAATAGTGAGATTACTCGAAATAATTGTGTTCAATAAATATGATAATTAAAATTTTTTAATAATAAATGAAAAATGGTATATACTAATTATTAATAATAAATTTTGAAAATTTTAAAGGAAGACAATGGTTGAAAATTATGAATTATGTAAGTGAGTTAAAGGATTAGTGATGAATGAAGGTCTCATACTATAGTGTTGTATATAACAATTTTATTAGTTAGCCAGTAAGTTGCTATTGTGGGGGTGGCCTGTGCTCCCGTAGATAGCGAAATGGGTTGGGGGTAACAGGGAGTGTTACCTCCATCGGAGGCGAAAATGGCGAAAATGTGCGGCACACCTTTTTCGTGTAAAATAAGATTTACACACTGATAGATGACCGTGTCGCACATAGTAATAATGAATGTAACAGGCAGTGAAATGCAAGTTAGATTTCCCCGACTTTTCGGGCGATTACTGCCTTACCAGTACTAATCGTGGATTTGGCTAGCGGCCAGCTATGGTCATATGAAGTCCCTTGACCATAGCTGACTTGAAATTGGTATATAGTAGAAATTCAATGGGGGGCGAACATTAGGGGAAATCTCCCGGCACTTTGGAACAGCGGCTGCCACTCTGCCCGCGTGGGGGCAGCAAAGACAGGTGGTAGACCCGCATTAAGGGTATGTAAATATAGACCAGAACATGTGGATGTTCATAACTTTTAAAATGTAATAGCGGAAGCAAAGACCCGGAGAGGTAAAACCTGCTCCAAAATATACAGTCTTTGCTGAAGCGAAAAGGGCGATACAGTCCTCCATATTTTGAAATAGTGTGTGTGGCTGGGAGGTGACTCAAATGAGCCACGAATTTAAATTTTACAACATAAAAAATTTTTTTGCTAATTCAAATTTGATCCAACAAAACTGCTTGTGCTCTGTTAAATAACTAGCTGCTCAGACACTCAATATAAGGTGTTCTTGCCGTAATTTTAATTGTATTATTTTATTGTTGTACGTTAGATATGGGTGTTGATAAAAATATGTGTATTCATTATGTGTGTATATGGTAAACTAAGCCAATAGTTACATCGTCTGGCAGGCGGTCAACATAAATGATCAGAATCAGAGAAATGGGAAACAAGGAGGTGAGAGATAATGATAAATAAATATATATATATTTCATATAATTTGTTCAAGTATAAGACGTGTTTTAATTGTGTTAGAAATATCAGCTGATCAGCAATAAGATGCCACTGGTACAATGGTTTATAAATATTCCACGTAATTAAAGTTCAGTGTAATGCTTTAATGTATTACAGATGTTTTAAAGTAATGATAATAATAATTTGATAAATTGAGAAGTAAAGTAATAATTTATGCAAGTTAACAAGAGATATTTTTGGGTGATAAATATTTTATGGGACACATAGATCTGTCCACGTGAAGTCAAAGTTAAAGAAATAGTAGAGATGAAAGTAATGTAATGTTGTTTTGAATTAATATACGTTATAGAGTTTTAAGAAGTATTGATGTTGACACAGTAGTAATGGAGAATTATGTAGATTTTGAGTGCTATATTGTTGTTTATAATTAATGATGTTGTTATTTTGTTGTAGTTGTAGTAAGGTAATGAGATTGAGATTTTGGGGATGGCAATTTTGTAGTAGTGGGTAGTGTAATGTGGGAGTCCAACATAATGATAAGTTGGGACGGGATTAGTACCGATTTTAGTGAGGAGGGGCCGCCTTAGGTAGAATCCAGGGGCCAAATAAGGGAATTGAGTTTTTGGAGGGGGGAAAACACATATCCTATGTACAAAAGGGTTAGAGAGTATGTTATATATATATATATATATATATATATATATATATATATATATATAGAGAGAGAGAGAGAGAGAGAGAGAGAGAGAAGGTGGCGATTTGAGTTAAATGATAAGTTGGGTTTAGAGTGTCTTGATAGCTATTTTTGATAGAGATGGGTGTCATGTTACTAAAAGTTGTTAGAGGTTAGAGTCAAGGAGAGATAAAGATTATAGGTGTGTACAAACCCAGTAGTACAGTCAATGAGAATAAAGAAGTAAAATCACCCACAGTAATGGGGAATAAGATTGTTAATAAAGAGAGAAATTTATAATAAAGAATATAAAATTTTCATTTTTTAAAACCAGTGACAAAATTTTGATAGAATGTGGAGATAAAGTAAAATTAAGAATTGTTTATTTTGAGTAATATAAATGTCAATTGGCTTATTATTTATATTAATATTTTGTTAATTTTAAATATTTTATTTTATCATGTTTTGTATTTCAAGTTATATTGTTACAGCTGTTGAATGTATTTTCAGAAAGTATACATAACACATGTAGGTCAAGGGTTTTGGACTTGACCTAGTTTCGATCAGCTGATGAGGTCATACACATACTAAACTTGTATAGTAGGAAGTCAATTTAATTTGTTTGTTTAATCAATTTAAAACAATTTTCAAATAATGTCTAAATATGAAGGAAACATTTTCATAGATTTAAATTTTTTTGAATTTTAAAAATTTTTTGGAAAATATTTTTTTTTGGAAATATTATTTTTGAAAAAAAAAAATTGATTTTTCGCCTGCCAGCGAATGAATATTTTGAGTAATGATAATGTTATTATGTGTGTATTAACCATGTTTATTTTTATTGATTTATTTTGTATTGCATTGTATTGTTAGACTCTAAGTATTCATATGTTAGTGTAAGGATATGTTTAACTATAAGAGATGGTTAAATTCACTTATTTCAAGTAAAAAACAGAAAACAAGGAAGAGAATTTTTTTGTCAAGTATAGTATTTTGAATTTTGAATTTTTTTAATTTTTTGTAAATTTTAAAGAATTTGTCAAGGTGTAATATGTAATGTGAGTGTGTGTGAGCCCAGTATCTGCTAAAGGCAGCCCAGCTTGCATACAAGGGGAAACAGTTCGGTGGAGGATCTGGCATGATTTAAGCCAGGGATTGAGGATATTTGGGGATAGCATGCTAAAAGGCGAGGTGTGCTGTGGTACTTGTCGGTTCGATTTCTCGGTGTTGGGATCTCTTACGGGGAAGTCCAGTGATCTCGTTCAGATGAGTCCATAGTCGCTGAGCCAGGGGGGTCATGTACCCATGTAGATTAAGAACAAGGGGGTTGTTGGCACCAGTTCCTCACCGGTCCTCTTCGGGGTTTATCAATGAGATTTCTTCTGTTGTGTACAGCAGAATTCTCATTGAGGGGGTATTGTAATGTGTCAATTTTGGGTCCTTTTATTTTTTACCGTATGGGGTAATTACATTTGATTTATTTCATTTTGTGCGGGTTTTTCTAAAAATTATTGTGAAAGCTTTATAGTACGACAAATATTCATTCCATTACAACAGAACACATGGTAAACGAAATAGCGTTGGAACAAAGCAGCGACGCAGTTACTGTGTTGAGTAATTCGCTGAGGAATGCGCCACCTTAAAAATTCTAAGAACTCTGTGTATGTGTGGCGGCGCCCGTACGTAACATTACCGGACAGCGCGCTGGAGTGACGCCGTGAAGAATCCAAAGAAGCTGTGAAACATGGCGCTGGAACGAACAGTCTGTTGCAGCATCCAGCCAACTACAGGAAATGCCGTTAAGCCACGCCTACTACTAGTGACATCAGTGTGGCACATGCAAATATCGGCTACACATGTGGCGAATATAATGACTATGTGCCACGCATAAAACTCATAAGTCACAGCAAATTAAGCATGAACGGCGACTAAAACCTGGTGGCATTGAACCGCCGCTTCCTCCCGCTCAACGAAACACACTGCCCAGTCCTACTCTGTGCGTGTCGGCCGACCCCAGAGCTAAGTATGCTCTAGTAAATTTCACCAATGTTTTGATATAAAAGTGAAGTAATCTCTTTAGACAAGTGACAGTAATAATGGAGGAATAGTGGCAGAACATTCCTATCTAAATTTGTGTTTCAGTTTTATTTTTCCGGGACGTTTAAGACTTACCGCGGTAAGGCCACGAGGTCACTGAAGAACGCGTTGCCGGCGGGGACTTCATATCATGCAGTAAATCGGGTAATCGGGGTAATGGGGGCTTTATAATAGAATGTGAGTAGTGAGTGAAAGGCAGGCTGGGCTATCTTGCGTAAGTAATGAGTATAAGTTATAGCTGTAAAAGTAATATGTAGGGAACAAAGTTGCACAACATTTGACGACATAAGAATGTATTTGATAAACAATAAGTTCAATAACTGATCATTAAAATTAATTATTTCTCTTCCTAAAGATGTGTAGCGTTAGTTATTTCGATAACCCATGAAACACATGTTTGTATCTAGCGTTCGCACAAAAGAATCCTGGCCTTAGAGAAACGAAACTTTCAAGGTAGGTGGAAGTTAATATATTTAATATATTTTTAAAATAGAAAAAAACATCTCAAACGTTACTTTATGAAAATAAACAAATTTATGCCAACTCGTGACACAATTTTCAATTAAAGTTGCACGTGATCCATGTGGGACAACTGGTAAAATTTGCCGAAAATCACCGCACAGAAGTATTGTTTTCACTCCAAATGGTTTATGTATCATAAAATCCTTTTCATCGCATAGATCCTGCAATAATCTATCTATGATTTTCAACACTTGCAGTGGCCACATAGAAATTTCATCAATAATTATCAATGATGATGAATTTATGTAACGTCCATAGCTACTTTTTGCGGTAATATTCGCTACAGAATTTTCCAAAATGGGTATAGGCAATTTAAACACATTGTGTAAAGTTCTACCTCCAAGTAATAGCTATGCCACTGAACGCTGTTGCAATGCAACTAAGATTAAGCGAATTTAATTTGTGAATGATTGCTGTTTGTGTGAATGTTTTTCCACAACCTGCATGAGGGGTTAAACAAAAAACATTAGATCCAGTATCATGATGCAAAACTTCATGAATCACACGATCAATTAGATTACGCTGTTCAATATTTGCAGTTTTGTAATGCTCACAAAACAGAAACTCTTGTTCTATTGGATCAATAGCATTTGCTTCGTCTGTTCTCTGCGAATACGTGGGAGCTGGTAAACCAAGTTCTTGACATGACAAATTATGAACATTCAAAATATCTTCAATTTCTAATAGAGCTGTGTTAAAGGATACTTCTTCGTTGTAATCTCTCAAAAAATCTTCACTAAGATATACTTTAAATTCATTCCATAACGCCAATGCATTGGCTGGCACATTTAATGCACAAATGTAACCAAATAAATTTCGCATTTGTTTTGGTGAATGTAATTCTTTTGCTTCATTTAAACATTCGCACCATTCATTATCATTTGAAGCAATGCCGCGAGCATGACACGCTTCAACAAAAGAAGTGTGTATAATTCCATTGTATGTTCTAACATCCTCAAATGATTTTGGACCACAGACATGTAATAAAAGCAATCATAAATGGAAAAGTTCGATGTCTTTTGGTGATACTACATATATGCATGTAATGATTTTATCACCTCCACGCCTTCTCTTCTTCCATTTTTTCGGGAATCTTCCCACACATAATGCAAAGGAATTTCAATATACTTATATTCATGCGCTGATGGATCTGATTGATTCAATTCAAAAAATGCTAATAATTTTGTTTGTCTTGCATTTTCAATTGCTTGACGTTCTTGCCCTTCTCGAAAGTAAACATTCTGTCTACGCGGTAAATGAATGTCAAGTCTAACGATGACATGTGGTTGAAAATGCATTGGTAATTCATAGATGCGCCATACAGCTTCAGTTGATCCGACATAACGGCCATTTAAAAAATTTTTAACTTTATCAATTTGTATTTCTTGACCTGGTTCATTTCTCTCTGAACCTAATTCAACAGATGCACTGTCATAGCCTTTATACACGTATTTATAAATGTATTTAACACTTTTAACTGTAGTGCATACTTCAACATTTATATGGCAATTAAATTTGGCAAGTAAATACGGATTGTATGGTACAACATAACGATTGTCGAGGCAACTACCATGAACTTCAGCATTAATACCATTATCACGCCTTCTGTATAATGGATATCCATTTAATGATTCACATGTAAATTCATTAAATCGTTTTGGATAATCTTTTGTGCATTTTCCATCTCTCATACATACAGAATTTGGATTAAGTACACTGCATGGACCATGCATCATGTGTTTTACAACATATTTATGTAATGTAGGATGTGTTTGAATGTTAGGAATCTCCGCAGATACAACTTTATCAATATCGGTAGCGTTAACAATTTTATCTTGCTTATTTAAAGAGAGTAAAATGTGAGCATGAGGTAATCCTCTCTTTTGAAACTCAATTGTATAAATGAGTGCTTCAACTTTACCGAAGATTTTTTTTAGTGTAAGGCCCTCAATTAATGCTTTCAGTTTGGACTTGAATACACGCACAACAATATCAGGTCGAAAATTAGCTGACTCACCTACACCAATATTGCTTACTATTTCAGGCCAACTTGGATTGCAAGTCATTGTAATAAACAAAGAAGGCTTTCCTAAATGTTGTACAATTGACATTGCATCTAAATAATTCTGATACATATTTCTTGGAGATCCATTGAATGAAGATGGTAAAATTACTCTATGGCCAACATTATTGGCATTGGGGTTCAATTCTAAATAATCTGTTAAATTGTTGTAAACTTCAGACCTAAGACTTGTTTGATTTTGTCGAATGAAATGTAACCTTGTGCCCTCTATTCTCACATACATATCAACTATCCACTGCAGAAATAATTTTTGTGAATGGTGCAACATGCTAAAATCTTCTCTAATTGCAAGTCGATAGGCTGCATACTGAAGCATGGTTAATTTATTTCTGGGCGCTCTTGAATTAGATGTAGTTGGTACATTATGAGAAATATTGATATGCCACCCAGTATCACCATTTGGAAAAAGTAATGGATATGCTAAAGGGTCCAATGATGAATCCAAAACAGAGATATTTTTAATGGTACCATTAACTTTTGAAAACGAAACCATATTTCGTTCAAAGGGTGGCTCACCATCAACTGTACTAAATATTACTGCTACATCAGTTTGAACTGCATCATTATAACGGTGTAGATCTAAATCATGATTTACTTTAATGAGCATACAAATTTCTTTATTTTGATTTTCAACTCTCTGACAATGATCTTTCATTGCAATGAATGACCGAACGAAAGGATTAATGCGTTCCAATTCAAGAGAGATTTTGTGCATTATATTGTTATTGCATGTTTGATTATAGTGTTCACGTAATCTATAATTGACAGCAGTGTCAACATCATAAAAATATAATTGCGCATAACATGGTGAGCGACCATATCCAGCAGTCATTGGACCTGATCTGTGATAAAAAACGTCATGTATTTTAAAATGATACACTCCACGCGTAACTGTATCCGAAATTTTAGCTTCTGAGCTAACCATAGCAAATGATGAATTGTATTTACGAATGTTTTCAAAATAATTTTTTGACTTTCTTTTTATTGAAGGTTCATTTGAAGTAAGTCCATCATACAATGATTTAAAGTATTCATTTTGACTTAAGGCCGGTAATATTGCTTTACCCTTATGACAACATGAAGTGAATGCAGTCCTTTCACCTAAAGTGACCTCAGATTCGAAATGTTTTGCATTGCAAAACCTGCATTGTAAATGCATTAATCCACAATCAAAACTATTAAAATTTCTTGGAATGACATTCAGTGCGCATTTTAATGTATCCCTCAAAATAATTTCATCATTTTGTATACTATTTACACTATTTAAATTTCCATTTGGTCTATTATCATTTTGATTTTCACGCGAATATATATTCCTTCTTCTTTGTCTCTCACTCCGACCCGTTAATGTTATACTATTTACACTATTTAAATTTGCATTTGGTCTATTATCATTTTGACTTTCACGCGAATATATATTCCTTCTTCTTTGTCTCTCACTCCGACCCGTCAATGTTCTATGTCGAGGCATAATGGAAGTAGGTGCAAATATCTGAATGTAAAAAAAAACATGTAATGAAATTACTGAAACTAAGATTAGACAGGGTTTAATTTAAAAATAATAAAATGTACTCACTTTTTTGAAACCACCAATAATAATTAGGCGAGAGTAAGTCAATTCAAATTGCTGCTACAAAATTTACCTTTTGCAACAGGTGTATATTAAGCAAGCTGTATTTCACTTTCAACTGCACATTAATATATAAAACACAGATATCTAATATACAAAATATAAAATAAATGATTTTTTGCCTTGACATACACTCCACAGACTATTGAAAAAGGAACATTTGAAATCACACAAAATTCACAGCTCATTCAGTCAATCTGTCAGTAATTATTTATTGACAACATTTTAAAATTCTTTGGCGACAATCTCTACTCTGTGCGACTGTTTGACCACAGACTATTATATGTTTGACATTGGCAGTATGAACGTAAACAAATGACAGACTATTATGTGTTTGACATTGGCAGTATGAACGTACACTAAAATGAAAAAATTATCATTTTATTGCCTGCCAACAAAATTATTTTATTTTTAACAATTACGATTGACTGAAAAAGTTTAAATGAATATTCAAGTGAAAATGAATGTTTTATTTTATTTAATTTAATGTATTTGTAACACATATTATATATAAATTTTAGCTTTCTGCACTCCTTCTCCATATAAACTTTAACTATGCCAAATCTTACACTCCTCCGTGCGCGCAATATGCTTAAAAAGGGGTACAAAGTTTTCTCTTCACGTATTAATATATAGATGACTACCGCAATAAAAAGGCAGGGAGGACACACACACACACACACACACACACACACACACACACACACACACACACACACACACACACACACACACACACACACACACACACACACACACACACACACACACACAAAATTCGCATTATTTCTGGCCTCATTCATGTTTATTTTCTTACATGCATGCAAGAATGGAATGGAATATTTTCTTATGTGCATGCTTTTTAAATGGAAACCCATACCAATATAACGCGTGCAAGCCGAAAAAGTGTCCAGCGTGGATAGCGATTTGCTTCCTGTGGATCGCTGGGCAGTGTAACTGCACGTGTTTACAGAGGAACGATTCATAGACAGACTTTTCGTCTTTAGGGAATGAACCCTCTGCAAGATGCTGAGGGTCCATGAGTGACTTCGGAGCACTCCTTCTTTTCCGCGTGTTTGTTCTGTGAAACGTACACTGTAGATTCACAGTTTACTCTAAGCAACGCTCAATAGGAAATGTTGAAAATTTGTGTCCACGGTGTACCCTCATACACACTAAACCTGCTCTGATGTTTTAACTACGGACATCATAATATTAAAACTTTGGAAACTTGAGCACTACTTAATGGAGATCAATCATTAAAACTTATACAAGCCATTAATTTTATGCATATTTTATTTATATATATATATGTGTACTACGTTATCGGCAACAAGGATATAGTTTTTGTTAAAATTCCTTCCCGGGATGTTTGGCCGTAGTCCAATGTTTTCTACAAAACCAGACATTTCGGCAATGCCATCAACTTCCATCATCAGTGAAAATCGAGTGCGATAACGTGAGGTGGTATACGTTAGTGACCACAGTACTGTGGTTAAGGCTGAAGCAGTAAGTAGAAAGAAGTAGTTTCTATGGTAATATTTCATTTCAAAAATGATTTTAAATATAAATCTTAGAATATGGAAGTCATGTATGGTGCTCCATACCGATATTTATATTTACTTTTTAATTTTGTTTCATTTTACTTCCATGTTCCTTAAGGAAATGGAAGTATGGTGATGGCAAAAAAAATCGTGTTCGAGATTATTGCAGATTCTGATTGTACACACTCAAAACATGAAAAAAAGTCATTTTTTGAAAAGTGTCTGTGTGTCTGTAGATTTTTTTTCTATGGCAAACAATAACAGCCACAAATTCAAACAGAATCAAATAATTTTTTGCATACAGCCCTGATTTGTAGAGTACTCAAGACCTATTGTTTTTGGTGAAGATCGGTTAAGGAAAAGGGGTAGTTTACCGGCAACATTTTTTTTTTAATCAAGGGTAATTATTTTCAATGGCAAACGATAACAGCCGCAAATTGAAAACATAATCAAATACTGTTTTGCATACAGCCCTGAATTGTACAGTTCTCAAGACCTATAGTGTTTGGTGAAGATCGGTTAAAGGAAAGGGGTAGTTTACCGGCAACATTTTATGTTTTAACAAGGGTATTTTCTATGGCAAATGGTAAGAGCCGCAAATTCAAACAGAATCAAATACATTTTTGCATACAGACCTGATTTGTAGAGTTCTCAAGACCTATTGTTTTTGGTGAAGATCGGTTAAGGGAAAGGGGTAGTTTACCAGCAACATTTTATGTTTTAACAAGGGTAATTTTTTCTATGACGAACGATAACTGCCGCATATTCAAACAGAATCAAATAATTTTTTTCAAACGTCCCTGAATTGTAGAGATCTCAAGGCCTTTTGATTTTTGTGAAGATCGGTTAAGGGGAAGGGGTAGTTTACCTGCAACCTTTTACGTTTTAACAACAGTAAAGTACTTGAAAATTCATATAAACTTTTTCAAACAATGGTAATTGTTAAAAATAAAATAATTTTGTTGCCAGGCAATAAAATTATAATTTTTTCATTTTAATGTAAATCATGTATGAGAGAAAATATATCGTTAGTGGCAGGCAAGCATATCTCAGTTATTTAATATTTCCATTTCCATTTTATTATTATGACTACCGCAATAAAAAGGCAGGGAGGACACACACACACAAAATTCGCGTTATTTCTGGCCTCATTCATGTTTATTTTCTTACATTTGCACGCTTTTTAAATGGAAACCCATACCAATATAACGCGTGCAAGCCGAAAAAGTGTCCAGTGTGGATAGCGATTTGCTTCCTGTGGATCGCTGGGCAGTGTAACTGCACGTGTTTACAGAGGAACGATTCATAGACAGACTTTTCATCTTTAGGGAATGAACCCTCTGCAAGATGCTGAGGGTCCATGAGTGACTTCGGAGCGCTCCTTCTTTTCCGCGTGTTTGTTCTGTGAAACGTACACTATAGATTCGCAGCTTTACTCTAAGCAACGCTCAATAGGAAATGTTGAAAATTTTTGTCCACAGTGTACCCTCATACACACTAAACCTGCTCTGATGTTTTAATTACGGACATCATAATATTAAAACTTTGGAAACTTGAGCACTACTTAATGGAGATCAATCATCAACTTATACAAGCCATTAATTTTATGCATATTGTAACGTTCAGTTAATATAATCCTCCTTATGTATCCAGTGAATGTGGAAGGCCCCACTTCTGAGCGTCAATATGTAATATCAAAACAAATTAGTATCTCTTACTAATAAAGTATAACCTGTTTTATTTTTAAATAGAGGATTATTCATCTGAACCTCAGGGTCAACATACAATTTACATATAGAACAGACAATACAACTTTGATGCATGAGACTGGGTAATACAGTGTTGTTAATGTCTGTTGAATGTTTGTGGGTCCTTTTAAACTACTATTAACTAGAACAAAAAACTCTTATAATTAACAACCATTTTCATAATAGTGCACTAACGCAAGTCACAATTATTATTATTATTATTATTATTTATTTGTTTATTGTTTATTCAGTTATTGTTTTTGTTGTACGATCTCACCAACTTTGCAGGTTTCACAATGGATTCATTCGTTGATTCCGCTCCTGGACATCTGGTTTTTCGCTCTCTCTCTATCAAAACATCACTCCTCTAGGTCCCGGATTGGTTCTCCTGGTCATCTCAGCTTCCACCGGTCCTCAATTTCTATCAACTCAGCAGTCACTTATCTTAAACGTTCTCTTGCAATTCACAATTTTTTTTAACAACAATCATCTTCACTCAAAACATTAATTTCATTAGTTAAAGGCCATGGCTATATTTTTTATGGGTCACAGGTTCGGTTTACCATTTCTAATTAGTAATATTCTGTTGACCTTTACTTTATTTTTTCCTTCGTAACTATATTATTATAAGTTTTTTAACGTAAGAGTTTCTATCTTTTAAATTATTTACACTTGGTTTGATCTCACTATATGGGCTACATAACTGTTTCATATAGATTATATGTTTCATTCAATGCTCATATTATAATAATGTTTAATCACTTTCCTTATACATGATTTTTTCCTTTTTAAAGTCTATCACTGTTATTTTCACTTTCTAGCACTATCACATAACCTAACTTATATAATTATAGTTTAATTTATTATATTTGTAAAATTTATAACATTCACTGTTTGTAGTTCAATGATACAAAACAACTGTCTGAGGCACGCAGACCTCCTCATAGTTTTAATCTAATGCTTATGAACTAACAAATGTCTTTTTACTTATTTTCTAAGTTTAACATTTGTACCTTATAATTTTATTAATTAATCATTATTTACATGTTAACGAGTATGTTATGTTTTATGTTTGGTGAAACGACACGTTACATAAAGCCCCCCGTTTAAGACAAGTTATTTCAGTAATGGTGGTTTTAGGGGTTACTGAAATAAATGGCAAAAATCTACAAAAACTGTCTTCACTTTTCATAAAACCTCTTTATCTCAGTTTGGTTATATATTCCTTGGGGTATTGCTACAATGGGGTTGGTAATTGACAAACTACTCTTTCCTATAATATCTTCTTTTATCATGCGCTGGATTTACTTTCTTACAGCTTTCTTGAACAACTGTTTAACCAGATATTATTTAAATTCTTCGCTTTATTCGGTGAGTTAGAGAATACGATGCAGTAGTTATTGTAATTGTTCACTAACCTCTTCTTTTGTGCCACACTCTTGATCTCTGTATATCCTTTTCCTTGGAATGTCCTGATTTCCTGCAGTCTTTCCTGCCATGATTCTGGTTCTGTTACTGTTTATTTGTTTCCTATGGGTACCCTAACATTTTCCCTAACTTAGTATGAAGTCCTGTCCTGAGGGGCACTTGTGCTTCCTATTATCTCAGCGGATCATTCATAATCGCAGAGTGGCGCCGTAGCATACAACACTCTGTTTATACCTTAAAGAGTAACCCTTAGGTTACTAATAACACCGTAGGAATTCCTATTCCTTCTCTCGTAACATTCAGGTTTATTTGCTGCTTTTGGGTTTTATATTATTTACCTGTGGCTCCTATAATTGTATCTGGTTTATGGACAGCGTGCGTATTCTCTCCGTTTTATTCTCCTGCGTTTCGTTTCATTCCTGAAGTGTTCGCTCATGTTTTGATCAAGACTGTTGTCAGCACCCCGTGTAGTGTTTTACTTTGATGTACTCTATGTCTCAGTTTGTTTTCGCTTTACCCTGTTTTCTTTCTAATGAATCCCTTGATATATTTTTCTAAATAATATTTTGTCTTAATTAATTGTTAGTTTAATACTTTTTTCTTCTTATTTTTCCGTTTATATTCCCCTTTTGTTCCTTATTAGATTTTCTTCAGTTTTGGTTATGTTTTCTTAATTATCATTATTTTTTCTTAAGTCTAGAGTGATTATTTATTTTATTTTTGTTTTAATTATCATTATTTTCTTCTTCCTTTCTTAACTGGTTTGCCTTGTCGGTAGTCAGAAAATCAGTCCCTTTTTACAATATTGTTCCTACTTGGTTTATCCGTTTTCGGTATCTGCCACGATCCGGGTTCTTCTGGTGTGCAAAACTATTTCCTTCCTTGTGGTATAGGTCTCTGCTACCTCATACACCAATTCTTCTAATACCACCTTTTCACTGGTATCCAGTCCTATATTAATCACTCTATCATCTGTTTTCCTAAACAAATATGTCGATGGTATATCAACTATCGGTGATTTCACTGATATCTTATCATGTATTTTTATTTCAAGTATATTTACCTTGAATATCAATTTTCTGAAGTCCTTACTCACTGTTTTATTGTGAGTCCTTTCTATAATTTCTGTTAAGCTTCTCCTACCATTTTTAAAATTTATTATCTCTCTATGGTCGGTAATAGGGAGATTAAGTACATTTACTAGTCCACTGTTCATCATCTCCAAATTTTCTCTTGTATTTATTGGTTTCTTTGGATGTATTCTTCTTATTTTCTTTATCTTCTTTTCTAGTGGCTTAGTATTCTCCTTGTTCCTGTTATGTTTATTTTCAGGTAATAATTCAATTGTCTCTTCTTTATTTTCTATTTCTTTACTACCTTCTATTTTCTGGCTTACACTACTGTCATTTTGCTCTCTTAAAACATCAATTTTATTTTCGAAATGTTCATTGGCCCTTTTTAAAGTCCCATCTATGCATTCAATTGTCTCTGCAGTTGGCTGTGTTACAGCTTCATGGTTGTGTTCTATTTTTTCATTGAGAGTTTCCCTTAACTCCTTGTTAGAGTTCTCAATTTTCTTATTAATTTGCCTAAAATCTTCCTTAGTACCCTCTTTAATGCTGTCCAGCTTTTCATTCATCTGTCTTAAACTTTCTTCATTTCGTTCAAACTTTTCGTTTTGTTTTCTAAAGTTCTCATTATTTTCTTCATTATTCCTATCCAATCTTTCGGTTATTTTTCCTCCTGTTTCCTAAAATTCTCATTAGTTTCTTCTTTATTCCTATCCAATCTTTCGGTTATTTTTTCCTCTTGTTTCTTGGAATTTTCTTTAATTAATTCCCATAATTTTTGTAAATCCAGGCCTCCTCTGGCTTCTTCATTGTCACCCGCCTGTTCTTCCATTTCGCTGTCTTTGACTGTTTCTTCTTCTTGTTCCCGCCTATCTTCTTCTGTCTCTGGCTTTTGTCCTCTCTTCTGAGAAGCTTCTCGTCGTCGCATTTTTTCGTCTTCTAGCAGTTGCCAGCTAAAATTAGGTGAATCGTTATTTCACTAATTGTGTTTCGGTTAGTTGGTTTTGCCTAATTTCAGCTCTACCGGTTGGGCGCTAATTTGTAACGTTCTGTTTTTGACATTAGCCCCACTGTTGGGTTCGCCAATTTGTAACGTTCAGTTAATGTAATCCTCCTTATGTATCCAGTGAATGTGGAAGGCCCCACTTCTGAGCGTCAATATGTAATATCAAAACAAATTAGTATCTCTTACTAATAAAGTATAACCTGTTTTATTTTTAAATAGAGGATTATTCATCTGAACCTCAGGGTCAACATACAATTTACATATAGAACAGACAATACAACTTTGATGCATGAGACTGGGTAATACAGTGTTGTTAATGTCTGTTGCATGTTTGTGGGTCCTTTTAAACTACTATTAACTAGACCAAAAAACTCTTATAATTAACAACCATTTTCATAATAGTGCACTAACGCAAGTCACAATTATTATTATTATTTATTTGTTTATTGTTTATTCAGTTAGTTTTTGTTGTATGATCTCACCAACTTTGCAGGTTTCACAATGGATTCATTCGTTGATTCCACTCCTGGACATCTGGTTTTTCGCTCTCTCTCTATCAAAACATCACTCCTCTAGGTCCCGGATTGGTTCTCCTGGTCATCTCAGCTTCCACCGGTCCTCAATTTCTATCAACTCAGCAGTCACTTATCTTAAACGTTCTCTTGCAATTCACAATTTTTTTTAACAACAATCATCTTCACTCAAAACATTAATTTCATTAGTTAAAGGCCATGGCTATATTTTTTATGGGTCACAGGTTCGGTTTACCATTTCTAATTAGTAATATTCTGTTGACCTTTACTTTATTTTTTCCTTCGTAACTATATTATTATAAGTTTTTTAACGTAAGAGTTTCTATCTTTTAAATTATTTACACTTGGTTTGATCTCACTATATGGGCTACATAACTGTTTCATATAGATTATATGTTTCATTCAATGCTCATATTATAATAATGTTTAATCACTTTCCTTATACATGATTTTTTCCTTTTTAAAGTCTATCACTGTTATTTTCACTTTCTAGCACTATCACACAACCTAACTTATATAATTATAGTTTAATTTATTATATTTGTAAAATTTATAACATTCACTGTTTGTAGTTCAATGATACAAAACAACTGTCTGAGGCACGCAGACCTCCTCATAGTTTTAATCTAATGCTTATGAACTAACAAATGTCTTTTTACTTATTTTCTAAGTTTAACATTTGTACCTTATAATTTTATTAATTAATCATTATTTACATATAATGAGTTACATTAATACGTTAATGAGTATGTTATGTTTTATGTTTGGTGAAACGACACGTTACAATATTTTTTATATATATATGTGTACTACGTTATCGGCAACAAGGATATAGTTTTTGTTAAAATTCCTTCCCGGGATGTTTGGCCATAGTCCAATGTTTTCTACAAAACCAGACATTTCGGCAATGCCATCGACTTCCATCATCAGTGAAAATCGAGTGCGATAACGTGAGGTGGTATACGTTAGTGACCACAGTACTGTGGTTAAGGCTGAAGCAGTAAGTAGAAAGAAGTAGTTTCTATGGTAATATTTCATTTCGAAAATGATTTTAAATATAAATCTTAGAATATGGAAGTCATGTATGGTGCTCCATACCGATATTTATATTTACTTTTTAATTTTGTTTCATTTTACTTCCATGTTCCTTAAGGAAATGGAAGTATGGTGATGGCAAAAAAAATCGTGTTCGAGATTATTGCAGATTCTGATTGTACTACACTCAAAACATGAAAAAAAGTCATTTTTCGAAAAGTGTCTGTGTGTCTGTGTGTGTGTCTGTAGATTTTTTTTCTATGGCAAACAATAACAGCCGCAAATTCAAACAGAATCAAATAGTGTTTTGCATACAGCCCTGATTTGTAGAGTACTCAAGACCTATTGTTTTTGGTGAAGATCGGTTAAGGGAAAGGGGTAGTTTACCGGCAACTTTTTTTTTTTTAATCAAGGGTAATTATTTTCTATGGCAAACGATAACAGCCGCAGATTCAAACATAATCAAATACTGTTTTGCATACAGCCCTGAATTGTAGAGTTCTCAAGACCTATTTTTTTTTTGTGAAGATCGGTTAAGAGAAAGGGGTAGTTTACCGGCAACATATTATGTTTTAAAAGGGTATTTTCTATTGCAAATGGTAAGAGCCGCAAATTCAAACAGAATCAAATAAGTTTTTGCATACAGCCCTGATTTGTAGAGTACTCAAGACCTATTGTTTTTGGTGAAGATCGGTTAAGGGAAAGGGGTAGTTTACCAGCAACATTTTATGTTTTAACAAGGGTATTTTCTATTGCAAATGATAAGAGCCGCAAATTCAAACAGAATCAAATAAGTTTTTGCATACAGCCCTGATTTTTAGAGTACTCAAGACCTATTGTTTTTGGTGAAGATCGGTTAAGGGAAAGGGGTAGTTTACCTGCAACATTTTATGTTTTAACAAGGGTATTTTCTATGGCAAACGATAACAGCCGCAAATTCAAACAGAATCAAATAATTTTTTGCATACAGACCTCATTTGTAGAGTACTCAAGACCTATTGTTTTTAGTGAAGATCGGTTAAGGGAAAAGGGTAGTTTACCAGCTACAGTTTTTTATCAAGGGTAAGTTTTTTCTATGGCAAACGATAACAGCCGCAAATTCAAACAGAATCAAATCCTGTTTTGCATACAGCCCTGTATTGTAGAGTTCTCAATACCTATTGGTTTTGGTGAAGATCAGTTAAGGGAAAGGGGTAGTTTACCAGCAACATTTTATGTTTTAACAAGGGTAATTTTTTATATGAAGAACGATAACTTCCGTAAATTCAAACAGAATCAACTACGTTTTGCATAACTTTTTGAACTAAAGAGAAATCAAGGTCTGTTGATTTTGTTGAAGATCGGTTAAGGGAAAGGGGTAGTTTATCAGCAACGTTTTATGTTTTAAAAAGGGTAATTTTTTTATGACGAACGATAACTGCCGAAAATTCAAAGAGAATTAAATAATTTTTTGCACACTTTCCTGAGTTGTAGAGAACTCGAGGTCAGTTGATTTTGGTGAAGATCGGTTAAGGGAAAGGGGTAGTTTACCGGCAACATTTTATGTTGTAAAAAGAGAAATGTTTCCATGACGAACGATAACTGCCGTACATTCAAACAGATTCAAATATTTTTTTGTATGCATCCCTGAATTGTATAGGACTGAAGGTCTATTGATTTTGGAGAAGATCAGTTAAGAGAAAGGGGTAGTTTACCAGAAACATTTTATGATTTAACAAGAGGAAAGTACTTAATTTTGATAAATAAAGTATCCTGATAAGAAGCTCATAATAATCCACTGTAGAAACGTAGGTGAAATATCTATAAATGAAGAGGTTAGGTGAACGGGGTTTCATAATAATTTTCTATTATTAAAAATTATAGTTGAAGGTGGAGGGGAGAATTTTTTATATGTGTACTACGTTATCGGCAACAAAGAAGTAGTTTTTTGTTAAAATTCTTTCCCGGGCTGTTTAGCCGTGGTCCAATGTTTTCTGCAAAACCAGACTTTTCGGCAGTCCATCGACTGCCATCATCAGTGAAAATTGAGTGCGAAAACGTGAGGTGGTATACGTTAGTGACCACAGTACTGTGGTTAAGGCTGAAGCAAAAAGTAGAAAGGAGTAGTTTCTATGGCAATATTTCATTCCGAATATGATTTTAAATATAAATCTTAGAACATGGAAGTCATGTATGGTTCTCCATACCGATATTTGTTTTGGCAAACGATAACAGCCGCAAATTCAGACAGACTCAAATAATGTTTTGCATACAGCCCTGATTTGTAGAGTTCTCAAGACATTTTTTATTTTGGTGAAGATCGGTTAAGGGAATAGGGTAGTTTACCTGCAACATTTTATGTTTTAACAAGGGTAATTTTTCTATGACGAACAATAACTGATGTAAATTCAAACAGAATCAACTACTCTTTTGCATACCTTTTTGAATTATATAGAGCTCAAGGTCTGTTGATTTTGTTGAAGATCGGTTAAGGGAAAGGGGTAGTTTACCTGCAACGTTTTATATTTTAACAAGGGTATTTCTTATGTCAAATGATAAGAGACGCAAATTCAAATATAATCAAATAATTTTTTGCGTACAGCCCTGAATTGTAGAGTACTCAAGACCTATTGTTTTTGGTGAAGATCGGTTAAGGGAAAGGGGTAGTTTACCGGCAAGGTTTTTTAATCGGGCGGGGGGGGGGGGGGGGTAAATTTTTTCTATGGCAAACGATAACAGCCGCAAAATCAAACAGAATCAAATAATGTTTTGCATACAGCCCTGTATTGTAGAGTTCTCAAGACCTATTGGTGTTGGTGAAGATCGGTTAAGGGAAATGGGTAGTTTACCTGCAACATTTTATGTTTTAACAAGGGTAATTTTTTATATTACGAATGATAACTGCCACAAATTCAAACAGAATCGACTACGTTTCTGCATACCTTTTTGAATTAAAAGCAAACTCAAGGTCTGTTGATTTTGTTGAAGATTGGTTAAGGGAAAGGGGTAGTTTACCAGCAACATTTTATGTTTTAAGAAGGGTAATTTTTTTAAACGAAAGATAATTGCCGTAAATTCAAAGAGTATCAAATAATTTTTTGCATAAGTTCCTGAGTTGTAGAGAACGCAATTTTTCATGAAGATCGGTTAAGGGTAAGGGGTAGTTTAGCTGCAACATTTTATGTTGTAACAAGAGAAATGTTTTCTTGATGAACGATAACTGCCGCAAATTCTAGCAGAATCAAATATTTTTTTGCATGCATCCCTGAATTGTAGAGGACTGAAGGTCTTTTGATTTTATGTTTTAACAAGAGTAAAGTACTTAATTTTGATAAATAATGTATCCTAATAAGAAGCTCATAATAATCCACTGTAGAAACGTAGATGAAATATCTATAAATGAAGAGGTTAGGTGAACGGGGTGGGGGTAATTTTCTATTAATGAAAATTATAGTTGATTGGGGAGGGGAGAATTTTTTATATGTGTACTACGTTATCGGCACCAAAGTAGTAGTTCTTTGTTAAAATTCCTTCCCAGGCTGTTTGGCCGTAGTCCAATGTTTTCTGCAAAACCAGACGTTTCGGCAGTCCATCGACTGCCATCATCAGTGAAAATCGAGTGCGATAACGTGTGGTGGTATACGTTAGTGACCACAGTACTGTGGTTAAGGCTGAAGCAATAAGTGGAAAGAAGTAGTTTCTATGGAAACATTTCATTTCGTAAATGATTTTAATTTACTTCCATGTTCCTTAAGGAAATGGAAGTTTGGTGATGACAAAAAAAATCTTGTTCGAGATTATTGCAGATTCTGATTGTACTACACTCAAAACATGAAAAAAAGTCATTTTCCGAAAAGTGTCTGAGTGTGTGTGTGTGTCCGTCTGTCTATAAATGTTTTTCTATGGCAAACGATAACAGCCGCAAATTCAAACAGAATAAAATACTTTTTTGCATACAGCCCTGATTTGTAGAGTACTTACGACCTATTGTTTTTGGTGAAGATCGGTTGAGGGAAACAGGTAGTTTACCTGCAACGTTTTTTTATCAAGGGTAGATTTTTCCATGGTAAATGATAACAGCCGCAAATTCAAACAGAATCAAACACTTTTTTGCATACAGCCCTGAATTGCAGAGTTCTCATTCTCATGATCGGTTTTGGTGATGATCGGTTAAGGGAATAGGGTAGTTTACCTGAAATTTTTTATGTTTTAACAAGGGTAATTTTTTCTGTGACGATCGATAACTGCCGTACATTAAAACAGAATCAACTACTCTTTTGCATACCTTTTTGAATTATACAGAACTGAAGGTCTATTGATTTTGTTGAAGATCGGTTAACGGAAAGGGGTAGTTTACCTGCAACATTTTATATTTTAACAAGGGTATTTTTTAGGCAAATGGTAAGAGCCGCAAATTCAAACAGAATCAAATAATTTTTTACATACACCCCTGAATTGTAGAGTACTCAAGACCTATTGTTTTTGGTGAAGATCGGTTAAGGGAAAGGGGTAGTTTACCTGCAACATTTTATGTTTTAAGAAGGATAATTTTTTGTGATGAACGATAACTGCTGTAAATTCAAACAGAATCAAATAATTTTTTGCATACAGTCCTAAATTGTAAGGAAGTGAAGGCCTGTTGATTTTGGTGAAGCTCTGTTGAGGGAAAGGGGTAGTTTACCTGCAACTTTTCATGTTTTATCAAGAGGAATTGTTTCTATGACAAACGATAACTGCCGCACATTCAAACAGAATCAAATAGTGTTATGTATGCACACCTGAATTGTAGAGAACTCAAGGCTTGTTGATTTTGGTGACAATCGGTTAAGGGAAAGGGGTAGTTTACCTGCAACATTTTATGTTGTAACAAGAGAAATGTTTTCATGATGAACGATAACTGACGCACATTCAAACAAAATCAAATATTTTTTTGCATGCATCCCTGAATTGTAGGGGACTGAAGGGGTGTTGATTTTGGTGAAGATCGGTTAAGAGAAAGGGGTAGTTTACTTGCAACGCTTTATGTTTTAACAAGAGTAAAGTACTTAATTTTGATAAACAAAGTATCCTGACAAGAAGCTCATAATAATCCATTGTAGAAACATAGAAGAAATATCTATAAATGAAGTGGCTAGTTGAACGGGGTTGGGGGTAATTTTCTATTAATGAAAATTATAGTTGTAGTGGGAGGGGAGAATTTTTTATATGTGTACTACGTTATCGGCAACAAAGAAGTAGTTTTTTGTTAAAATTCCTTCCTGGGCTGTTTAGCTGTAGTCCAATGTTTTCTGCAAAACCAGATGTTTCGGCAGTGCCATCGACTGCCACCATCAGTGAGAATCGAGTGCGAAAACGTGAGGTGGTATACGTTAGTGACCACAGTACTGTGGTTAAGGCTGAAGCAATAGAAAGAAGTAGTTTCTATGGAAATATTTTTTTTTTTCGAATATGATTTTAAATATAAATCTTATAACATGGAAGTCATGTATGGTTTTCCATACTGATATTTTTCTGTATTTTTTTTGTTGGGCATACAAACTTTATTTCAAAAATAATACAAACTAGTAAAACATAAAATAAAGTAGGAAAATTATGATAGTTATAATACAAAACTTTTCAAAAAATTAAAAAAATGGATATTTAAAATATTCTATGTAAGGTATTAAAACATCTTGTTGATTCATCCTCTTCGTTCACTTTATTAAATTTATTAATATATATAAACTTTCACATATGAACTTACTATTCGTTATCACTTCCCCAAACGTTTCAAGGTGATGTGCCTCTTCCTCAGTGGGAGTAAATACTAGATGTCATTTTACAGAATAACCGTTATGGACTCGCGTTTTACTCCATAAAACGACATCCAGTATTTACTCCCACTGAGGAAGAGGCAAATCACCTTGAAACGTTTGGGGAAGTGATAATGAATGGTAAGTTCATACGTGAAAGTTTATATATATTAATAACTATTAAAACATGTTAAGCAGAGGAAAACTCTTTTGGACACTCTGAGATAAAAGTAGTAACTATTTTTAGTTTTCTTCTTTATCAAAGGTTTTTCCTTCTCTAACAGATATTTTGTAAAACCTTCACAGTTCTTCCTCACATCCACTGATCTTCCTTTCCTTTTGACCAACTCATAGTGGTTTCACCTTCGCCTTTCTTCTATTATTGTGGCTACTTTTTCTTCATTGTTCTCTTTCTTGGCTGAAGTAAAATATCGGATAATTTCCTTCACAAAGTCGATTATGACAATATGTTTTTCCAATAAATTCTTCGTATGGAATATGGGCATTGACCATGGATGTTGATGTAACTCTACAGCCAATTTTCTGTACTACTTCACAGTTTTCTTGAGGGATGATGAATAGAGGGATGGCGCCATTTGGTCAGAAAGGTCTACTGAAGATTTTCCTTATTGTAATCAAGAACGACTTTAGGTTTTATAGTACTTAGTCGACTTTTTTGCTGAATTTCGTCTGTTTCATTAGAGCCCTTGGTTGAAAACATTATGATATTCCGCTTGTCTCTTCAGTTGAGAACAGTGTGTCACCTGTGATTTTCTTTAGAAGTTACCTCTTTCAATTTTTGATGCCTGTGTAACATCTTTTAGGACATACTTAATTTTTTCCATTGCTCCTACTGAATATGTTTGTTGATCTAACAATTTGTGGCTGTGACTGAATAACACTAATCATAGTGATAACCGAAAACATGATAGACACAGCGTAGGATGAGAAAAATAACCACACCAGCCGTGTTGGTACATTGACTGAAAGCTCTTAAGATCACAATTCTTGCACTGTGTGTATTCAATTTAGTAGCCTAACAGATACAAAAATGATAAAAAAAATGTTGGCCCAGGAGAATGGAATACGCTAAATACGCCAGCAGAGAACATGCTATTAAATTGTATTTTAAATATTAGAAACCTACATAATGTGCAATCTTATTTTACGACAAAAAATGTTGACGTCATCTTTTTACCTGAGACATGCAATGGTGAGTCCAAGTACATAACATTTTCAACCCAATGAGACAGATTATAGCCATTAACTGTTGGTGCATCCAGGTCACCACTTACAGCAAGCACATTTAAAATGTTTAACTCCTTTGTAAAAGTTACTGTTTCCTTAATATCATTGGTTTCATTCAGTAAAGCTACGTTATCACTAAATTCATTCCAATTTTTATTATTCATATTAGATCTGATAATGGCATTGCCATGAACTTCCATCTGTAAAAATTATGACAGACACAGTTACAAGATATTGTATTTTGACATAATTTGTTATTATTCATTTCAAGCACATAACAGTTACTTCATATGAACTAATTCTACAAAAAGCTGAGAAAAACAACTTAGTGCAAGATTAAATGCCTGCTTGAATCAGAGGGGAGAGAGAGAGGTGAGAAATGTATAATATCCTGATCCTTGAACTTATTCAAAATGACAATTTTTTAGACTGGATGACAGGTTACTAAGAAAAAACTAATTTGGATATGAAGTTATGATGATTTCATTTCTTCTTCTTCTTCAGCACTACAGCCCAATGTGAGCCTTAGCTTCCAACACCATTCTTCTCCAATATCTCCTAGCTGTTGCCATCTCAGAGTAACCTTTCACATCCATTCACATTATGGTTTTATTTGCTTAATCAGATTATACCTCCCTTTAACTGTATGCTTTAATTTAAGCATATACTTATTTCTAAGAGAAACTGTGGATCAGTGAACAGTGATTTGCAATGTTGGATGCCACACATTTTGTTAAAATTTTGAAATGAAAATATTACAACCATCGTTTAAAGTAACATAATTTTTCATACATGAAAGCACATTGAATTTAATTATTCCTACATTTACAATAAAATTACACCTTATAATTTACAGTTAAGGTCAGGATATTACAGTTTAAAACTAACAGTATTTCAATACTTCAGACGATTTTGAAAGATTGCTAGGAAGCCAAAAATTTTAAGAATCATTACTGTAGAAAATAAAGTGCATCTACTTCATCAGTGAATGTTGTCTTAGGCAAGTATGGTGATCAATAATATTACTAATATTTTGATATTTACTGAATGCATAAGTACCTGATAAGGTAAGTAATTAGTTACAAGTAAAATAACAATAAATATTTTTTTCTGAAAATACAAAAGAATCAAGTAAACTAACCTAAATCTGCATAAAGTAAAAATATTCCTTACAGTATTTATTATGTCTGGTTCTTCATGCCATTTTAGGTAACACTATTCTAATTTATAATACTTTCCATACTTATAATGCTTTTTCTTGAAGTCTTCACAGGGCAAAACTGAGCTTTGCCAGGTTTCCTTATTGTAACTTTGATAAAAAATAGTGGTATACGAAATTACAATATAGTAGTGAGGTGTATAGATAACAGAAGATTTAAAAGTTTAGAAATAATGTATAGGTGTATACTGATGTAAGGCTCAAGTGTGAGATGAATTATCAGTGGCGGCGGTGTGTTCTGACGAAGGGGAGGCTACGAGGCAGTCACCTGAGCTGCTCTCAGTCATAGCAGCTGCCACCCCCTGGCACCCGTATTTCATTTTACGTTTGGTAGAGATAATAGATTTTTATAGCATACATGTCTTATCAGAAATATATAGTATATTTAACAAGATAAACCAAAAATTAACTTACTTTTATTCTAGCAAAGAAGTAAACTGTTGACTAGAAATATATTTTGTAAGCTGTGTTGAATTTACTTGTACACCTACAGCAAATTCAGTTATTGGCAAAATTGCCAATAACATCATCATGCCATGTTGGTCTATTTTTCAATTTGCAGAGGATTCTCTTTTCAATTGAAACTAAAGCAATGGAACTAAGATGCTCTTGATAATGGCCAAGAAGAGATAATTGATAATAATACACACACACAAGGAGAAAGAGAACATAAAGACTGCGTAAAAGTAACAAAAATCCACATTAAACCATGCCAAGAGGCTAACTCACTTGTTGCCTCCCAAGTACGGTTATAGATGCACTAGCGTCCCCTCACTACCTGCCCGGCATAGTTCTCACATAACCTTACAAGTACAACGGTGGCTACTCAGATCCCTGGCTCAGTCTTCTGCTATTTCGTACTATTATTCATAATGCGCGATTAAATGTTTATTTTGTATGTACATAATCAGATGATTTAAAATGCCAAAGTGTGACTACAGGTTCAGTTACAATAAAAAATAGAGCCTATTACTAGTTGTTTATTTTTTAATATTTTTATAAATTTTATTGGGAAGGCCTCCCTTGCCTCCCCTGATGAGCTACCACTGTGAATAACCACTCTTATCTTTTACAGTCTGCAGGTCCTGCACTACTGTGTGTCCTATATGTATCATGAAACTGATCACTGCATAGTAACATAATGGAAAATTAAAAAAACAAGGTTCACAAAGGACAAACCAAAGACATCAAAAAGACAGGCACTTGATATTGAGAAAAGCAGCAACTAGAGTGAAAGAGTGAACAACAATAGTGAATGAAAACTGATGGAAAGTGAAAACAATATAATAATGAGAAAATGTTTCAAATTACAAGTGACAGTGTGCAGAGCTGGAAAGGATAATATTACCATTAAAGACTAGGATGAATAAGTTCAATGTATGGCTACTGAATTTTAGCCATCCTGAATTTAAAAAACCCAATCTGGTGATTATAAATGTATACCTTGAAGAAATATTGACAGGTACTGAAGAGGACAAAGATCTTCCCACAACTGGACAAGGGATAAGAGCACTTGAAAAATGAATAACAGATCATCAGATCAGACAACTTGCAATTGAGTTGTTAAAATGAATTTATAAATTACCTATTGTGTGTGTGTGTGTGTGTGTGTGTGTGTGTGTGTGTGCGTGCGTGCACCCGCGCGCAGAGACCATTAAAAAATAAATGAAAAAATGCTACAATTTATTTCTAATATATATCTTTAATTAATACTTACATCACCTGAAAACACCATCTCACCCAGAATCTGAGCTGGCAAATTTTTATATACTACAGAATTTACAAAGTCTAAGAATTTGTATTCTTCATTTACAGTTCCAGTGACTTGTAATTCTTGCACAGTTACATCAGCATCAAAAGTAATATTTCCTAAACATAATTTAATTAGGAATTAATTAAACTCTAACACCAGAACACTCAGAATTATGCAAATTTGAAATCACAGCATTCTTTCCGGTCAGACTTGTTATTTAAGTCCTGAATCTATGACGTATTACATAGGTACTTACATATGAAATCAGTGGTGTGGCGAAGGGGTTATTAGGGTTAAGCCCCCCCCCACTTGATACGTCCGAATAGGATCCTTCCACAGATTCCTCCTACAGTCTGTGGACTACCTATGAACTGTGAATCTGTTATCCAAGTGAAGAGGAAGATTACACTAAAGAAGTATGATATAGATGTGTTTCATTTTTCACAGTTGCCAACTCCCCCATCCTCAATGATGGAAAAAGTCCTGGCTACATTACAGTATGAAATAATCAAAATTTCATTAGTTCTAAAAAACAAAATCACATAGTTCTTGCAATTTCAATCACAGCTTGTATCGTTTTGTACCTTTTACGAATTTACACTTTATTTCTTTCATTAGTTCTTGTAAAAAAATTAATAACAATATTAATTGATGACTCGTTGGGCACCTGGTGAAACATATTAATAAAAATGTTTTTAAAAATATATAAACACTTGGTATGTTTCATAGATTTTATTTAACTCTGACCACTGACAATGGCTTACGAAGTCGAAACAGCTGTCAGAGTTAAATAAAATCTGTGAAACTACTAAGTGTTTATATATTTTTAAAAATTAATAAAACCTGTTCAAAAAAAATTTTTAAGATAAACTACTACAAATGTTCATTTATTAACTCAACTTATATTATTTACTTAAGTGTAGCTTAAATAATACTTACAAACTGTTTTACATCTTTAAACATTTTATTTGCCTCCAGAAACGGTTAAGACTATAAAATAGGTTAATTACCTTCTGTCAACGTTTCTCAGAATCCTATACGGGATTACTCGAGTTTCGACACCAATGGTGTCATCATCAGATCCAATATGATTAAGGTTAAAACATTAATCGATGTATAATCATCTTGTCAATTATTAAAAAACAACACATACATTGCACAAAAATAAACAAATAACACATATTAAAACGAAATAACAACGAAATAAAAACGATGACGTTTACAACCAGAGCGTTCCTGTGCAGGTTCGTTACGGCCGCATGTCGTTTTTATTTCGTTTTAATATGTGTTATTTATTTATTTTGTGCAATGTATGTGTTGTTTTTTAATAATTGACAAGATGATTATACATCAATTAATGTTTTAACCTTAATCATATTGGATCTGACGATGACACCATTGGTGTCGAAACTCGAGTAATCCCATATAGGATTCTGAGAAACGTTGACAGAAGGTAATTAACCTAGTTTATAGTCTGTTTTACATCATCAACATATGGCAATCTGCCAATTCACAGATATAATACACACACAGTTGCCTTCAAATATACTTGTTTCACAACTGTTCTTCACTTTTCATACTTCACTTCTTTAATAGTTCCTTCATCTTCTAACGTGTCCTATCCAGTGTCTCCTCCTCTTAAGCATATCTAAATGCATTCTGTTTCCTTTATTCTGTTCAGAACATTCTCATTACTCACACTGTTAATTCACTTTATTCTCTCCATTTTTCTCCACACTCATATCTCCAAAGCCTCAATCCTATCCTGCTCTCTTACCTGTAGTCTATACTTCATATCTGTATAACAGAATGCTCTACACTTAGCACTTCACCAGTCTCTACATACAAAGCAGACTGATCCCAGAACCATTCATGTCCAGAACCATCCACTGCAAAACAACCTTTTCTTCTTATTAAAGGATTTTTTAGCCAGGGCAGTTCTTGTTCTGGACTCCACTTGCCTCTTTAAAAACTCCCAAATGATGGGTGATTTTATCTGATGAATCCTCCTCCCAGACTAAATCATCATAATATTTGTACACTTAACTTTTTGACCCTCAGGATCTGGGATAATCTTCAAAATCAGAGTAGCAGTTCAAGGATGAAGACCTAACAATGGGCAGATTAATACACCACTGTTGTCTCCAACTGTATCTCCCTCAGGCCTGTAATCATAAGCTCATTTCTTTTTAACATTGCCTATATCTAGTAACCTCTTCCTTCATCTCCCCTTTCATTATTAAGTCTTTCAACAAGGCCCTTCAACTGCCACTCTCGGATTCTGAAAATGACCCCAGAATCTTAAGGGCGATACATTAAGCGTGAAAATATTACAATATAGGTAGTTCAGAAGGAGGGTTCATCAGATCCTCTTCAGTTCTTCAGTCCTTTGTTGGTATTCCCCAAATATCTGTATTGTTACGATGGTCTAACTGATCGTCATAGGTACAGTGGAAAGAAAATACAAGACACCAATTAAGTCACTAATCACCAGCTTTAATTTTCACAGTTAAACAGTTCGTAATTAACAACACAGTTGCTTACAACAAATCAAATAAAAATTGTTCACACGCAATAAAATGTCAACTAATATAAAACACAATTGTATTACAATTATACCGCCCGATTATAAAAAACAACACTTCACTAATAACCACCTGAATGCACACAGTAATATCGCCCGATAATAACTGAAAACTAAGGCTGCTGACGCCTTGCATTTATACAACGCTCACAGACCACAACATTCCAAACTACGCGTTATCTCTAAACTACGACGTAATTAATTGCGGCCTTGACACAGTCCGTGTGGCTGGCGGCTTCCAGAAAAGTCTTGCGAGCGCATGTTGAAATCACGTACGCCACAACATTTAGCCGTATTCCACTGGATTCATCTGGAACATTCGATAAACACATAGATTGTTCTGTAATGTCATAATAGTATTTTACATTCACCTGCCTTGACCCTCATGTTCTCGCTCTCATTAATTTTCATAATTCTGTTTGTCTTACATGTAGTTCAGCCTATACATATTAGTTATTTCTTCCAACCTATTCTGTCTTCATCCTCAAAAATATTACTCAGCTTGTCTTCAATACAGAAATTAACGACTGGTTATAACTGATCATGCCTCATTTGTCTACCCACTTTTACACAGTTTGTTATACTTTTACCATCATTTTACAATTATCTTTGATCAACCTTCTGTCCTTACAGTCTGCCTTATATATAACATTTTAAATAACTGCACTAGTCAGTCAATAAGATTCAATGTAAGTCAAACTGATATATTACAGTAAACTGCAGATTACCCAGAAGCGCATTTTATATAGCACAATTTTCAACATTATTATGAAAGATGAGTGAAAGACAATTTACTATCTAGTTCCCAGATAATAAGCAAAGAAAAACCAAAGCAATTTAGTGGGGTGGAATGTTCTTGGATTTTTAGGAGAATTCTTATTTTATGATGAATAATTTGCACATCTTATAAATAAAGATTAATGTATGGTACATAATAATATTAATGTACGTTTAGACATGATGTAAGTCTCATAAAGAAATAGTTATGGTACAATTCCATTGCTCTATTAGTTCTACTTAAATTACAGTATATTTTAATGTTATCAAAGAAAACAGTATAAAAATATTTTACCTTCACATTTAATTTCATTATTATTTAGTACTTTGCACCTCTTTGAAAGCTCTGTAACGTCTGCTTCATTCAGTGTTCCAGATATGTTAGCATTGCCTTCAATAATTAAGTCTTTGGTAATTTTTACTTCACCTATAGTGAAACAATACATTTACTAGCAACACTAAATAGTAAAAAAAATTATATAATATAGTATGTATCAAAGAGATATAAAGATAATGTTTATACAGTGTTTTTATTAGCCTGTATGTTTTCTTACATATGTATATATGTATTCACCTAAGTACATGCACATACAAATTTTAGATTCATGCTTGCTCTGTACACAAATAATTTATAAAATAAAATTAACAAAATAAAATTACTAATCTCTCCCATGGCTTGCCTTTCGTGAACTATATTTATATGTTTCAAAATACATGTTTTCTAAAATATAAATTTGAGACAGGTCAGTAGAGGGAAACTGAATAAAAGTGTGAGAAAAAAAAATAACTTATGTAATACTTATCAATCATTTTACTATATTTTGCAAAGTGAAGAGTGAGACATTATGTAGAAGGTGGTTGAACAATGTACTTGACTATACTGAAGACAGTTTTTTTTTTTTAATTTTAGGCTTGTCCAGATGGGCACCAGATTGGTGTGTTTTGGAGACAAGCTCCCTTCAGCCAGTTGGTTTTGATTTGTGTGGTGTCGCATCCCAGTACAGCCTGGGTGCTGAGAGGTGGAGGCACCAGAAAAGAAAATGGAGTGTTAATGTGGCTATGTGTTGTGTATTGTAGACAGTCTTATGGAGAGGATTATGAAGAGATTCTCTTTCTATTTCTGGGCTGTGGTTCATCAACAAGAGCCAGTATGCAATTTATTAGGAAAGAGCGTCTGAAGAATTTTCTTGTAGTTCTATTGATGGAAGCAGCAATGGGTTGAAGGATGATCAGGTTTGGCAATAATGCCATATTTGTGGTGTAATTTGTGTAGAAAGGAATCTAGGTCTGGGAAGTGTTTGTTTAGTGCATACAGAGTGGTGTTGCTTGTTTTAGTGAGGGGAGGATGGTGGTGAATTAAGCAAAGAGTACACCGTTCTGCAATCCTGTAGGGGTTGAGTTGGGCTGGGTTGGCAGTCAGCAGGATCTGATGGCCATAAGTCATTATGGGATGAAGGCACGCTATGTAGATCCTGCTGAGGATCACACTGGAGTAATAGTCATTTCTCCTGAGGATCTGGAGAGATCAGATTCATGCACAGGCTTGGACAGCTGCTCTTTTGATATGCTATTGCCAGGTGAGTTTGGTTTCACGAATGACTCCAAGATATTTGCAGCCACGCTTTGGGATGACATTTGAAGGATGACACAGACTGGAGTTAAGAAGAAATGTTTCATATTTCATCCTGTATTGTTGAAGATGCAGAGTTGGGTCTTGTCTGAGTTTACAGTGATTCACCAGGTGTTGCAGTATAAAAAAAGTGGCTGCAATACCTCCTGAAGTTTGGATCTAGTGATCCAGTGAGTTCAGGCTGAGACCCCATAGGCTGTATCATTGGCATAGCGGGCAAGGCCTGCCGTCGGATGTGATAAGTGCTGGTGGGGGGAGGGGTGTTTAGAAAAATAGTAATAGGCTAATGGCGGAGCCCTGGGGGACTGCGGCATTGAGTTGGAAAGGCGCCAAGAGATGCTGTCAGACTTGGACTTGTTCTGTTTGACCATCCAAGAACTGAGAAAGCCATTTTATGACGTTTGGTGGGAAGTGACATCTGAGGATTTTGAATGTGAGATCATTATGCCAGATGAAGACAGTGTAAAGATGCCTGATAATATTGTTTGAAAGGGAATTGGCTAACTGGGTTTGAACAAAGTGAATGATTATTTATAAAGTGTGCAGGCAACAGGAAGTTCATATGGAGACTGTGTGATGTTGAGTTAAGGGAACATGTATGGGCTAATTGAAGAATAGTAGTTTGACAATTATCAATGACAATGTTGAAATTCTGAATTCTGAAGATGACAAAGATGATGTTACTATACATCTGTAATACCTACTGTATATAATTTTTTCTAGATATTTGTGACAAATTTATTATTATCATATATCTTAGACACTTTACTTTATACAGAATGTTGGTATCAGTATATAAAATATTAGTTGGATAATCACCATCGCTAAATTTTAAGGTATAATATTTCGATCAGAACTCTCCTAGTATTAATTGGAGAATGGTTCTGACAACTGTTCAGTGGGCATGATGGTATCACTCTGATACCGAATATGAAATCACAAACATATGGGTAGTATTTATTGTCTTTCTTATTGTCTATCTATCTGTCTCTCATCTCACTCACTCACCCCCTATCTCTTATAAAATAATGATACAAAAAAACTTTTTTATCAGCTGATAAACTGGGATTTCCTTGTCCTAATGCATTCAATGCTAAAGGCAGATTATTTATAAAAACATACTGTTGGTAATAAACTGTAAGTAAGCATAATTTTCTCCTAACTCGATACATACACATATCACTCTTTTTTTTGTATACTACAGGTAGTAAAGTAATGTGTTAAATTTTTAAGAAAGTGATTGTACAACCAATAACTATGAAAATAACCTTTGTGTCAAAGGTTATCTGTGCAAAATTTAGTGGCAATTGGTGTAATGGTGTGGATTTGTATTCAAAACAAATAAATCCTCAGACTGAGTTATAAAATATAAAGTAATATAATTTTAATGAGAGTTAATTATAATATATAAGTTGTATGGTATTAACAATGGGGTTGTGTTGTATAGAATAACTAATAGTACTTACATACGTATATTGTTGAATCACAGATACACACATACACAAAACTATACACTACCGGTACACTACAATACAAAAACATGATAAATATTAATTATATTTTTTTCTTAATTTGTTGTATATTTTATGTTGTAGGCATGAATATGAGATAAAATAAATATCGAAACGTTGCATAAAACCTGCATTTGTATTAGACCACAACTCGATATCCACTTGAAACCATAATTAACATGGTCGATAAATAATATTCTTATATATATTGCGACAACACAAATTATTAAACTATTGGCGCATAGGATATGATAGTATGTGTATCTCAAATTAAAAGTCTATATTGGAGGGTTTAAGATTATTTATTGCACAAACACAAGTAATTGTTTATATGATATATTTGATATGTACAGAATGTAATGTTTGATATAGAGTCTTTCTTTTAAAAGTGCTAAATACTGTTCATACGCAAGACGTGATACGTTACATAAAGAAGATTCCCACGATGATGTTGGTAAAGAGAAGGGCAGGTCTTAGCGGTGTAGTTGGTTCGTCAGGTGCGGCTTATAAATGACAGACGTTTCCCCAGAAACATTTACAGCTGGGCTGGTGTCCTATAACAGCTGGGCTGGTGTCCTGTAACAGCTGGGCTGGTGTCCTGACAGCTGGGCTGGTGTCCTGTAATTCCCACGATGAATCTGACGCTTCGCACACACAACGGTACTACGGATCTTACTACTCGTAAATTTAATATAGAGTTTATGACCAAGTAATATCTCAGGTGACAGTGAGTTTAATCTAATAACGGTATATTGAACTTATACCACTCCGGCTTCTTCAAGTGTTCACGCGAATACCCAGGTCTACCGCGATCAGCAGACCACCCTATGAGGAAATCTTGCACTAACACGGAAACGTCTTGATGGAACAACTTACTATTGTGTAACTATTAATGATACCGACACTGCGGAGAATCACACACAGTGATACAGTTACACTCAATTATTACACACGTAATACTACAATATTAATATCGTGTGTAAAGAGTTAATATTCAACCGTTCTGCATCACATGCGTTACTATCCCCGAATAGTCTTTACAGATTCCTGCAAGCGACAGAATCTTGAACAAGAATTGTATGTACCGTTCGCGGTAGCAGCAGTGAAGAACTGCCTGTAATTATACGCGCAATGCGTTAAAACAATACCGTGTGCAGGTATAATAACACACCCAGTTCTGAGTCTTCACGCGTCACTAACAACGAATAGTCTATTACAACACCTTGCAAGCGGTAGAATCTTGTACAAGGAGTGCAAGTCCCGTTCGCGGTAGATGGTGTAGAAGAACTGTCGTAATTATACGCGCAATGCGTTAAAACAATACTGTGTGCAGATGTACTACACACACAGTTCTGAGTCTTCCCGTTTCACTAACGACGAATAGTTTTTACATCACCTTGCAAGCGGTAGAATCTTGTACAAGGAGTGCACGTCCCGTTCGCGGTAGATGGCGTAGAAGAACTGCTTGTGTAACGACAGGCTTAAGAAAATTTCCAACCACCACTCAGCATTCTATTGGTGGATGGAAGTCACATGGTTAGTACACCGTGACATGCACTTTTCATGCTGTAAAGTGCATTTACTTTGTAACAGCATGCATAGCGGTAATCAGAATACCCTTATCACATGCATAACTGCATACTTTACTAATATCATACATGAACGTAAACAATAGTCAGAAATATATAGGGATTGTAGCAATACATATGTCTATGTTCAGTACAATGTCAAACACAATGATAATCAATTCACGCACAGCCCGGGAAACATTTACCACTCGCGCACGCGCGCACATTTCCACAAACACAGTACATGAATAACAATAAATAAATAATGCACAGTTTTACTAAACTAAACCCTTATCCTTACTAAATACAACTGATAACATAACCAAACTTAACCATCTACCAATATAACATGAATGTCCATAGTCTGTGTAATATATGAGCTTGCCCCGCATATCATGATCCTGTGATTCATTGCAATATATATATATATATATATATTGGTATTCGTGTGAACACTTGAAGAAGCCGGAGTGGTATAAGTTCAATATACCGTTATTAGATTAAACTCACTGTCACCTGAGATATTACTTGGTCATAAACTCTGTATTAATTTTACGAGTTGTAAGATCCTAGTACCGTTGTGTGTGCGAAGCGTCAGATTCATCGTGGGAGTTACAGGACACCAGCCCAGCTGACAGGACACCAGCCCAGCTGTTACAGGAAGCCAGCCCAGCTGTTATAGGACACCAGCCCAGCTGTTACAGGACATCAGCCAAGCTGTTACAGGACGCCAGCCCAGCTGTAAACGTTTCTGGGGAAACGTCTGTCATTTATAAGCCGCACCTGATGAACCAACTACACCGCAAAGACCTGCCCTTCTCTTCAACAACATCATCGTGGGAATCTTCTTTATGTAACGTATCACGTCTTGCGTATGAACATTATTTAACATTTTAAAAGAAAGACTCTATATCAAACATTACATTCTGTACATATCAAATATATCATATAAACAATTACTTGTGTTTGTGCAATAAATAATCTTAAACCCTCCAATATAGACTTTTAATTTGAGATACACATACTATCATATCCTATGCGCCAATAGTTTAGTAATTTGTGTTGTCGCAATATATATATATATATATATATATATATATATATATATTGTAAAGCAACAGAAATGCTTACATCCATTTTACATAAATATTATATTAACAAAATAATAAGCAAGTCAATATCTAACCCCATGATAAAACAAAAGTCTAATAATTACATTTATGATTATAGATAAAGATAAATAAGGATGCAAGGTAGAAATAACGAGAATGAACAAACCTGTAAATTAGACAATAGTTAATGATCTATGTTCAGTGAAAAGTAAATCAATTTGATACTGATGAGAAGTGTAAGAAGTAGAATAGTACAGAAATTGTCAAAGTAAATGACTATGAAAGTAAACAAAAATGAAACAATAATTTACCTTATAGCAATAGCAAGTAAGGATTTTGAATTAAATGATATTATTTTGTGACAACGAATGTTATGATAAAGTTTATGTTATGTTATACCAATTACTTGTTGAGTTAATGGAAGGTAATGAAACAAAATGTATTATTCAATTACTGTTATAGAATGATGTGGGAAGCAGCTAGTTAGCGTTAATAGATTTCAATTTTCTTATATGTGATCCATAGATCAAGATAAAATTGTCATTAGATATGAAAAGAATAATTGTTTATGTAAATGTTAATAGTTAAGATTTGATTATATGTATGAATTTATGTAAAAGGTCTATAGTTGTTCACCAGTTATAAACAAAGGTAGGTCCGTATACAATAAAAGGCCTAACAGCCAATAACACTATATAACCACTCATAACATAAAGGTTAGGTACATAAGTTAATAATAATTAATGAATACGGTTCGAAGAGCTAGGAGAAAACATTAAATTAGTAATGATATATAATAAACCATCTCAATTTATACAAATTATGATAATGCCACAATGCCATGATATCGATTGATAACGTTTGATATCGAAAAAAGTAGTAAATATAAAAGAAACAGGCTCATATCAAAAAAACAGCAGAATATATGTAGAAAATAATAAACCAACTATCGGTAAAGTTATATTTCGATATGATAGCAAATTAATAAGGAATAGACAAAAAATATATGAAATAAACACTATATACAAAACATGGAGAAGGAAGAAAAATAATGGGTTGCTATGGACTACAGGAAATGAAGAAGTTGTTGATTTTCAATTATTGCCTATTATGATCTGAATGTGATGAGATTAAAAAATCTAAGAAATGTCTAATATAATCGGAATATTCTAAATTATTTGATCCTCTTATAAAACACAAAATTTTAATGATAATATTCTTGACTCTTGCCAGTACAGTTTAACCAAACGAGGCTATAGTATGATATCACAATAAAAAATAAATAACTGGGTTCTACAAGGAAGGACTTGAATTGTCCCATATCCGAAAGGAATTGACGATATATTAAACCCAATATAAAGAGTCAACTGTATCACAACCAATAATATACACTACACTGGAACTCATAACCTTTTAAATACACGGAACATCACCAATTACTTCAAACGAGAGAAGAACGTATTTGGATCCAGAAATTACAGAAGAAACCAGTCTGGCAGTAAATCAATCCAGGGAGCTGTATTTCCGAGGTGAACAGGACAAGAATTCCATTTTATTAACATCTGAAGAAAGAAAATCGTACAACATAAACATTCAGAACAGTGAAGTTATCAACCAACAGCCCACATGATTCGCTTCGTTCTAGTCTGGTAAATTATTATTGTATAAGTCATATTAACTACACAACACTTCAAATTTGTAAATCTTGCATTCTTATCTATGTATTTTTAATCTTCCCCACAGTTACAAGAACCTTCACACCCTGAATTAAATTAATTACAAACTAAAACACATTATATAACCGAATATAAATAAAGTATCGGACTGATCAATAATCGATTCATGCAATCTATAGCCTTTGTATATGCCAATTGGAACATCTTATTCAATGTTGAAGAAGTGAACAAATAAAGAAACTTTGTATAGTTGTAAAATCTTGTCATTTGGAGTATTATTTAATGAGTTGGGAATAAAAAAGTAACTGACTAAGTATAGAATAATTGGTTAACATAAACAGTGAATTAACCTCTAAGTTTCGTTGCCCCGGTACTACAGCGCTTATAGCGGAATTCTCCGACACCAAAGAGAGAGCGTTAAAATACAAATTTTTACATAATTCTCTTCAAGGTATAATAGGGTTGAACGAAATTATAGAATAACACATTAATTATTTAAGTTTCAAGTACACTAACACTGATATTTTTCTTAGAGTGATAAGCTAATATTAGTTAATTAAATTACTATATTCCACAACTCCAAATATCTCAGATATTTAAATAATTGAAATAAATTAAAACGACCGAAGAGAGTAGAGACAGGGGAGCATACCCGTTCATAGCAACGAATAGGTTTACATTGTGTGAAAATAACGAGACGCACGTATTCGTCCCATTACAAATTGACGAACCCAACAGTGGTACTTGAACCGTACGTACCCGTTTACTTACAATATATATATATATATATATATATATATATATATATATATATACAGTAGAGCGTCAATAATTCGGACGTCAAAAATCCGGACCGTCGATAATCCGGATTCGATTCTGGCGAAAAAAAAATCGCATAAAGTGAATATTTGTTTAAAAGCGTCGACACAACTGTAAAACTCACCGTGCCCTACAGAGTGGAGCACGAATTGCGTGTTGTGTGGTGGAGGGAGGGGCAGTGAAAGCGGGAGAGTCAAGGTCGCACAGTCACATGTAGACCTGCTACCCTGCCCCTGTCACTCGCGTCAGGCCACTGACCTCGAGTATTGTTCTCTGTGCGTGCATTAAGTTTTTGTGTACCAAATAGATCGTTTGTGTACGGTAGAGTGTTTGTGTGTGTGTCAGTTTGTCTGTGTTTTGTTTTTTGTAATACATTACTGTACTGTTCTGTACCCGTGATGGCGTCGAGTTCCAAGAAAAAGTACACTTTTTTAACCGTTGAAACCAAGTTAAAATTTTTAGAAAAGTTAGGAAACGGTGAAAGTGGGGTCTCACTTGCAAAGATTTATGGGGTAGGAACTTCCACAATAAGTGATATTATGGCGAAAAGAGCCCAGGTGGAACAATTTGCGTCAAAACTGAACTCTGAAGAAGGGACGCTGAAAAGAAAAACTGCACGTTCAGCAAACAACAAAGCCTTAGAAGACGCAATTTATGTGTGGTTCACTCAAAGGAGAAGCTTAGGAGAGCCAATTTCAGGCCCACTGATTTGTGAAAAAGCCTTACAATTTAATGAACAGCTTAATGGACTGAAAGATTTCAAAGCCAGTTCTGGCTGGCTTAAGAACTTCAAATCTAGGCACGGGATTAGAGAGTTAGACATCGAAGGAGAAAAACTTTCCTCAGATTTAGCGGCTGGAAGAGTTTTTAAAGAGAAGTTTATTAAGGAAGCACTTGAAAAAGGTTATTCTAGGGATGACGTATACAACGCCAATGAGACCGGGATAAACTGGCGAGCCCTTCCACGCAAGTTGCTGGCGTCAAGACGCGAACAATCCGCTCCCGGGTTTAAAGTAAGCAAAGGGAATAACGGCTATGGTATGTGCTAATGCCAGTGGGGAGCACAAGGTAAAATTGTTAGTGATTGGGAAGAGCAAAAAACCACGTTGCTTTAAAAATGTGCACACCCTTCCTGCTTCGTACACGTCTCAGAAAAGTGCTTGGATGACTTCAGTCATTTTTCTTGATTGGTTTAAAAATGATTTTATCCCTAGTGTTACAAAATTCCGTGAGGAGAAAAAGGAAAATGGTAAAGTTCTTATCATTGATAACGCACCCACACATCCCCCTCTCGAAGTATTAAATGAAATCAATCAGAATTTCAAAGTGCAATTTCTCCCACCTAACGTTACTGCAACTCTGCAGCTAATGGACCAGGGACTGATCGAGAAAATTAAGAGGATCTATAGAAAGCAGCTCCTGCATCGCCTTTTATTGGCAGAAAAGGACGAAGAGAGTGGTAGTTCAGTTTATAACAAAGTTGAACGTTAAAGATAGCATTTACATGCTTGCCGATGCTTGGGAAACTCTCACCAAAAGTAATTTGCAAAGAGCCTGGAAAAAATTATGGCCTGATGAAGAAAGTGCAAATGAAAATGAAGATTGCGTTGTAAACGAGGTGACAGAAATCTGCAGCACGATCCCGGGATTTGAACAGTGTGACGAAAATGATGCCAGTGAGTGGTTGGCTGTTGATGACAACGATCCTGGGTACCAGATTTTGAGCGACCAAGAAATAGCTGACATGGTGTCTGAAGGTATGTAGCACTGCTTAAACATACAGTAGGCCTACTGTAACTTTTTTTTTATTTTAGCCAAACAAGCAGTAGGCTATGCATTATCTGACGCTGTACTGTTAGTCGTTTTAAATTCACTGTTCTATTTTTAAAATATTTCGCCAACTTTGCGCTTGTTCATTTTTTCTATAAAATTAGAAAAAGAAAACATTTGTTTCGTTTGTTTATTTAGGCGTACTTTTTCATTTTAAGGGGACGCAGAAACAGTAGAATCTGATGGGGACGAGAATGAAAATGACATTGAAGAAGCAGGGCCGACACATTCCAAACCATTTATGGCAGCAGAGACACTGATATCATGGCTTGAAAAACAGACTGAGAGCACACCAACCCAGCTCATTCTCCTAAAACAAATCAAGGACTCAGCTGCAAAAAAACAAACCACTACCGCTGTTCAAAAGTCCATAAAAGATTTTTTTAAAAGCTCAAATACTGTATGATTTACTGTAGGTATTTTTATTACTGTACTTTACTGTATTTTGTTGTAGGTCTAGATTTACTGTACATAAAATAAGACAGTCTGTAAATGCAATACTGTACATACAGTATTTTTTTCTGTAATTGAAAAACGTAAAAATGTAACTAAATTAATGGTTTTATTCACCCGCTCCACTTCTGTAACCATCAGAGTGAATTATGAACGATATTAGCAAGTGTTTTTACGTTGAAGACGTCTACCGGCGCTTTTATTGGTTCATTTCGAAAATCCGGACAATTTGATAATCCAGAAGGGGTCCGGTCCCAATTAATCCGAATTATTGACACTCTACTGTGTATATATATATATATATACAAGGGCATCGCCAGCCAATGGGCCAGGGGGGGCAAGATGAGAGAGAGGATGGGGGAAATATGAATTGTAGGTACAAATAGATACAATGATTTAATTTTTTTTTTAAGTTTTTTAATTCAAGGAAAATTTTAAAAAAATTAAAGAAATTTAAAAAAAATTAATTAAAACATAATCTTCTCGGGTTTTTTGCAAATCTGTCGACCACTTTATTAATAAAATCCTCTAGGTTGTCAAAAATAAGCTTTCTGTGAACACTCATCATTGCTAGGCCATTGAGACGATTTTCTACCATAGTGCTCCTCAGCCAGGTTTTTATTCTTCTTAAGCTGCTAAAGGATCGCTCCACAGTACACGTTGTGCATAGTAGAGCAATCAAAATTTTTAAAGCTTTTCCCGTTTCAGGGAAGAAGTTTTCCGTCTCTTTTAGGACATCAACAATGGTTAGTTCTGTTGGGTTGGGTTTATCCTGCCACAATTTTCGCCAAAGTTCGAATTCATTTTTTATGTTCGGTAAATCGTAAAATTGGGCAAAGGTTTCACAAGCTTCTGTGAGATTTTCTACTGACATGGTTAGCATTTGCGCCAGGTGTTATTTAGATAATGCGAATGATGGAGTGTTTTCTTCAGCAAAACGCACTTCAAGAGAAGTAATAATGGAGTCCAAATATGGTATTACTAAAGACCTCCTCCAGAATTCTGAAGGGCTTCCTGCTGGGTGGTTGCTTCGATGATGTTGTCTCCCAACAATGCGTGGCACTGATTTTATATCCTCCCCCAGTCCGAGTTTTTCCGCAACGACAGTAGCATCCCTTATAATTTCATCTGTGACTTTTTCAGGATTGTCACGGTGGCTTTTAAGCAGTTGCAAAATGCGTTTAATGTGCTGCGAGGCTTTGACCGGGTCCAAAGCTATGGACTGGAGCACGTTTACAACTGGTTCAATCAAAGCTGAGTATTTGGCTATTAAAATAAGGCTAAGAATAAATGAAACTGTAGAAGCAGCCGCATGGAGCTGAAAAGCATTTTTTCTAGTTGCACCATTTCCTTCACGCGATAAGGTTTCTAAGGCCACCATTATAACAGGAAAATTCTCCTTAAAAACTCTGATGCTTTTGTGTTTCTCGCTCCACCTTGTTTTGCAGAGCCTGGAAATATTAGGTATCAACTTCCTACTCAAAATTGATTCCCGAAAAAATGAAATGATATCTTTGATGGTTCCCACACTGTTCTGAATTTCAGGCAGAGTATTGAGATCATTGATCACTAGATTCAGTTTGTGCGAAGAGCAATGAAGAAGAGCAATGAAAGAACAAAGCTTTGGTGTATTTTTTGCGCAAGATTGCTTGCATACCACTGTCTGTTCCAGGCATCATCAAACAATAGTCAAATTCCAAACCAATGCATTTCTCTGGATTAAGATCTTCTTTTGCCAAAAACTCAACGATGGTCTGTGCAATGGATTTCGCGTCCAGAGCTTTCAGCTCAACAAATTAGGTATCAACAATGTGACGATTTAATGGCAATTTAAATAGCAAAAATAAATTTTTTGTTCTTATAACAAGTGAGAGTATAATCCACCCTCCCACTGTACCTAGATACCTGTAAATAGGCTAGTACGAACATGCAAAATATACTGTTATTAAGCGAAAACTAATAATCATTCTATTTAAATAAAAGACGTAATAATAATAAATGAAATACCTAACTCCTAACTAAGAAAAGGTAGGATAATTTATAGTAGTTAATTAATGGACAATTAATAATAATAAAAGAACGAACTACTTTTCTCTCGGCGTGTAAACTGCGCCCGCTTCCCTACTCTCTGCTGCTAAACTAACGCCAGTCGACCGAGAATCTCTGACATGTAAGCAGCTTGAAAATGTGTCGTGAAATTAAACTTACGTTTATGTTGCTAAAACAATGTAACAAGAAGTTAGTGTTTCTCATTTACATAATCCACATGTAGCTAAAACGAAATGAAACTTAAAACTAGTAATGTAGTTCAGATGTTGATAAAGTATTATTAATAAAAAAAAAACTTAGCCAACACATCTCTTTATGAAAAGTAAATGGTAAGATATGTTCCATACCATGTAAAAGGTAACATTAGTGCTGTTAAAAAATTAAATGTGAAAAGTGAACACCAACGTCAGGAGTGAAGTTACGACAACAACTGTACCAGCTCCAAGTAGCAGAATCCCAGCGTCATGACCTAGATCACAATTCTGAAACAACAAACTAAATGGAGGAACCAGAACGACAACGAACTACAGCCAGGAAAACCTACTGAAGAGGATCATCAAGACGACCCGCCGCAGATTCACGTTATACTCAGGTGACACTAAACCGTAACTTCTGTGCATATATTGTTTTTAACAACTACAACAAAAAGAACAGTAAAGTTTCTTGTAAAGACTCATTTAAATCACATAAATATTAGCATATTAATGTTTGTAGTTTCTGTAATGAAATAGTAGTAATCTGATGATGGTTAAAGGTAAAAGTTAATATGAAATTACATCAGACTATTCTTCAAATAGTTTGGATGATGTTGAAGTATGTTAGAATATTATAAAGTTAGAACCCGGATCCGTGGTAATCAAAGTAATACACAGCTGTACGATTTTGAGATAATAAGTGTAACTGTACAGTAGCGCGGTAATTTTTGCATTTATAGGTTGGCTAATCTGCGCTTTTAATTTGCTCAATTCATGTCCGTACATCTGAATAGTTCGTTACATACGTTCACTAGCGGCAGTCGGCCTTGCGCCTGCTGCTATCCTGTCACATTTTTCTTCTTTGTCGCGACAATTAATGTAGGCCTTAGGCCCAAGACTTTATATATGGCCTTCTAGGCCTTTTCATTAAATTAATTATTCAATGTAACATTACGACTTGTATTTACGATGCGCTCATTAGCCAATCTTATATTCAAAAGTGACACCTAACTATTTCAATGCTGTATATGTGAATAATTTTCAATAAATATATTAACTACAGTCCACTCTCTCTTCATCATTTCTGCATCCTGACGAATTAATTACAACAGTAATTCGACAATTCACGAACACTTCATACTTAACATTTTTTTGGTCGCTCCGGACCTAGATTCCCGGATACATCATTCACCTATTTATTATTTTTCTGCCCCAATTTCTGGCCATCACGGGCAACTCAGCATATCCGCTGATACGACCGTGGCGTGATTCAACCAGCATTTCGCTCGTCGCCTTTGAGCCTCCTGACGACATCATTGCAAGAGCTTACACCTGCTAGCTTCAGTACGTCAGTCAAAGCAGTCATCTCTCCGAGCTGTGTGTTTGCCAACTTCTCCACGGCATCGACGCTTCAGGACATCGCCCACAAGGTATCACCTCACTAACATCATTTCAAGGTGCGTACAATGGCTGAAGAAGGCCTCAAAGTGTTAGTCAGAAAAAGAGGTGGCTTAAAGTCCGCAATAGTGCGTATACAATCAGCTGTCAGTAACTTTGATAGAAACTCTAATACAAAACACTTTTTAACAGTCAGACTTGAAAGTTTGAAAAGCTTGGCAACGAAATACGATGAGGTACAGTCTGAAATCGAACTTATTTGCAAAGGCATAAACGCTGCTCAAGAAGACCGAGTTGAGGTCGAAGAAATGTTATATTCCACAGAAGCTAATATTTTACAATTAATTGATACCTTTAATGTTCAGACTGTACCTCCCGTATTAATGGGCCATATGCAATTAAAACCGATAAATTTGCCCTGCTTCACAGGCAATATCTTGGAATGGCAGCATTTTTATTCAATTTTTTTGGACTTGGTGCATGCAAGATCCAATCTAACGTCAGTGCAGAAACTACATTATTTGCATTCTTCTCTAAACAATCAGCCGTTAGACTTAATTAAATCACTACCTATTTGTAATGAAAACTACTCGATAGCGTTGAGTATGCTGTCTGCAAGGTATGACAACAAGTTCATACTAGCAAAGTACTACATTCAAAATTTACTTGAAGTCAAGACAACAATTAAAGACTCTGTCCAAAGTTTGGCAGAATTCACAAATACAATAACGTCTTCCGTTAATTCACTGGCGGCAATGCAACTTTCAGTGAATTCATTCGAGCTTATCACTATACAATTATTATCAGCAAAACTCAACCATACTACTTTTAAATTATGGAAGGAGTCTATAGACCCTGATAATCTTCCTAACTTTCAAGATTTCACTCATTTTTTAAACGCACCTAGACAGCTGTTAAAAAATACACTGCCTATCGATGCCGGACAGCAACTCAACAAGCTAAGTTTAAGATTCAATAATAAATCTGACAAACATAAATCACGAAATGCTGCTGGCAATACTACATTTAAGAGTTATCACTCAGCGTCAAGTAATTATTCATGTTTGTGTTGTAAATCTAATCATCCAATTTACATGTGCGATAAATTTCGTGCACTAAGCACCGCTGAGCGAGGACAATTTATATCAAATCACAAATGTTGTACCAATTGTCTTAGATCAGATCATTTTGTATCTAATTGTAAGATTAAGCAGGCATGTAAGATCTGTTCAAAACGACACCGTACACTGTTGCACATAAACAATGTGCTGAAGCCAATCTCTGCCAACAGCAGTAATTGTGCACTCAAATTACAATCCACGAATAATATTCTTTTATCAGCAGCAATTGTGTTTGTCATTGACCAGGCTGGCAACAGACAAACCGCAAGAGTTCTTTTGGATGCGGGTTCACAAATAAATTTTTGTACGGAATCATTTGCCAAGAAATTACGGCTTAACTTGACTAAATCCAACATACCGATTTCAGGTATAAATAATACCGCGTGTCATGCCACTAATCTCGCGTCTATACGCATTATTTCTCGTTATCAAAGATTTAGCTTCGAGGCAAAATGTGCTGTCTTATCTGCATTAACCCATAAACTACCAGCACAATCGTTTGACATAAATCAATTTAACATTCCAGACAACATTTGTCTTGCTGACCCAAATTTCAACATATCATCCGAAATCGACATACTGTTAGGGGCGCAATTCTACCTAGATTTAATTTTAGCCAACAAATACGTACGCGGTCCTCATTTTCCCATTATTCAGGAAAAAAAATGCTGTGAAAATCACTAAAACTATTTTATGGTTTTATTTTTTACTATAATTTACAATGGATTTTCACCAAGTAAAGGCATCAAGCATTCAGGAAACAAAGTTAGGCTACATTTTGGCAGGCAATTTGCCCAAACATTGCCTTTATAAGGGTCCTGCTGTTTCGTTCCTAGCTAGGAACAACAACGGTCAAATTTTGCAGTCTCTCGAAAAATTCTGGGAAGCAGAAACTATCCCTGATAATACACCTGATAACGAGTCAGCTTGTGAGGAGCATTTCGTGGGGTCTACTCATCGCAATCAGGAGGGTAGGTTCGTTGTTTCACTACCATTTAAGTCCGACCATCTCCAGTTGGGGGAATCTTATACCAATGCTGAAGCAAGATTTTTGAATTTAGAACGCCGATTCAGGCGTGATTCTAAGCTTACGCGCGATTACGCAAACTTTATTCATGAGTATAAAGATCTTGGCCACATGACGCTTATCGATAATTGCTCTATAAATTCTGGGGTGTCAAATACTTACTATCTGCCTCACCATGCCGTTTTTAAGCAGTCTAGCTCGACCACAAAACTGCGCGTCGTTTTTGACGGTTCGTCCAAAACTACCAATGGCCTTTCTCTCAATGACATATTGTTGGTAGGCCCGAATGTTCAACAAGACCTTTTTTCTATTCTTTTACGTTTCCGCATGCATAACTATGTTCTCATCGCCGACATCGAGAAGATGTATCGACAAATTCTTGTATCTGAAAAGGATTGTCACTATCAACGTATTTTGTGGCGTGACTCTCCCCTCGAACAATTTAAACACTTTGCATTGCGAACTTTAACCTACGGCATGGCTAGTGCTTCGTTTTTGGCCACTCGCTGTCTTATTCAAATTGGTAAGGACCATGAAGCTTCTTTTCCTGATGCGGCGTTAGCTATAACAAATGATTTCTATGTCGACGATTTGCTAACCGGTGCAGACACCATCTCTGATCTGACCAAGTTGAAATCTGATTTAGGTACGTTATTGAGTCAATACGGTCTCACGCTGCATAAATGGGCATCTAATGAACCCAGGGTGGTCTCAAGTCATGACAATTTATCACTCCCCTTAAACAAACAGGGCAATGTGCGTACCCTGGGCATTCTCTGGCATAACACTGCCGATTCATTCCTGTTTGACATTAAATCATTGCCCGTTGAATCAAGCATCTCCAAGAGGAGAATTCTATCGATTATCGCAGGCATATACGATCCACTTGGACTGATCGGTCCCATTGTCTTCTTGTACAAACAGTTTATGCAGCAACTCTGGCTTTGCAATCTTGGTTGGGATGAACCGATCTCCGGGCAATTACGTTTGGCTTGGCATTCATTGTGCGATAAATTGTGCCTGATTAGCAAAATTGTTGTCCCACATTCTATTCGTTGCAAGTTTGAGGCAAGTATAGTTGAATTACATGGTTATTCGGATGCTTCTGAAAAGGGGTTTGGGTGCTGTATTTATATTAGAGTCATTTAACAAAATTCATCGGCCTCTTGTCATCTCCTGTGTTCTAAATCTCGCATGGCTTCACTACGACAGGTGTCATTACCTCGCATCGAACTCTGTGCTTGCTTGTTGTTATCGCGACTCGTATCTAAGGTCGTTCCTGCGCTTTATTCGTTTATTAATAGTGTTCATTTATATTCTGACTCCATGGTGTCTCTTTACTGGATTCATGCCCAGTCCACGAGGTGAAAAACCTACGTCGCTAATCGTGTTGCCGAGATTCAGCGTCTTACGCAAGCCTATACATAGCATCACATCAATTCTAGACACAATCCTGCTGATATTATTTCTAGGGGGTGTCACCCTGACGTTTTGCGCGACTGTTCGCTTTGGTGGCACGGTCCCGCTTGTTTGTCTCAATCTTCCGAGTCCAATCCTTTTCCACCCTTTTTACCTTTTAATCCTTCGTCTTCTGAAGTCACTGCGGAAGAGAAACAAACCCCCAACCTTGCTCTAATGTCTACCCTGGCTACTGACCTTTCTAAGGACTTTTCTTCGTTGCACCGTCTGACACGCGTATACGCTTACTGTTTTCGGTTCATCAAAAATATTAGACTCTCCAGTGCTGACAAAATAACGGGCGCTCTTACCCCCGTCGAAATTCATCATGCTCTTAATTTCTTCATAAGACAATCTCAGTCGATCCACTTTGCTGCCGAGATTAATTGTCTTCGTGATGGGTCTTCTGTCTCTATCAGGAGTAAGTTGTCTTCTCTCGACCCGTTTCTTGATGAGTCTGGAGTAATACGCGTTGGCGGGCGATTACAGCAGTCGCAATTACCTTACGACACTAAACATCCTATTGTCTTGCATCCATCAGCTCATATTACTCGCCTTATTATTGAACGCGAACACATTTGTCTACTTCACGCTGGTGTTCAACTCGTGCATCACTCACTTCGTCAACGTTGGTGGATTATTAATGCCAGGTTAGTCATTCGCTCCATCATTCGTAAATGTGTCAAGTGTCTCAGGTTTAGTGCCAAACAGCAGGTTCAGAGGCTTGGTATTTTACCATCTCCTAGAGTCACTCCATCGCGGCCGTTTCTATTCTGCGCGGTTGATTACGGTGGTCCCTTCATGATTCGTCATGGCGGGCAGAAATCCAGAACTCTCTCTAAGGCATACGTGTCTTTGTTCATTTGCTTAGCAACCAGGGCCATTCATTTGGAATTGGTTTCCGACCTTACAGCCAGTGCGTTTATAGCTGCCTTATGTCGTTTTATGTCCCGCAGGGGCATACCCAGTCAGTTATATTCTGATAATGGCACAAACTTTAGGAAGGCCCGCAATGTTTTACATGACCTCTACAATCTTTGGCATAATAAGGATGCCACCTCATCAATCAAATCATTCACGGCCTCTCAGGGTATTCCATGGTCATTTATTCCGCCCTCGTCACCTCATTTTGGTGGTCTTTGGGAGAGCGGCATAAAGAGTTTAAAGTTTCATTTGCGCCGCGTGGTAGGCAAGTCTATACTCACCTTCGAGGAGTTTACGACAGTTTTGTCTCAGATAGAGGCATGTCTAAACTCTCACCCTTTATTTGCCATCTCATCGGATGTAAATGATCCGGTGCCACTTACACCTGGCCATTTTTTGATTTGCGCACCATTAACGGTGATACCGGACCCAGACTTAACTCATGTTCCTATCTCTCGTCTTGAACGTTGGCAACTTCTCCAGAAGTTTGTCCAAGTCATTTGGAAGGCTTGGTCTCGCGACTATTTACACCAATTACAACAACGTCACAAATGGAACTTCACAAAGGATAATGTTTCCATTGGGGACCTAGTTTTACTTATTGAGGATAACCTACCTCCATTAGCCTGGAAATTTGGTGTAATTACCGCCACATTTCCCGGCCCAGATAACTTAATTAGAGTCGTGGACATTCGCACGCCTACTGGTGTTTTGCGGAGACCAGTACATAAGCTATGTCTGTTGCCAGCGCGGGACGGGACTTAGACACAAGATTATTATGATCATTTAGCACAATGCTATTTTACTTGGCCATTGGCTTTATTACTTTATTATATGACCATTTGCTCAACTTAATTGTGATATGTATCATCACAACATTTTCATGACAATTTACACCATTGCGTGTTTCTATACTAAATTTGCATGTGACTTGTAAGTTCACAACCATGCACTGTGCTATCATCTCTATACTCATCATAGTTTCATGGTGGTATATTTGCTATTTTGTATTTATATGTTAATATTTTGTGTGGCATACTATGTCCTACACATTTACATTTTGATGGTATTGGGTATGTGTCATATTATCGGTGGTATTGTTTTATAAAAATTTGTTACATAATATTCGCATGGTTTGCAGTTATACTACCATGTATGCATTTCTTGCACAGTTGTTAATATGTGTGATTTATTGTTCTATGAATGTATTTCTCAATTGTTCAACTCATGTATTACATTTGTAACCACAGTGTCGTATTTGTTACTTATGCTATTGCATGTATTTCTCAATTGTTCAACTCATGTATTACATTTGTAACCACAGTGTCGTATTTGTTACTTATGCTATTGCACTTATTCATATTTGTAATTAACTAAATTGGTGTTTATTGTATTTATTATATAACTTGCATTTATGTAAAACATAATGTTTTTTGCGTCTACTGTCTGTAACCATGCCACGCCTAGATTTTATTTTTATATGGTATTTTGTATTTTGTGATTATGTATTGCACAATTAGTATTCCTGCTTAATTATGACATACATGTCATTACATATGTGCTTGCAATCAGTCAGCTATCTATAGCTTGTTCTCACACAACAATATATTGTAAATTCCTGAAACTTCAGGTATAGCATGACTCGTTCAACTTTATGACACCATGCTAGATTTACGTCTAAACATGTATAATTTGTGACAATTTATTTGTTCATTGTATGCAATACTCTGTACAGGTCTACTGGCCTCAACTATTTCACGGTAACCATCTATGACTTGCATAGGGTTACAATTTATCGGGCCATCATGTGATGAGTTTCCGATCATTCATTATTAAACATTGTCAAATTATGTACTTTCATGTTTTATGTCGTTCAATATTGTATACATACAATATATTTGGGCAATACATTGCCAGCGCTTACATTTTCAATCATGCATAAAATCATTTTGCACGCCAACCTTGGCCTACTAAACGCTTATCTTTATTAAAGCTTATCTTTATTCAAGCTTATCGCTAAACAACTAATGCACAACTGTTATCTAAGATTACAACTCAAGGTTCAATGCAGCCTATTGAGATTAACTTTCATTATTAAGAACTCTGTATTTTATATAATAAGTTACTAAAATGTATATAATAAGTTAATAAAATGTATTAAAAAATCTATTGATTTTTGCGGGCAGTTATGTACAGTAGCGCGGTAATTTTTGCATTTATAGGTTGGCTAATCTGCGCTTTTAATTTGCTCAATTCATGTCCGTACATCTGAACAGTTCGTTACATACGTTCGCTAGCGGCGGTCGGCCTTGCGCCCGCTGCTATCCTGTCACATTTTTCTTCTTTGTCGCGACAATTAATGTAGGCCTTAGGCCCAAGACTTTATATATGGCTTTCTAGGCCTTTTCATTAAATTAATTATTCAATGTAACGTTACGACTTGTATTTACAATACGCTCATTAGCCAATCTTATATTCAAAAGTGACACCTAACTATTTCAATGCTGTATATGTGAATAATTTTCAATAAATGTATTAACTACAGTCCACTCTCTCTTCATCATTTCTGCATCCTGACGAATTAATTACAACAGTAATTCAACAATTCACGAACACTTCATACTTAACAGTAACAATTTAAAGAGTATTTGATGCAGAATCTATAAGAATTTTCTTTTAAAGTAAAGTAAAAACAAAAAGATGACCGTTAAAGGTATTATGTTTAAATCCGTAGTTAAGATACAATAATAAAGAGATGTTTTTGCTAATATCCAGAGAGTGAATAAATTTATGTAACCTTGGGAAAAATTCCTGATATATACATTGTCCTAATTTGTTAATTTGTTGGTAAGTAATTTTTACTAACTACGGCAGCTAGTTTAATTAACAGCAACCAATTAAACTGGTTCCTTATGTTATAATGTCTTAACAGGAGAGACGTTATAAAATGCGCCACTCTTCTTGCTAATACTTTGCTATTGTTGTTCCAAAAATTATTGTGTACTATCTGCTAATTAATTAACAGTAACTTGCTAAAATGCGTAAATTTATTCACTCTGAATTTGAGAACAAATAAATAGAGTTTTAATTATAAAATAAGAATATTAGTATTAGGGAATCTCCTTAATAAGCAAGTCCCCACTGGTAAAAATATTCCATTTTAAACCTGTCGGTATTTACAGGCTATTTCATGTTAGATCCGTGACGAGGAATGTACGCTCTGCCCCGTAAACAAAATAAGTTATTTGAATGGCATTCCCAAATGGACAACATACGACAGACCTGAACAGGAAATAATCATGTTCCAGATTGTCCGAATTCACCCTCCTTTTGTTAACAACACATTGCCAGGGTAAACAATAAGACACCCTAATGCATACAATAAGCCTCCCCAACAGCTGATCTATTGTGCTAGTGTAAATACAATGAACTCTCCGTACGAAATTTCTTTCCACTATAAAAAGATATTATCACTTTGTCTCGACAGATAATTGCTAGAAGTACATCAAGTTGAATTGATTTGAGATAATTTAAATTTGATTAATTAGTATAAGATTCTTATTATCTATATATGTGTGTGTTTAAATGAATTCAAATTTCAGAAGTATTTAAAATAGATGATATAAGATTTGTCATACATAATACTATTATTTAAAAGTGATTATTACCACTACAATGGCTCAATTTAACCCCGACTTGTTGTTGAAAGACGAACTAAGCTATGAAGCTTTGTTACGCGGTCTCCCATACACAAACGTAACTGTCGCGGAGCTGCACAAAACATTACGCGAGAATAGACCAGAGAAACTCTCACTGTTGAATCGTTTAAGTGTGTTAGACTTCGAAAGTGAAAAGGAAACATGCTATCATAAATATACGGAACTTACCTCCATCGCACAAACCCTGCGAGATGAAAAATCCCCCGCAGTAATTTTAAGAACCACTCAAAGAATGGAACATCTGACCCGCCGCATCACCAATTTGTTGAATTGGCCCGGTGACAAAGTTACTCCACCGGACGCGCAAAAATTCGTGGAAGAAGCATTACAACAATTACCTGAGATAATGCGCGAATTACGTAGAAGGTCCGAATCATTTAGAATAGAAGAGATCGAAGAAGCAATGACAAAACTAAATATTTCCCCCACCCTATCTCCTACTCAAGAACATCAACTATTCAGTTGGAGCATCATGAATCTAGTTTGAGTCATTTAAAAGGTAATAAGCGACAAAGAATTCAAAAGGTAATAAGCGACAAAGAATTCAAAAGTTAATAAGGGAATTTTCTACCGTACTCACACCCAAGTTAGGATTGTCCAATCTAATCGAATACAAAATAAATCTAAGTGACAACAAAGTAATACGTCTTCACTCATACAAATTATCTCCACCCAAGATGGAAATAATGAGAAACCAAATCAACAAACTCCTAGAACAACACATCATTGAACCGTCAACTTCCCCATACTCGTCCCCTGCTTTCCTAGTACCTAAAGGAACTGACAAACATAGACTAGTCATGGATTATAGACAGCTGAATAAGAATATAGAATTTGAATCTATTCCCCTGCCTGACATTCACAGCGCGTTCCACTATTTTACCAAAGCGAAAATTTTCACCATAATGGATCTCAACCAGGCCTTCCACCAAATTCCACTAGCTGAGGAATCAAAACATCTAACTGCGATTGCTGTTCCATTTAATCTATATCAATTTACTAGGGTACCTTTCGGAATATCACAAGGAAGTTCGATATGTATCAGACTGTTAGAAAAAATATTCCATGACGTTAAATTTAAATTCGTATATCACTATCTTGACGACATAGTAGTATATAGTGAATCGATGGATCAGCATATTGATCACTTGCGTGAAGTATTATCAAGGTTAAAGAATGCTGGACTAACGGTAAATCCCAGTAAAGTAAATTTTGCAGTAAAACAATTTTCTTTCTTAGGTCATATAGTATCGCCCGAAGGTAAGGTTAGTATTGACCCCGAACGCACGCGCGCAATCCAAGAATTTTTACCACCTAGAGATTCCAAAGGATATAGCACATCACCAACAACAAGATCCTAATTTGAGTAAGATAATAGAACAAATAGATAAAGGAAATTATTCTGACAAGTATACCTTGAGTAAACGAGTACTTTGTTATAAAAAGGCTAACGGAAAGTCACTGAGAATAATAAACCCATGCTAATGGAATACTACCACTCATCAACCATTGGAGCTCATATGGGAATTAGGAAAACAATACATCATATTCGCAAGGAATATCATTGGGAAAACATGAACAGTGAAATAACTAAGTTCGTGAAACAATGCAAAATCTGTGCCCTGAGCAAGCCAGCAAGAATCAGTCAAGCCGGAAAATTAATCTCAGAAATCCCCACAACACCTTTTTCAAAGATATACATAGAATACATTTTAGGTTAGTTGTCTCCAATACGGATGTATAGTATATTTTCGGTTATATTTACGGATATATGGTAAATATCTATTATATACATAGACTTTTCTGGACCTTATCCCCGTTCTAAGTCAGGAAATACTATGCTATTAATTTGCGTGGACTCCTTCACTAAATTCGTGTGGATGTACTCTATGAGATGTGCCTTAGCATCTACAACAATAAAGATTCTACAAGAGAGACTATTTAAAGATTACGGTACACCAGTACACCTAGTATCTGACAATGGACCTCAGTTAAATCGAAAGAATTTAATAACATGTGTTTTAAATTAGGAATAAATCATATTACAGTCACTGCGCAAGGAAACCTAGCTGAGAGATACTTGCGGAACCTAAAATCAGCCTTAATATCTTATCATGCTAAAGATCAGACAGCGTGGGATCGAAATCTATCATGGATACAATTTGCCTTCAACTCGGCGTATCATGAAGGACATAAATCAACACCATTTGATTTACTGTACAAGTATAAACCGAACCACCCGTTAACCACAAAGTGGAAAATTCATGAGTTATTGCCCCACGAAATAAATGGGAATAATATAAGGAAAATATGGAATGAAGCTCGCGCAAATTTGAGATCGAATCTACAAAAATAACGGAAATATCATGAGCAGCATAATAGGAAAATAAAATACAAAATAGGTGATCTAGTCATGTATAAAACTCACCCTACGAGTAAAGCCGTTGATAGGACCACTTCCAAACTATCATACCGATGGTGTGGCCCCTACAAGATTCACAAATTCATCACCCCTGTGACAGTAGCGCTGTACAAACCCAATACAGATAATTATGTTCGCAGAAGTCATGTGTCTCAAATAAAAAATTGTTTTCTTGTGAAAATAAAGAAGGACGACTACGAGAAAGATAGTAAACTAAAATACTACCTAAGTATTAAGATTAAAATATAGGCAACATCCTATATCGTAATTGAGTCTAAACTCAAACACTTCGTACAAATACTAGCGAGGCCTGATCAACCTTAGCTAATGTCCTGCGAGAATAAAATAAATAATGAGAAGTCAGCTGTCGAACAACAAACCTCTACCGCAGTAAACTAAAGGTAATTCTATTGTTATTACAATATGTTATTGTTATTAATAACCTATAACATGTTACTCCTTGCGATGAACATGATAGTAGTAATACACTAAATTGTAGTTCACGTTTGCAACTAAGAGAAAGACAAAACTAGGAAATAAGAGGAGTAGTCGACAACAACAAAAAGTTAAAATAATCAGCAATTCGACGCATTGAATATTATAAAGGTGCGAAAACCCTTTTGTAAGAAAGTTAGAGAAACTTTAACCTTACAGCAATACTGTATATCTGTAAAAATGTAAACCGATACACATGAGAATACCTGAAATATGACGAAACCTACTCATGAGTGTAACTCCTTAAAACAAGTGAAGAAACTAAGCAAAAAACCGGTAGTAGATTTAAGAAATAGAAATATGGTAGATTTATGTATTTGTGTATTTTATGTGTTGTATATATATTGGATTTTAAGTATTTTGTATAGTATGTAAGATAATCAATTGATGAATCGAAATAACCTTGTGGAGAGAAATTTCAACACGAAGTTCCATGCCAAATATAATTGTATTTCATAGATATCTTTTAATACTTGCTAACGTCGCCCCGTCGTCTCCTTTAAGTGGAGGAGGATGTGACAATTTAATGGCAATTTAAATAGCACAAATAAATTTTTTGTTCTTATAACAAGTGAGAGTATAATCCACCTTCCCTCTGTACCTAGATACCTGTATCAACTTGTAAATAGGCTAGTACGAACATGCAAAGTACACTGTTATTAAGCGAAAACTAATAATCATTCTATTTAAATAAAAGACGTAATAATAATAAATGAAATACCTAACTCCTAACTAAGAAAAGGTAGGATAATTTATAGTAGTTAATTAATGGACAATTAATAATAATAAAAGAACGAACTACTTTTCTCTCGGCGTGTAAACTGCGCCAGCTTCCCTACTCTCTGCCGCTAAACTAACGCCAGTCGACCGAGAATCTCTGACATGTAAGCAGCTTGAAAATGTGTCGTGAAATTAAACTTACGTTTATGTTGCTAAAACAATGTAACAAGAAGTTAGTGTTTCTCATTTACATAATCCACATGTGGCTAAAACGAAATGAAACTTAAAACTAGTAATGTAGTTCAGATGTTGATAAAGTATTATTAATAAAAAAAAAACTTAGCCAACACATCTCTTTATGAAAAGTAAATGGTAAGATATGTTCCATACCATGTAAAAGGTAACATTAGTGCTGTTAAAAAATTAAATGTGAAAAGTGAACACCAACGTCAGGAGTGAAGTTACGACAACAACTGTACCAGCTCCAAGTAGCAGAATCCCAGCGTCATGACCTAGATCACAATTCTGAAACAACAAACTAAATGGAGGAACCAGAACGACAACGAACTACAGCCAGGAAAACCTACTGAAGAGGATCATCAAGACGACCCGCCGCAGATTCACGTTATACTCAGGTGACACTAAACCGTAACTTCTGTGCATATATTGTTTTTAACAACTACAACAAAGAGAACAGTAAAGTTTCTTGTAAAGACTCATTTAAATCACATAAATATTAGCATATTAATGTTTGTAGTTTCTGTAATGAAATAGTAGTAATCTGATGATGGTTAAAGGTAAAAGTTAATATAAAATTACATCAGACTATTCTTCAAATAGTTTGGATGATGTTGAAGTATGTTAGAATATTATAAAGTTAGAACCCGGATCCGTGGTAATCAAAGTAATACACAGCTGTATGATTTTGAGATAATAAGTGTAACAATTTAAAGAGTATTTGATGCAGAATCTATAAGAATTTTCTTTTAAAGTAAAGTAAAAACAAAAAGATGACCATTAAAGGTATTATGTTTAAATCCGTAGTTAAGATACAATAATAAAGAGATGTTTTCGCTAATATCCAGAGAGTGAATAAATTTATGTAACCTTGAGAAAAATTCCTGATATATACATTGTCCTAATTTGTTAATTTGTTGGTAAGTAATTTTTACTAACTATGGCAGCTAGTTTAATTAACAGCAACCAATTAAACTGGGTCCCTATGTTATAATGTCTTAACAGGAGAGACGTTATAACAGGACGTGGATGAGCGCGGGGGCGGGAACATTCACCTGCGCGCTGCACCAGACTCGCGCACGTCCTCACGAACGCTGTGCATTTGTGTGAATGGTACGTCTGTACACAAAACACAAGCTCGCTGCGTTTTGAAGTACAGTCGAGTGCATATAGGTCTACATAGTTTGTGTCGATGTTTTTTTATTAGTGTTATATAATTATTTGTTTCGTTTATTTTTTGTTATATTAATTTCAAACGACACCGTTTTCATTTCATTTTCATTCTCCTATATACATTTTTTCGAATCTCTAGGGGGGGCAGCTGCTCCCTTGGCGACGCCCTTGTATATATTTATACAATATAACTGTTATAAATATAACAGTTGTGTGTTTGGCGTCTGCAACAATTGTCCTGAAGATGACAATAAATATTGTCGAAACGTCGACGCAAAATTACTAAAAGTTGTATTATTGACCGATCCTCACTAACTATCCACTAAAACATTCACTGATTGACGGTCACTAAAAATTTAAGAATTTATATTTAACGATACAATTAAGCCAAATCTCGTACCAGTGATAAAAAAGATAATTCTTGATATAAAATTACTTCATATGAAATAAAATGTGTAAAAAATGATTAAAATGTAAATACTTTGACATGACGTACCACGATATTACCCAACCCAAGTGATTGAGCCAAAAAACACAAACATAAAGAAGGGAACCACGTAACATACTTATTAAAATGTAGATATTTTGACATGATTGAGCCGACAACCCAAACATACTTGAGAAAATGTGATTGACAAAACAATGATGGACATAGAACTAAAGGAGGACCAAACCAAGATGAAGAAAGAAGATGAAGATTATTGAAGAAGAAGAAGAAGAAGAAGAGGAAGAATGAAGAGGAGACAGATAAAACCCAAGGGGAAACTAACACACATATATAAAAGGGAAAGATTGTATGTTAAAGATAGAATACGGTCAATAAACCTTAAATAATTATATATTAATGAAACCAATGTTATTATTATTATTGATTTAACATATGTAACCATTTTTAAGACAATACAATTATAAAGCAAAGTAGTATAGGAAGAGTACATTAACCCTGTCAGAAAGGTTAGATTCAACCAAAACACAACTAGCCTAATATTGTTTATAGTAAACATAATACTAGAACAAAATAGTGAGAAATGGTAGGAAAAAGTATAGGGGTTACCCATTAAATAACACTAATTACAAAACAGTGAACCAAAGTGAAGTGTTTTAGTGAAGTGTTAATGCCCTATAAAATAGTGAAGGTGAAACATTCAAATTAGAATGCTAAGGAAATAGACACTCTTTAAAACATTGATAAACCACCAATGATTAGAGTGGAATTATAATTAATTGTATACCTAGAAGTAATTAAAAATAGTATTTAAAATTAATATAAGGAAAGCATGTGACATATCAGGGAGAAAGCCCAGTACCATAACTTGTGTTAACATGGCATGATAGGATAGAAGTAAAGTTTGTTATTAAAGATTACATTTATAAAGAATACAACACCCCATGTTGAAAGGGGAATCAACCTTAATAATATTAGAGAAGGTGACAATGTTTATCACCATACTTTATAAGACAAGATAGAAATCAATGTTAGTACTAAGAATAATTTATGATTATAAAGAATAGTTGATTCAATGTTAAAGAAGGAATATGACTGAAAAGGGACTTACAGTCCATAAACCTAACTATTATATTTTAAATGAAAAGTAATGAAAATTTATGTTGAATAATAATTAAAACACCAACAAACAAGTGAAGCCCATCAGGCTGAATTCAGAATGTAATTTAAAAGGGAAATACACTAGAAAACAATCATGGCTGTTTGTAACTAGAAAAACAGTTAACTGCCAAGAACATTTTAAATGCAAATTGTATCAATTTCACAAAAAATCTTACTAATCTAAGAACAGTGAATGGACAATGATTGTATATCAGTTATTTCTACACAGAAATATTATTGTAATAATTTAATTCAAGAAAGATATGTTATTTTTTAAATGTCGACTAATTAGACTATAGTTAAAGTGTAACAAAATATGACCTTATGAGGTATCATTGTAAACTTTGAAAGGAAAGAAAAATAATAGTGATGTCATTTATTATCCCAAAGGAAGTATAAGGGAATAAAATCATTGGGAAAATACTTAACAAATTTGAATAAAAATTCGAATATCTCTAACAATGTAAGTAAAGAGTAATGAAACAAGCATGGAATTATTAGTTACTATGACAACGAGTCATTTGAGGCTTATTTTTCCGTTAAATTATACAGACGCTGAAGAAACGAAGCGTGGGTACGCCACACAAGAAATTTGACAAACTAAAACTTTAATTTAAACAGTTATAACAAGTCAACTAGTGAATTCAAATGATCCCATGTGAAGAGACGTCGATCTGTACAGAATTAATGATGACCAGGAACGAAATCGAACAAACTAATTAAAGAAAAAACCCAGACCAGTTTGAAGAAGACGCTGGAAGCCTACAACCAGCCCAAATTCGAAAAATACACGCCTACCCATGATGACTCTCCAACATGAGACGAACTGATAAGTACCGAATAATTTCTTACTCCTAAAACCCCAAATCACTTAAATTATTTTCAAATGATAAAATTTCTCACTATTTAAAAGTAGTATTTTCTTTCAAAGGTAAAGGCATGATTTACTTATATTAAAAAACATTTATAAAGATAACCTTATTTGTAAACATAATCACTGTAACAGAAATACGACACTACGGAACAAATTGTACAAACACATTATAAATCCTAAGTACCTATAAGGTATAATAGTGTACTTTCTTTTCATGTAATCAACGTTTATGTCTATTTTCATGATCAAAAGAACTCCAGATTTTAAAAACATAGTAATTTGTTGACATAACGGAACGATAGTGTTTTAAAATCGAAATTTGCCAACCTTGAGATGTTTATGTTTCACGCTCTAAGCCGGGGCATAATATTATAATCTGTTTATGATTCAATTGTCATATTTATTAATAATTAAATTTGTATTAAAAGATACGGTACAACACAATATTCTCTTGTCATTTCATAGGATTTATTTTTGTAAAATATATGTGTGTTAGCGAAGTAGTAAGTATCAGCCAACTAGCGCTTGTTACGAGTGGCCGAGTCGACTACCTGTGTAGCAGCGGGAATAATTCGAATGCCACAGCTGTCCATGCTAATACCACATATTACTTTAAAAATTAAATGTTTTAATTGTTTTAATAAAAACAATTTGGCGCCACCCGGGAATCGTAATCCCTATGAATTGACAGGTAGGTTGTACTGGTGACATTGACAACGCTACGGACTCCAGTAGTGACGTCGATTTATGTAACAACCAGTGTGAGGCAAACACACTACAATCACACTAATACACCATATAAACAAGTGTGATACATTTTAACAGGTACGACCTCGTTATTACTGTTACATATTGACGAACCCAACGAGGGGCTTAAACAAGGCGGACGATAGTAATTTTTACATATTGACGCCAGCAACGTGGGACTTCACGAGTCAACACACACACACCTGATAAATTGTTACATATTGGCGACCAGCAACGTGTGGCTGGTAAGAATAACTAGCGGCGATCATGAACAGACACGGGATGGTTACGAGACGCAAAGGGAAGGAAACACCAAACCAAGAAGGAAACCCAGAAGAAGTGGAGGAAGTTGAAGAAGTAGAAATGGAGGAAACGACTGGAGAATTGTCAGAAGAAAACCTACAGGAGGACCAAGTGGAAAATCCAAATCCACCTGAACCGGAAATAGAAGCAGAAGTCATGGCAAACGACCAACCGGTCAAACCAACAGAAGAAACAAAATTAGATCACATGCTGAAGTTCATGATGGAACAATTTGGACAAATGAACAGGAACCAGGAAGAAACAAGGGAAGCTTCAAGGAAATTGAATGATAAATTAGAGTCATTATAAGAGGGAATGAATAAAAAACTGGACCAAAACAGTGAAGAATTGAAGAAGCAAATGAAGGTGATACACGAAGGTCAGGAGGCATTGGAGAAGAAGAGTGAAGAACTGAAGAAACAGATCAAGAAGGATCTGGAGATAGTAAACAAAAAGATGGAAACTAATCATGATATTCTCCAACGGAAAATCGAAGAAGAAAGTAAGAAAACCAAGGAGGAATGGAAGCAACAACTAGTCGAATGTCGAGAAGAGATTAGACAAACGGTAACAGAGACCAACGAAACAGTAGTACAAATCAGGGAAGAATTAAATAATAAAATTAGTAACGTTGAAGAGGAAGGTAAATTGAGGGCGACGGAATTCTACCAAGTCCTTACTGAAGGGTGCCAAAAGAATAAACAAGAAGTGGTCAAGGAAATGGAGGAGAGGCACCAAGAGCTACAACTGGATGTAAACAATCGGGTAGAGAAGGTGTATACCATCATAGACAAAATCGACGGATTGACCCGAGAAAACCGAGAAAAAATCCAGGGAATCAACATGCGAGAGAAACAGATGCAGGAAGAATTAGATGCATTAAGAGAAAAACCAAATAATCACACACAGTTCATAACCAGTGAGAACAGAGAAATGATTAATTTTCGTAGCTACAGGAGAAACCCGATAGAATTCCTCAAACGGGTAGAAGAGTTAATAGAGAAGAACCGAGAAACCAGATGGCCTAGTGTGAGGAGTATGATCGACGAGATGTTTCGTGACACCCATGACAATAGGTGGACAGCCACAAGACCTGAAATAAATGATACTCAAGAATTCAAGAAACAGTTCAGAGAGAAGTATTGGTCCAAATCAACACAGAATGTGGTCCGCAATGACATCAGTAACGGAAGGTACGAGACACAAGGAGGACACACGTTGACATCGTACTTTCTGGGAAAGGTATGTTTAGCCAGAAATTTGGAACCCAGGATACCGGAAGAATCGTTGGTGATACAACTGGGTTACCATTACGAAGAGGCCATCCAAAAGGCCAGGCGACAAGGCCAAATTAAAACAATCCAAGGAATGGTTAGCTTACTGGAAGACCTGGAGAACGATAACCAGTATCGAAAAAACAGGATTACAAACCAGAGATACAATAAGTGGAATGAACACAATAATACACCTAATTTGCAGGGACCATACAATTATCCACAAGACAATAATCGAAATAACTGGGGCCGGAATAACAATAATAATAATGCAGAACCAACATTCCATGGAAACGATCAGCATCGCCATCCAAATAACCAGCCTGGTAACCGAGGACAACAGAACAATCACCCAGGAAGTCCAAACAATAATAGAAGCGGCCCAAATAATAACAACCGACCGAGTGAGAATTATCGAGGAGGAGGACCTGAACAACGTACCAACAGTCACCCCAATGACCACAATTACTACGGCAACCGGTATCATCCCAATTACCAGTACAACCGAGGACCCGGGGGCAATCCAAATAGGAATGACAATCGATGTCATGTAAATTTTATTAGTGGTAGAAGGCGGAATAACCACCGAAGATACAATTCAAATTGGCACCAAGAGCCATGGTACAATGCATCCAACGAGACTGACAACAGACCATCAGTGAACAGGAACAATGAACCACTACAAAATGGAAATAACCAGCAAAATGTGCCGCACAATGAAGCGAACGACCAGCCAAGCAACCTGGCCGTCAGCCAGCAGCCACCTTTAAACTAAAAGGGTCAGTGATAAAGTATGAACGCCCTTCACATGACCAATCACTTGGGTTGATACGTCAAACAATGTCAGATAAACAAACTAAAGGAATCACGATAATTTACAACTATTATTTAAAAAATATTCGAGAAGAACTTCTCGAGGAAGAGGCCACTCAATTACCACAGAACAATAGTGAAATTGTTCATATAAAGGCAACAATAAACGGTACCATAACCAGTATCCTGGTAGACACGGGGTCTAATATCTCTCTCATTAACCAACCTGAGTTAGAAAGAATTCAAGCTCACTCTCGAACACCAATACCTACATTGCCAATAAATAATATAGTCATCATTGGCGCAACGGGCAAACAGAACAGAACAGTGAAAAAGCAAGTGTCATTGGAACTAGATAATCTAGAATCCACCATCTCCATTGTATTTCTCGTGGCAAATGGGCTACCTTTCAATATGCTCATCGGATGTGATATACTAAGAAAGTATTCAGCAGTAATAAACCTGCAGAAAGGAGTAGTGTTGTTAAATTCAGAACAAGGAACCTGGTCCGCGAACATTATCAATTGTGTACCAAGTCCAACTGCTTTAAGCCAAAACACAGAACTGAAAAGTTATCATTGCCAGAGGCATGAGCCAGATGTTACCATAGTAGAGGAGGAGGAGCGTAAGACCTTATGGAACCAGAAGTTGGAAGAGATTATCACCTTCCAAAGGGAACGGCCTATGCAGGAGATTAGTAAACAACAATCCAAAAAATTAATCGCCATTTACAATGAATATCAGCATGTATTTTCGAACATCCCCGGAAAGGTTAAGGGATATCAATGTAAAATTCAATTCCGAGAACCAGTGGACTTCCACCGGAAATCATATCCAATAGCACATTCTCTAAAAAACGAAGTTAGAATGGAAATAAACAGAATGATTGCCGAGGATATAATTGAGTACAGTCATTCTCAATATACCAGTCCCATAGTTGCCATCCCCAAGAAAAATGGCAAGGTGCGAATCTGCCTCGACGCACGAGAAATAAATAAGATGATTATAAATGACAGAACCTCACCAGGAGAAATAGAAGAAATTCTGAAGAGATTCCACGGAATCAGATATATTAGCACTTGGGATACTGTATGTGGGTATTGGCAGGTAGAGCTGCACCCACACAGTAGACAATACTTAGCATTCTTATTCGACGGTAGAAACTACCAGTTCAAAAGACTACCATTTGGACTAATAAATTCAGTAGCAGTGTTCGTGAAGTGCATGGACCAAGTGTTAGGTCAAGAGGCACTGGAATTTACTACAGTGTACGTTGACGACCTACTTATTACGTCAGCAAACTGGGACGAACACTGTGAAAGAGTCAGACATGTGTTGGAAAAATTATCTAACAACAACATCACACTTAAGTTAGACAAATCAAAGTTCATTGCTAAAGAAGTAAAATTCTTAGGATTCAACCTAACTGAAGAGGGAATCTCTCCATCCCAAGAGAAGGTTGACGCCATACAAAATTTCCCATCACCAAGAAACAAAAAACAGTTGCAATCCTTCCTAGGGGTATGTAATTACTACAGGAAATTTCAGACCAACTACTCCCTCCTAACAGCTAAATTTTCCAAGCAATTATCTTCAAAAGAAAAATGGACGTGGGGAGTGGAACAAGAAGAAGTGTTTAAATTAATCAAACAAAAATTTGTTGACACTGTTATTTTACACCACCCTAATTTTGCAAAACAGTTCTATCTAAACTGCGACGCTAGTGATGTAAGTCTAGGCGCAGAATTATACCAAGAAGACGAAGATGGCAATCACCTAGTCATTAGCTTCACCAGCCGAATACTCAATAGCTGTGAGCGTAACTATAATGTTACAGAAAAGGAGTTGCTCAGCATAGTATTCGCGTGCGGCAAGTTTAGGACGTACATACTTGGATATAATATAACGGTCCGAAGCGATCATAAATCAATATCGTTTCTAAAACAATGTAAGTTGAATCATGGCCGACTTACTCGATGGATACTTGCCTTGCAAGAATACCACATTACATGGGAATATATTCCAGGACGAAAAAATATAGTGGCTGATGTATTGTCCAGAATAAATGTAGTAAATCAGACATTTGAAGGAGAAAAGGGGAAGATAGCAAAAGTGTATTATATGTTGAAGGATAGAAAAGACCTGGAAGATATTATGAACCAAATAGTGTTGCAACAAGAGCAAGATACAAAAATATCCAACATCAGAAGAAGACTGATGGAGTCTGAAACCATTATTAACCAATTTTACTGTGTGTACAACAATATTTTATTTATGAAAACAAGAAAAAACCAAGATACTTGGAAACTGGTAGTCCCTCAATCATTGGAAAATCAAATTATCAAAGATTATCATGTGAGATACGGCCACATGGGAACAATTAAAATGGTAAAAGCATTAGAAGAGGATTTGTTTATAAAAAATATTGCAAGAAAAGTAAGTAAAAACATAAAAACCTGCACATTGTGTCAGATGGTCAAAACCAATAACGAAAGGAAGGATGGAACGATGATACCCATCACATCAAGTGCCAAATTAGAGAAGGCGTTCCTCGACATATGTGGACCATTCCCACGTAGCGGAGGACGACACGGCTACAAATTCATTGTTATCATACTTGACCATTACACCAAGTACACCAAATTATATGCTATAAACAGAGCCACAACAAGGAAAATATTAGACATTATAAAAAATAAATACATTATAGAAATTGGAAGACCGTGCATGTTAATAACAGACCACGGAACGCAATTTAAAGGAAGAAAATGGCGAGAAGAGTTATTAAAATTAAATATTAAAACTTATAAAACATCAGTCTACCACCCTAGCAGCAATCCCGCAGAAAGAATGTTGAGGGAGGTGGGACGCATTTTGAGAACTTATTGTCATAACAACCAGAGAGAATGGTACAAATATTTACCTTCAACCGAAGTGTTTTTAAACATTAGTTACCACCAATTCACTGAGAGTACGCCTTACTTGATGATGTTCGAGAGGAAGCCAAACAGAGAGATACAAGAGATAATAGAATTCCCAAAAGACCCAGAAGACCCGTATGACAAAAATAAATGGTACAGCCTAATAGTAGAAAAAATTGAGAAACAAAAGGCCAAATACGCAAAGAACCAACCCAAAATAATCAAATATAAAGAGGGAGAAAAAATACTAATCAAAAATCGTGAACTGCCAAGTACAATGGAAGGTATAGCAAAGAAATTATTGTTGCTATACACTGGTCCGTATATCATCACAAGAGACAATGGTAATAATACTTACCAAATCAGTAATATCAATACAAGGAAAATCAAAGGAGTTTACAATCAAACTTCAATAAAAAAGTTTTACGTGGAAGAATAAAACCATTGTGAAATGAAACAAATTTCAAAATTCTAAAAGAGATTGTAAGAGCAGCTCACTCAAATATTTAGATGATGTATGCGGAACAATAAAAAGTTTTAATGAAAAAAAAAAAAAAAAAACAAAGGAAACAGTTACACAAATTCCTTTCAATTTAAATCAGTTTAAAATATAACAAGAAATTGATATATGAAGTATGAAGTAAAAAGTGAGATAATCAGGAATAAGTTACACACATTCCTATGTAATAAAAATGTAAGAAGCACAAACTTACAATTATAATTAAAAACAAAAAATAGCTAAAAAGGAATACGCTACAAACATTCCTTTAAGGTAAGACCATTAACTTACCAAAGAATTATCAAAAATGATGTTGAATACAGAATAAAATAAACAAAAATAAAATCAAGTTCAAATTACTGAGATAAATACTTGAAATTATACTGAACCGAAAGTATTATCAGAAAAAATAAATAAAACTTTACCTGGTACAAGGAGAGAGAGAATTGTATATAAAACCAATATACAGATATGGCTAAAGCAGAATCATGCTAAATGTCTAAAACAATTAAGATGATCACAACGAGCATTGAAAACAAAATAATGAAAGGTGAGATATGATGAAATTAACATATGAATAAAGATAAAATTTCTCAATATAGTATATGAGTAGATGATAGTGTATAGTTAAGGTATAGCGGAAGGAAGAATGAGTAGTAATGATAAAGTGATCTAAAAACAAACCACAAGGTGGACAATCCCAATTATATTATTATATTATTATTATTTAAGATTGACTGTTGAAAAGTCCAGCAATCTATGTGAACTGAGTAGAGAAGATGTGCCTCTAGTCTCAGAAAAATGAGTAGTAATGGGAGAAACCAGCTACTATATAAAGTTAGGGAAAAAATTTGTGTATGAGGGAATATGCACCAATGGAAATAAATAAAAACAGATCCAAACAAAATGGAGTGAATTAAGTAAGAAAAGAAATGGAGAATGGAGAAACAAACAAGGAAGAGAAGGAAAAAAGTTATATATAACTGATAATTTCATAAAACACTATGCTAGTATTTTATTAAAATGATCAATTTTAGAGGAGAGGCATTATGTAACGATACAATTAAGCCAAATCTCGTACCAGTGATAAAAAAGATAATTCTTGATATAAAATTACTTCATATGAAATAAAATGTGTAAAAAATGATTAAAATGTAAATACTTTGACATGACGTACCACGATATTACCCAACCCAAGTGATTGAGCCAAAAAACACAAACATAAAGAAGGGAACCACGTAACATACTTATTAAAATGTAGATATTTTGACATGATTGAGCCGACAACCCAAACATACTTGAGAAAATGTGATTGACAAAACAATGATGGACATAGAACTAAAGGAGGACCAAACCAAGATGAAGAAAGAAGATGAAGATTATTGAAGAAGAAGAAGAAGAAGAGGAAGAATGAAGAGGAGACAGATAAAACCCAAGGGGAAACTAACACACATATATAAAAGGGAAAGATTGTATGTTAAAGATAGAATACGGTCAATAAACCTTAAATAATTATATATTAATGAAACCAATGTTATTATTATTATTGATTTAACATATGTAACCATTTTTAAGACAATACAATTATAAAGCAAAGTAGTATAGGAAGAGTACATTAACCCTGTCAGAAAGGTTAGATTCAACCAAAACACAACTAGCCTAATATTGTTTATAGTAAACATAATACTAGAACAAAATAGTGAGAAATGGTAGGAAAAAGTATAGGGGTTACCCATTAAATAACACTAATTACAAAACAGTGAACCAAAGTGAAGTGTTTTAGTGAAGTGTTAATGCCCTATAAAATAGTGAAGGTGAAACATTCAAATTAGAATGCTAAGGAAATAGACACTCTTTAAAACATTGATAAACCACCAATGATTAGAGTGGAATTATAATTAATTGTATACCTAGAAGTAATTAAAAATAGTATTTAAAATTAATATAAGGAAAGCATGTGACATATCAGGGAGAAAGCCCAGTACCATAACTTGTGTTAACATGGCATGATAGGATAGAAGTAAAGTTTGTTATTAAAGATTACATTTATAAAGAATACAACACCCCATGTTGAAAGGGGAATCAACCTTAATAATATTAGAGAAGGTGACAATGTTTATCACCATACTTTATAAGACAAGATAGAAATCAATGTTAGTACTAAGAATAATTTATGATTATAAAGAATAGTTGATTCAATGTTAAAGAAGGAATATGACTGAAAAGGGACTTACAGTCCATAAACCTAACTATTATATTTTAAATGAAAAGTAATGAAAATTTATGTTGAATAATAATTAAAACACCAACAAACAAGTGAAGCCCATCAGGCTGAATTCAGAATGTAATTTAAAAGGGAAATACACTAGAAAACAATCATGGCTGTTTGTAACTAGAAAAACAGTTAACTGCCAAGAACATTTTAAATGCAAATTGTATCAATTTCACAAAAAATCTTACTAATCTAAGAACAGTGAATGGACAATGATTGTATATCAGTTATTTCTACACAGAAATATTATTGTAATAATTTAATTCAAGAAAGATATGTTATTTTTTAAATGTCGACTAATTAGACTATAGTTAAAGTGTAACAAAATATGACCTTATGAGGTATCATTGTAAACTTTGAAAGGAAAGAAAAATAATAGTGATGTCATTTATTATCCCAAAGGAAGTATAAGGGAATAAAATCATTGGGAAAATACTTAACAAATTTGAATAAAAATTCGAATATCTCTAACAATGTAAGTAAAGAGTAATGAAACAAGCATGGAATTATTAGTTACTATGACAACGAGTCATTTGAGGCTTATTTTTCCGTTAAATTATACAGACGCTGAAGAAACGAAGCGTGGGTACGCCACACAAGAAATTGGACAAACTAAAACTTTAATTTAAACAGTTATAACAAGTCAACTAGTGAATTCAAATGATCCCATGTGAAGAGACGTCGATCTGTACAGAATTAATGATGACCAGGAACGAAATCGAACAAACTAATTAAAGAAAAAACCCAGACCAGTTTAAAGAAGACGCTGGAAGCCTACAACCAGCCCAAATTCGAAAAATACATGCCTACCCATGATGACCCTCCAACGTGAGACGAACTGATAAGTACCGAATAATTTCTTACTCCTAAAACCCCAAATCACTTAAATTATTTTCAAATGATAAAATTTCTCACTATTTAAAAGTAGTATTTTCTTTCAAAGGTAAAGGTATGATTTACTTATATTAAAAAACATTTATAAAGATAACCTTATTTGTAAACATAATCACTGTAACAGAAATACGACACTACGGAACAAATTGTACAAACACATTATAAATCCTAAGTACCTATAAGGTATAATAGTGTACTTTCTTTTCATGTAATCAACGTTTATGTCTATTTTCATGATCAAAAGAACTCCAGATTTTAAAAACATAGTAATTTGTTGACATAACGGAACGATAGTGTTTTAAAATCGAAATTTGCCAACCTTGAGATGTTTATGTTTCACGCTCTAAGCCGGGGCATAATATTATAATCTGTTTATGATTCAATTGTCATATTTATTAATAATTAAATTTGTATTAAAAGATACAGTACAACACAATATTCTCTTGTTATTTCATAGGATTTATTTTTGTAAAATATATGTGTGTTAGCGAAGTAGTAAGTATCAGCCAACTAGCGCTTGTTACGAGTGGCCGAGTCGACTACCTGTGTAGCAGCGGGAATAATTCGAACGCCACAGCTGTCCATGCTAATACCACATATTACTTTAAAAATTAAATGTTTTAATTGTTTTAATAAAAACAATTTGGCGCCACCCGGGAATCGTAATCCCTATGAATTGACAGGTAGGTTGTACTGGTGACATTGACAACGCTACGGACTCCAGTAGTGACGTCGATTTATGTAACAACCAGTGTGAGGCAAACACACTACAATCACACTAATACACCATATAAACAAGTGTGATACATTTTAACAGGTATGACCTCGTTATTACTGTTACATATTGACGAACCCAACGAGGGGCTTAAACAAGGCGGACGATAGTAATTGTTACAATATATATATATTGTGACAGGATGAATAGTCACAATATGACAACCGTCACATATGCGTATAGCAAAATAGAAAATACAGTGCATAAAGCAATGCTCTGCTTAGTATAATAAGAAACAATGTATAAAATTAAGTAAATAGAGTTAAGAAAGTATAATAATAATAATAACTGTGTAATTGTGTATCAATATTTCAAATGTAAAAACAGTTTAAAACGAACCTATCAGAGCGTGAACAACAACCCATGACAGTTGATAAACCAATAAGGGTAGAGTGTCATTAAACTAGCGGGAAAATACAGGGCGACGTCGCTAACGCGCTCAAAGCACTTCAGTCTGCATTAAACCACCGGTTCGAGTAGTCCGCTTTAAAACACTAGTTCGGAAAGTCTATGTTAAACAACCAGTCCGAGTAGTTGCAGTAAAACACTAGTACGGAACATCGGTTTTGAATTACTAGCCCGAGCAGTGCGTAGTGAGTAAAATCACGTGACAAGTTAAACTTAAAAACACTCGAACTTAACGTGAAAGCGACTCCGTTCAAATAAATCAACAATAGCGTGAAAATAGCATCTGAACGTAAAAATTCCACAACAGGGAGCTGAGGACATATCCACATCAGGGAGGCTGTTCACACCAGAATCCAGGAAAGCTGAGAACACTCCACATCAGGGAAGCTGTACACATATCCACACTATGGAGACTGGATGAACAAGAAGAGGAACAATTGGAACATTCAAACCCAGAAACGCCCACGAGATAGACGCCGGAGCTACAATAACAAGTAGAGTATTAAACATTTAAGTTTGAATTCAAAAAGACAGTAAATAAGAAAGAGAACAATTTCAGAGACTATAAAAAACAAATTTATGTAATTAGTAAAGTAAGATAACAGAGCAAATTGAAGTAGAGTCATTTAAAGAGTTAAAGTAAAATAAAAAAGAAAAAACATTAAACACAATTCTTATAATAACTAAAGAGTTAGAAGTAATTATTTAAAAAATAACACCCATCCATCACATTCTCACACACAGGTCTACAGAATATAAGTATAGCAGAGAAGTAAAAGTAAATTCAGTTAAGGTAAGTCTAATTAAAAATTGCATTGGTCTTTGTGTGTGTAAACTGAACAGTATTAATACTCGCTGTTGCCCAAAATTGGCGATACCAGTAAAACACACCAACAAAGTCCAGTTGCAATATATTAATCTGCTTACCTTTATGTGTGTCTTCAAATTAGACACTACACTCAGCAAAGTTTAATATATTTGACCTTGGGCACACACATCAAGCAATTAAAAGTTAAATTAAGACCGTCTACTTTCTCAGTATGTTCATAAAATCTATAAATTTGTAGCCAATGTGATGATGCCACATTAATATAAAAATAATAAATGATACGGATTATAAATTTGTGAAAAAACAAAAATACCGGTATGTAACAAAAAACTACTCTATTTACACAACAATCAACATAAAACTGTAGAAACACAACAATAAAAATTACCACTATGCTGACTGCACAAATATAAAAATGACAAGCACATGAGAATGGACAGTGAATGATAAATTGGTGGAATTGAAAATCTGTTTAAATTAACCTCCTTTGTGATATCTGGGTAGTAGGAGGAGTGAAATTTGGCATTCTTTGAACTAGCAATCATTGCTAAACATTTATGACGCGCTCGCCTAGCAGCTGATAAATGTTGCCGGTTCGTGTCACCAAATGAACACTTGCAATATTCAGCACATATAAAGCAATTTCATTTTAGATCTCAGCCTGTTATTAAAACATACGTTAGCAACACTGTATTCCCACTGTTTCAGATGTCAAAACAGAAGTTATTTGTTGTCTACTTCTCTGGGGTAGTCATGCGAATAATTCAACAAAAGCCATGACAACAAAGAGACAAAGGAGACCTAACGGTGACATGAGGCAAAACCAGTCCATTCTCTGCCAAAGGATAAGGAATACTTAGAATAAACTTTCTCCAACATTGACTTCAACAACTATTTTGGCTACTGTACCACTTGGGAAAAAAATAACTCATTAATTTTTCAATCGTTAACAAAAAAAATTAACAATTAAGTTAAAAAGTTAACAAAATGTAATGATTAATTTAATAATTTTGTTAATGATAAATTTAATCATTAACTTTTTTATCATTAATCCCAAGTCTGTGTATACGTTGTATAAATATCTCTTTAAAGCATGTCGCTGCCTTTTGTAACTGTCAATCTGACTGGGTACCAAATGTCAATGAGTCAAGCACAGCAGTCCTGGTGACTCTTTTTATTTTCATGATTGATAGTGATGTTAAAATAATATAAATACAAATGTTTATAATAAACTGGCTGACAATAGAAAATCAGATAGTAGAATAGAGCAGTCTCCTGAAAGAAGTTTTTAAAAGATTTCAAAAGATGAACAAAATGATACCAGAAGTGTATACTGAGTGGAGTATTTTGAAAGCAACAAAGATAAATAGTTTTTAAAGAAATTAAATGTTCTATATAAAAACTTCAGAATGTTATTGGCCAAACTTTGTTTAAAAATATCTGGACCTTAATACATATAAACATGGTATACCTTCGATTGTCTGAGCTGATGATTTTGTTACAATTTCCTTAAATAAATGTCCATTAATCATATCAATATCCAGATTACCATCCACACTGAACCCTGACTCAAAGACCTTCTTGCCTGTAGCACAAGATAAAGTATAATTTAAAATGCTGTAAAAGTACAGGTAAATTAAAATTTGTATTGAAGAAACTACCATCATGAATCAAGACATAAAATTACTTATAGCTCTAAAACTCTACACATGCTATAAAGAACTCTTATAACTCAAAACATTCACAAAATGCTATAAATATAAGTTCAGATATTTAAAATTATCACACCTGAAAAGGTAACATCTATGTCACTCTTATACACAACATTCTGTGCAAATAAATCCCAATCTTGATTAGACACTGGTCCGTGAACATGCATCATACCAAAAGTAACTTCATCCTGTATTCAAAAACATGTACATGATTAAGACTCATTTTCTGTGATAATCATTCATAACAATATATAATAATGATAAATAAAGGATGTAGGAAATATTAATACACTTTTGTAACAATTTGTAGTTTGAACTGCTTAAAACTACAAGTGAACTATGACAAGTGTGTACATGATGAGTGACTATGTCTGTAAACTTCTCCTGCCAGACTAAATTCTCATAGTAATTTTACTGGTAATATTTTATTTAATTATTTTCTAATTATATTTAATTATTTTATTAAAAAAATTATTTATGGACTTGTAGATTCTATAAATAATCTACACAAGAAAATACAGATATATTTACTTCATTGAGCATTAAGTAATATACATTTTAAAATGACTGTACAGTGGCATGGTCTTTCTCTAAAACTGTAGACTGTCGACCAGCAGGTCCTGGTATGCCATCAGGGAGAAGTGTTGCTCTCCATGGTCAAGTATACTCACATACTTAGGATAATGCATCAGGCCAGCTAGTGTTAAATAAAAAGATGGGGCCATATTATCATGATAGGACACAGTTGCATGCACATCCTTTATAAATTAATAATGTGTGGCAAAATGTCTCATACCTTAAGTCAACGTTTTATTTATATTGGACACCTTTCAACAAAACATACTCAATGGAGTTTACAATATAAAGAATAAATAGACTTAATCCACTCTACAGTAGTTATAGTACAGTATAATATAGTATAATATAATCCACTCTATAGTATAGTAACACTAGTAAAGTAGTTATACAGGATAATCAGACAACTATTAACTTAATTAATGAGACAAAATAATTAAGTGGTACTCTAGTACTATGTATTTACCAAAAATGTGAGTGAGCCATTAATGTAGTTGTTGCTTTGAAGCCAAACAGCGTGATGTGCTATGTCAGTTATGTTGTAATGATCGGAGATACCTCGTTTACTGTTTATATTACCATGCACATGCAGTTCTACACCATCAACAGAACACATTAATACAAATATTATAAATACAGAAGAGCATCAATTAACCAAAATAATCAGTAAATAAATTTTCCAACAAATTTTTGAAATATGTTAAATAAAAATAAAGTTTACTGAGGAGATGAAATAAACAAGGAATCTATAACACTGTAATACTTAATGGGTTTGAATGTTCTCTGAAATTTACATACAATCCTGTTGGGTTTTGTACAGTATAGGTTTCCATTGTATTATTTGCTTTCCTTAATTCTTCACAAACTTTGAAACATGCCTTCCATACTCTAAAAAATATGAGGTATATTAACATTTAGTAAGGTGAGAATAAAACAAAAATTATTTTAAAAAATTTATTACATAGAAAATATAAGTACATCTCTTAGTTACTTTTCATAATCACTATTTCAATGAAGGTACTTATTGTACCAAGACACAAGTTTTTCTTTATTCTCATCAAAGAATATCTGATCATTTAGCCAAGCATTCACATTGACCTTCAATTCCTCATCACTCATAAACTACTGCCCTCCTAACCACTGTTTCTTTCGGGTGAAGAAATGGAAATCTCTTGGCACTATCCAGATTGTACAACCTATGTTTGAACAGCTCCCATTTGAAGTTCCAGAGGAGATCCTGTGTCCATGTCACATTGTGAGGGCAAGCATTTTCCTGGAGAAGAACACTACCTGAACATTCATCTTCTCTTGTTTTGTATTGCCTTTTGTAGACGTTGCAGTATGGTGCTGAAGTGATAGTCATCCCACGTTCACAGAATTTGGTTAACAAAACACCTCCTTGAACCCAAAAAATAGTAGACTTAAGTTTTTTGTTGGAAAACATTTGCTTAAACTTTACTAGATTGCCTGGAGACTATGCTTGGACTGTTCCACTGATTCCACAATCCACTGATTGGACTGTTCTTTTGTTTTGAGACTTTGGCATTTTACCTGTGTCTCATCTTCTATCATAGTCTTGTCCAGAAAATCTCTCCTGCCTTGTGGTAGCATTGCAAAAATTGAAAGCTGTGCCCATTCTCTGAGACTTATGGTTGTATGTGAATACTTTCAGTATCCACCATGAACAAATTTTGCTGTAGCTAAAGTTCTCAGTTACAGTGTCATAAAGAACTGAACTTCAGATTTGTGGAAATTGCATACGGCTCATATATGTGAACCCGTGCCTTTCACGAACTACTTGATTAATTTTTGCAACAATTACTTCTGTTACTACAGACTTTCTACCTTTGCTCACCATGGATACCAGTTTGCCCTTCTTTAAACTTTCTGCTTCATTCTCACACACAACCATCGCTCATAAAATTGTTGCCATAAACATTACTCATTAGGTGATGAACTTCAGCTGTGTTATGCCTTTTGGTAACAAGAAAGAAATGATGGCACAAATTTGCTCTTGGCGGGCACTTCGACTGTATCTGATATGTTTACATGTTTGCTACTCAACAATAGCTGACCAGCAGAAGTTTACTTAGTGGGAGTGGCAGAATCACCACTACACATGTGCTGCATATCTCCACTACAGTCTCATTCACGGATTCTCTGAGGTTGAAAGAAAATATTCCTCGTTCATATCGTGTTTTTCTGACAACATACACAAGTGATTTTAATTTTTTGATTTTATGTCTAGTATTACATTAATACAATAATTTGTCCACTTTTTGCAGTATATATGGATTGTTTCAATAAGGTTCTAAGAAATATCCTTCTTTAAGAAATAACTGTTCAATTACGTGGAAAATTTGCTTATCAAAAAGTCCTGATACTAATTGTTCTGAGTTCTGAATAACTGATGCTCTACTGTACTGTACAACAAAAATTGTGAGAAACGGAATGTAATTAATGTAATTCTATTATAAAAATTCACATGGACAAAAAGCCTTAGCACTTTCTTTAAAATGACAAATTTCATTATTAACACTCTGAAACACATATGTTACAGTTTCAACAAATATTCTATCATAAAGAAATTGTTTAGTTTAAAAATAAACATCAGCCATCATTGTTTCCTTTAAGAATTAAGACCACTGTTCTTTTTTTTTAGACTTTGGTTAGAGTGTGAGCATTTGGAAGGTCCCTCATGTCAGAAGAAGAACACAGAAAGAAAATAAAAAAGTGAGTACTCAGTAAGAGCAAATTATATTTCAGGATGTTGCGAATTTATATAGATACAACATAAAGAGCATCACTGGATACATACAGTGTAAGGCTTGGAGATGACTCAGTCATCAGATGCTGTTCAGAGTGTTGGGAAACTGTTGCTTTGCCTTAACACATGAAAAGTGTATTATCTGAAGCCATCAAGAAAAAAAGTAATGTGAACAAAAAAACTGAAGGATGCAAAATATGCATTGATCATCAGTATAAAATCCGGTTATTAAATTTCAAGACTGTCAATAAGTCTTGATACCATACTGTCAATAATAAGATTGTCAACAGCATACTGATAATCATGCCAATCATGAAAATGTTCAATATTGTTATGATGGTCTGATTCTCATATGGTACAGTGGAAAACAAAATACAAGACACCAATGAAATCACTAATAACTAGTTTTAATTATCACAATTAATAATTTGTAATCAACAAGATAGTCTCTTGCAACAAGTCAAGTAAAAATTGTCCACACACAATAATAATGTCAACTATAAAGAATTCCGCACTAATTATAACACAATAAAACTTCGCTACAAACATTCAGTCTGTGCTAAAGAAATCGCTCAACACCATTGGACTGACAAACCGGCTGCTATGGATTTTTATAGGTAGCACACACCTTCTAGAAATCTTCCATCCTCAATGTGCACACCACTTAGTGTGTATTCAAGTGTTCTGTAAAGTAATCTGGAACGTACTTGAATGCTGCCTTGACTGAGGCAACACCTGCCACTCTACTAATTTTATTGAAATGGATACCCATCATCACTGTGCTTTTTTTAGTAATGTTTTTTTGCCTCAAAGACATAATAAAGCACAATTTAAGTTTGCATATACAATAAGAATGTTTGCATATATAGATAAGAATATCAAATAGTTGCATAACAAATAATAAAGACAAAGATCATTAAATACATTTTCACAAATTAAAAACTATTAAACAATGACTTGAATATTGAAAGTATGTGCAACAAAAGCACTCTTGCTGCAAGAGCAAGCACCAACTGTGATGCATTTGGCAGGGAAATCATGGATGTCAATGATTAAGTCTCATTCAAAAAGCAACAGTTATTACAAAAGTTGGAAAAACAGCAACACATCAGAAAAAGCAAAATTTCATGTCAAAATTCTGTATTCAGCAGAAAGTGAAAGAAGTTCTGGACAAGTCAATACTTGCTATGCATGATAATAAGTAGGAGAGCAATATAGGGCAAGTTTGTCAACAAGCAATACAGGGGAACTGACAGCATAAATTTCTACAAGGGTACTTGCTACAGTTGGTTACTTGAGGTTTTGTGTTCAAACATTTTGTTTTATGGCACAGCTTATTTCATACATGCTTCTTGAGTTACTGGCACTGTCCTCTCATCTTCTTCCAGTGTGACATGCAACACATTTCATTGTTGCATTCATTCTCAAACAGAACTTCTACTCAGATTTGTAGCATCAATAAAAACATCTGAAGTACTGGTTCCCTTTTTAAAAATCTTCTATTAAAAAATAATTTAAAATAATTATTTAGCAGAGTATTCAATGGTGCGATAATAAAGCAGACAAGGCAAACCACATGTTATGTGTACATTTGGCCAGCTGAGTGAGAAGCTGCTGCTAACTCAGAACAAGCATATAATTCATCCCAGCCCAATGTAATTCATCATAAGGAAGCAATTGCTGTTGGCGCTGGCATTCCATTTATGCATCCACAAGTGGTGTTACGCTCTACTCTTGTCTGTGTTTTCAATACACTCCATTTAATTTGTAAAATTACAGTTTGCAAATTTGTGAGTACTGTGAATTTTTAGTGTTGGAAATTAAATTATAATAACACATATCACAACTAACATTTAGCTTTATAACTGAAACACTATAAAGTGCTAGGTCATTCAACAACAGTGGAAACACTCACACCAGAAGCTTCTTTTCAAATACTGTACTAGTCCATTAATTTACCATCAGAGGAACTGAAGTTGTATTTAATGTTTGCGACAGAAACAATCTTTTTACATGATATACAAAATTTCAATCGTCACAAGCAAAGTTTAAGAATTATCAGCTAAACTATAAATAATAAGATAAAGGCTTTACACAATATTGGCATTTATTTAACTATTAGTTTATGTAAAGAATAAGCTAAAAATATATTTTTGCAAAAATGTTGGTATAATTTCATGTAAAAACTTATTTACTAAGAAGGTCATGTAGTGCTTCCCCTAGTTTCAGACCCACACCTCATAGAAGCAGTGGCTTCTACACTCCATCTGCTTTTCAAAGATTAGGCGAAATTCACCTGTTATGGTTTTTAAGATTTAGCCATCCCTTACATGACCTTCCAACATTTCCCTCCCTACCTTTTTGCATGTACTCAAAATCCCTTCCAGGGGATCTGCTTTCATATGCTTTGCACACATGTGCACTTACTCTGTCCATCTTGTCCAACTGTGAGTAATATGATCAATGACTGCAGAAACATTCAAGGCTCCTTTGCAGGCACCTACAAGTTTCATTTCCATGGTACACTTAAACTAAATTCTTATAAAAAAGTAACAACACGTGTTAAAAGTAAATTTTATCTATCACTGCAGTTGTTTTAATGATAAAACAATCATAATTATTAAAGAATAATTATATAAACCATCACTGCAAAATTGTAATCTTTATACAAAAAACAATCAATGTTATATATTATAATAATGCTATTAGTAATTATTGTATCTAAAATAACTGTTGTAAACTTTACCTGTAATTTCCACATCTTTATGTTTAATCCGTTCCATTGTTAGATAATCTTGTATGTCACTAACATTCATCCCATTTATACTTTCAGTTTGTAAGTCTTCCCCAACTTTAGCTGAAAGTATGCTGACATTTCCTGATATGTTTTCATTTTTGGAGAGACTGAACCTTGCACTATCATAGTCGGTTAGATTCCACCCACATATCTATAACATTAAAATATCTTCAATAAATGTTACTAGAAATATGGATCACTGCACAAATGTTGATCTTTTATTTGCTAAATCTTTACTTAATCCTTGTGGTTTTGATAATTGAAAATTACCCTATTTATAGGTTAAAATGTTTTATTCAGGTTAACACCAAATGTTGGCCTTAGCATGGCCAAAACAAGTGTTAAACCTAAAACCAGTATACTTGAGTCAAAGTCAAACAAGATGGAATTTTACAGTAATATTTAAATCTTTGCAGTGGACATGAAACTCAATTTGCCAAGAAAAATTAATCAGTTCAAGGAAAAGATATTGGTCTTTTCCAGTTAATTAGAAAACATGCAGTACATGCATACAAATAACACAAACATAATCTCCCCCCTCACTCAACACAGACATACACAAATTTATGTAAATATATATAACTGGTATAGGATATAAGAAACTCAAAATGAATATTGTACTAATTCTTCAACGACTCAATATACGTTCTTTCAAAACAAATATACTAGACAGTATTTTTTACTTGATTTTTATGACAACAGCACTCCTATTCATTTCTTATCAATATAAATAAAAACAAGACATACACAGGAACACAAATTGTAAAGATACACAAAATATTGTAAGATATACAAAAAATTGTAAAAAGAAGTTCACATTATTAAAGATTATAAATAAAATAAATTCTTTTTATATTATTACTTAGGATTTTCCTGTTATTATTCATACATTCCTTAAAATCTTACCTGAAGTGAATAAAAATTTAACCTACCTTTCCTTTCAAGGTAATATTATGTAATACAGTCAGATTGGTTGTATACAGAGAGCCATTTAACATCATCGGCTGTGCCAATAATGATGCATAATTCTTCACTGTTTCTTCGATGTGTTCTATTGTTAAATTGTTTAATGAATGTAACACACTGAGGTTTCCTACTGCAGTTTCACTTTCATGAGTTCTATCGGGCATAAACACTATATGCAAGTCAGGAAGGTCTTCATTGTCTGACAGCTTTACCGAATCATTAAATAATGCTTCCACTCTAACTCCGTCCCACTCCCCATTTACTGTCACATTGTTAAACGTTATGTGCCCGTGTAACTGTGTAAATCCTTGAATGTGATATGAAACAGACATTCACTTTGAATTAATTAAATTATAACATTACATAATGTCTTGGATTTCGTTGTCTATGACGTGTCCGTTACTTAACTAAATATCACTATAGTATTGACGACTCGGAACACTAAGTTTTTTATAAGTAAAAACGTAAAGTTTTACCTTACAGCCTAAACCGGCTTTCACCTTTAGAAGGCTTCATCAGAGGCTGCCATAGGTAGCGTTGTCCGTCTTGTTGTTGGCGACGGGATAGTTATTCGAAAGACTGAAGCTGTGTGTGTGTGGTGAGATGTGTTCGAATAATGCGTGTGATTTGAATTGTGTCTGTTCGTTTAGGATGTCGTTTTTATTTGTTTTTGTGTGTTTGTATATTTCTAATTGTTCTAGAGTGTCTAGTTTTCGGCCTTTTGTGTGTACGTGTAGAATGTTCATGTTATTGCCGATGTTTTTATATGTGTGGTTTGCTTCAATGAGGTGGTTTGCAAAGGTAGATTCTGTAGTGGTGTGGAGTGCTTTTGTGTGTTCAATGTATCTCTGTTTGAAGCTACGTCCTGTCTGGCCTATGTAGAATTTATTGCAATTTGAGCAATATAGCTTGTATACACCAGGTAGATCGAATTTGTTTTGTGCTTTGGGCATGCGTTTTGATAGTGTGTGTTCTGTTTTGTTAGTAGTTTTGTAAGCGATTCTGTATCCTGCTTTTTTGAATTTGTGGGCAATTTTTTCAGTTTGTTTGTTGATGTATGTTAGTGTTATGAATTTGTTGTTTTCTGTCTTTGTCTGTTGTTTGTTTTGTGTTTTGTGTAGGAGTTTACTGACTATTGTTCTGTCATAACCGTTAGATTCTGCTAGATATTTTATCGTGTTTAGTTCGTCTTTGTAGTCTATTTCATCTAAGGGGATGTTGTTAAGTCTATGTATCATGGTTCTAAAAGCAGCTAGTTGTGTTGTATTGGGTGATTGGAGGTGTTGTGTATTAGTGTGTCAGTTGTAGTTGGTTTTCTGTTTATACTGAATTTGTGCCTGTGTTCTAGTTTTGTGATGGAGAGGTCTAAGAAGTTTATGCTATTGTTGTGTTCGTATTCGGCAGTGAAGGTTATGTTTTTATGTATACATACTATACAGGGGAAACAAAAGACAATGCGAACAGTTACTAATGCACATAAACAAAATACATAAAAACATAACCTACACTGACGAATACGAACACAACAATAGCATAAACTTCTTAGACCTCTCCATCACAAAACTAGAACACAGGCACAAATTCAGTATATACAGAAAACCAACTACAACTGACACACTAATACACAACACCTCCAATCACCCAATACAACACAAACTAGCTGATTTTAGAACCATGATACATAGACTTAACAACATCCCCTTAGATGAAATAGACTACAAAGACGAACTAAACACGATAAAATATCTAGCAGAATCTAACGGTTATGACAGAACAATAGTCAGTAAACTCCTACACAAAACACAAAACAAACAACAGACAAAGACAGAAAACAACAAATTCATAACACTAACATACATCAACAAACAAACTGAAAAAATTGCCCACAAATTCAAAAAAGCAGGATACAGAATCGCTTACAAAACTACTAACAAAACAGAACACACACTATCAAAACGCATGCCCAAAGCACAAAACAAATTCGATCTACCTGGTGTATACAAGCTATATTGCTCAAATTGCAATAAATTCTACATAGGCCAGACAGGACGTAGCTTCAAACAGAGATACATTGAACACACAAAAGCACTCCACACCACTACAGAATCTACCTTTGCAAACCACCTCATTGAAGCAAACCACACATATAAAAACATCGGCAATAACATGAACATTCTACACGTACACACAAAAGGCCGAAAACTAGACACTCTAGAACAATTAGAAATATACAAACACACAAAAACAAATAAAAACGACATCCTAAACGAACAGACACAATTCAAATCACACGCATTATTCGAACACATCTCACCACACACACACAGCTTCAGTCTTTCGAATAACTATCCCGTCGCCAACAACAAGACGGACAACGCTACCTATGGCAGCCTCTGATGAAGCCTTCTAAAGGTGAAAGCCGGTTTAGGCTGTAAGGTAAAACTTTACGTTTTTACTTATAAAAAACTTAGTGTTCCGAGTCGTCAATACTATAGTGATATTTAATTACATAATGAAATACATAAATGACACATTAACGTAACACTTAATAATATCAGAAGTGGGAAAGGTTGTCCAAAGATATTACAGAGGGGAGATTCATGAAAAAACCAGAGAGCCTGATTGACAGGAGTGAGGCAGGATAGTGAGACAGTGATAAAGGATGCCTCCAAAAACCACACATGTGCACGTAAAATGTAAAATTGTACAATCAAGATGTTTTTTTGCTTACTTAAAAAACGTTTCATAATCAGTCATGTTAGTTCACTGCCTAGTACAATACATACTTGAGTTTTAGTTATATTGGAAAACTATTGCTGTCACTTGGTGCTGGCTTTTGGCTGATTTGTATTAATTGAAAAACTTTTGATTTCACTGTTGTATATATATACGAGGGGTGTTTGATAAGACCATGTAAAGTCAAGAGATGCCATGACACAGATGATGTCATTTTCAGTTTATCGCATCTGCGCCAGGAGCATACACACATTGCAATCACATACATTCATAATTCTATTGTGCCAACCGTTTTAATTGATTAAGTATTATGATTTGCAAAAAATGGATGAAAGAGAATTTTGTGTGGTGATGAAACATCACTTTTTGAAAGCCAAAATCAACACAGGAAACTAAATCCAAGCTCGATAAATATTATGGTGAGTCAGCTCCATCAACTAGAACAGTTTACAAATGGTTTGGTTATTTTGTAGTGGTCACATGAGCACAAACGACACTGAACATTCTTTTTGGACAGCCTGTTGAGGTTACAACTGCAGAAAATATTGAAAAAATCCATAATATGTTGATGGAGGACAAAAGATTAAAAGTGCGTGAAATTGCTAAGATTATATGCATTAGCATCTCAAATGAATGGGTGCATCATATTTTACACAATCATTTACATATGCGAAAACTGTTCTCAAAATGGGTACTGCCGTTTGCTCACAGTTTATCAAAAGCATGAATGAATAAACACTTCTAACCACAGTTTGGAGCTGTTTAAATGTAATTGAGAAGAACTTTTGCGCCATTTCATAACAATTCATAAAACTTGGATACATCACTAACAATCTGAAACCAAGGAACAGTTAAAATAGTGGGTTGCAGTATGAGAACTTGCTCCAAAAAAAAGCAAAAACTGTTCCATCAGCAGGTAAGGTGAAGGGTAAAATGATAACTGGGCAAATTCAGCATCTCTCTGATCTCTACTGGATCATCTAAATGAGAAAATAAAGAAAAAACGACGGTTCTTTTTTACCAAGACAATGCATCAGCTCACTCTTCTGCGATTGTGACATCAAAATTGTTTAAATTATGCTATGAAATTCTTCCACACCCCCTACTTACCAGACTTAGTACCTTCGGACCAATATCTGTTTCCAAATTTGAAGAAGTGCCTTGCTGGAAAGAGATTTATATGAAATGATGAAGTTATTACCAAAATATTTCCATATTTTGAAGACTTGGCATACTACAAGTATGGGATTGTACAGCTTGAGTATCATTGGACTAAATGTATAGTCTTGAAAGGAGATTATGTTGAGAAATAAAAAATAGTTTTCCCCCAAAATTGTGTCTTCTTTATTTTTGCACTGACTTATCAAACACTCCTCATATGACTGGTTTTTGTAACGGTTTCCAACATTTAAAACTTTAAAAACTGTGTCATATCTTACACTGATTCGTATTTATTCAGTAATTAATTTGTTTTGTGTTTGTATATGTTTAGATTTTACCAAATGTTCACTAAAGTGCCTTTGTGTGGTACACATTTTATTAGTTTCATGTTGTTAATGTTGGAAAATTCACGTCCTGTATTTATAGTGAGTCTTTTGTTGAAATAGATTTGCATTTTTTTTAATGCTTTTAAATATTCAAAGTAATGTTATTTTCATGTGTCTTGTCTGGACTAAATACATATGTTGCATACATCTTTCCATTAAGTTTAGTATTACATTGTTCAGATTATCATTGTTATTATATTAGTGTGTTATTATATTGTATTACTTATTCTTTGTGTATTGATTTTGATACTGTACACCAGCAGTCGGCAACCCTGCACCCGTGGGCACAAGTGCGCCCCTGTCAATAAGGTTTGATGTTCCTGCAAACCAATTTGTAATTGTACTTTCTTTTGAACTAAGGAATGCTAAGAATTGTACCTGCTTCAAAGTACTGAATTATAAAATAGTACAAGCCATTTACCGAACTGCGCTACGTCTCCCCCCAATACAATTGTCGAACTTGTTGCCCAGAGACTGTAAACACCTTTCTCCCCAAAGTGATTTCTACATTTTAAGTTCTTCATTTCTGTGCACTTCATGAAAAATAGTGTTATTGTGGTAAATTATTTTATTAAAATATTTTCCTGTTTAACCATTTTTTTCATTTAAAGTTTTGTTAGTTTTAACATGCATGTGCATGATGACTAATTGTTGATGACCTACTCCTAATGTGAAAAATTTTCACAAATTTATATGAAATAATACTGCAAAGCATTTTTTGATTCGGTGTTCCACATTGCTAAATATAAGCACAAGGGGATTATAAAGCGACAGTTAATGTTTGTAACGTCCAGCTATTGAACTCCGCACCTTTTTATTTGTTGTTGATGGTGTGGGGAGGGGTGCACACATCGAACTGGTCCTTAGTTATAGATGCACCCCCATAAATTCAAAGGTGGCCTATGGCTGCTGAACACATGCTAGTACAAAGTGCATGGAAAGCTACTATTTTGGGTTGTGGTTGCTTTGAGTTATAGGAATGGTGACATTTGTACAAAGTTGTATTCTAAATAACACATGTTGTAATTGCATTGTGGAAATTAGTATTTCTAAATAATCAAATTTTTTTTTCAGTATTGTTTGGGTATATGTTGGGTGTATATTTGGGTTGCATATATTATAACAAATACTCAACTCCTTGTTTGTTTTATCTCAAATTCAATTATTTTTATTTACTCTTTTCTTTGACATTGATTTAATTGTATTGACATTCAATGTCCCTTTCTAACATTTGTAGCTCATTTCGGTTGGATAACATGAAAAATCTTAATCTCAGGGTTAATGTAAAAGTAAAGTCAATGTACTGGACAAGTCATAAATATAACATAAAACATAATACAGTATTCCCTCGCCAACCGTGGGGTTAGGTTCCTACAAAACATCGCGGTTAGTGAATCCGCGGTTGGTGAAGTTAACTTTATATGGGAAAAGTAAGGTTAGGGGAATCTGAAACAAAGCCAGAAATATAAAATACTGTACAACTCTTTATTATACAGTATACACTACATTGTTCGAATGTATAAAACCAGTCCAATGATTTCAAATAGCTGACAGTTACTTAAATTATAAAAATTTTCAAAATGTTTAAAATACATACTGTATTACATTACGTATAACGAAAAAGCCGCTAAGACAAGGAAAAAATAGCGGCCAGTTTTTAGTGCTAAGTAAGTCCAGTTTTATAGCTTACTACAATTTTCAACTTAAAATTTTAAAATAAAACCAATTTTTAACACACAAACAATTTAAATGCAAAATTTTAATCAAAACAATTTTAAATCGAGTCATGGGAATCGGCACTTGTGGAAGAGTGAGGGACGTCAGTTGACTTGCCACCAGATGATTTAAAATAGCATAAAAGAGAAGTCTGCTTCATTTTATTTTGAAACTCCTTCTGAAGCTGCTTGTATGGAGATAATAAATCCTCCAAACCCCGTTTGAATTTTATACTCCGCTCCATGATGGGATCGATGTCAAGAAAAAATTCAGTGAGATTGTTAGCCAAAAGTATTCCTTTGCTTAGGCTAGAAGACGTCATTTCTCTCTGTTCTTCTTTGTCCTCCTCGTCATCATCCCCATCCTCACTCGATCGTATTATTTCTTCCAATTCATCTTCACTCAACTCCTCCTTGTGTGACTGAAGAAGTTCTTTGACGTCGTCATCTTTCATGTCTGCCAATCCTTCACCTCCCAGACGTCTTGCAACATCTACAATATCCTTAACGGCTGGGAGTTTGTGTTGCAAACGTTGATTAACACACTCCTTCCACAGCTTGGACCAACAGGCATTCAAAGTTGACTGTTTTACTTCATCAAGAGAGTCTTTAATAATGGTGATGGAGTCAGTGATGTTGAACAGTTTCCAGCAATCAGTGACTGTCAGACTTGGGTCATTCTCCATAGCTTCCAGTATCCTGTTGAATGTGCGTCGTATATAGTATCGCTTGAATGTTTAGATAATTCCTTGGTCCATCGGTTGTATGAGTGAAGTAGTATTTGGGGGCAGAAATACAACTTCAACATTTGGATGGGTGAACTGGAGAGCATCGGGGTGTCCTGGAGCATTATCTAAGATCAGGAGAACCTTGAAGGTTAAGTTTTTCTTGGGTAGATACCGTTCAACATCAGGAACGAAGCAGTTATTCAGCCAGTCCATTGACAATGCACCTGTCACCCATGCTTTCTTGTTTGCACGCCAAAACACTGGAAGATGACCTTTGTTTTTTCCTTTCAAGGCACGTGGGTTCAGCGATCGATACACTAACATTGGTTTCACCATACAGTCACCAGAAGCATTAGCACACAATAGCAGGGTGATACGGTCTTTCGAGACCTTGAAACCTGGTGCAGAGCGTTCAGCTTTAGAGATGTATGTCCTATTGGGCATGCGCTTCCAATACAGACCTGTTTCGTCTGCGTTAAATACCTGTTCCGGCAAATATCCTTTATCTTCAATTAATTTTTTTAATTGTTCAGGATAACTCTCAGCAGCGCTATGGTCAGCTGAGGCTGTTTCTCCCACTATTTTCAAATTGTGAAGGCTATGGCGGTGGACGAAGCGAGCAAGCCATCCCTTACTAGCTTGAAATTTAGATCGGCCAACACCTTGCTCTAAATGTTTGTATATTCTCAGTGCCTTTTCACGTATAACTAAGCTACTTAAAGGAACTTTCTTTTGTGTTTGGTCTTCGATCCAAACATTAAGTGCCTTTTCCATCTTTTCAATAATGGGATCACGAGGCATAAAGGTAACTTTAGCACTAGAAGCAGTTCCACTAGCAACACTAGCTTTTATTGTTTCTAAACTTTTTTTTATTGTTCTTATAGTTGACTCGTTGACAGCCATTAACCTGGCCACAGACGCAGCACTCTCGCCGCGCCCTAACCTGTTCAAAACATCGAGCTTTTTCTCCAGCGGTAGTACATTCCTAGCCCTTTTGGCTAGCTTATCACCGCCAATTATGTTTTCCGAACGTTTGGAACACATTATGACAAAAGGATAGTTTATAAAAGAGTAAATTAACACTATATAATAAGAACAACGAACACTAAAAACTAAAGAACACGCAATACGTCACAGCAGAAGAGCAATGCGCGACTGACTGACTTCAATCCGATTTGAAGGGATATGTGTGCATGAAGCGCTGCCTAGCGGATGCTACTACAAACCGCGTATAAGCGAATTCCAGCCCCACAGTTGGAAACTACTGCGCATTTATAAAACCGCGTATAAATGAATTCCGCGGTTGGAGAACCCGCGGTTGATGAGGGATTACTGTATTTATAAATATGATTTAGTAATTGGGTGTTGTGGATGTATGTTGACTGGTGGGTCCTTTGGGTCATACAAAAGAACAATTTAAAAAGGAACTCTTAATACTAATAATTATGGTGTACAAATAAAATTTATTATTATAACGTTTATATTGTTTTTGTTATAGTGTTTCACTGTAACTTGCTCTTTAAATGTAGTAATGTTTGTTCAATAGTCTGCCTTAGCATACTGGAGCAATCTCACCAATCTGGTAGTTTCCTTTACGAATTTATTGCTTGATTCTTCGCTTCTAGCCTTCAAGTTTTTTGTGTATTCAATTATAATATTAATCTTCTAGTTATTTCAACAGTTTTTCTTTATCATCTTGTCTTATAACTTCAATTATTTTGTTTAAAAGTCCAGCAGTAAAATTAACATGTTCTGCCTCGTTTGGCTAATTCTTCAACAATATATTCCTAATTATCTTGTTGTTGCATCCTCTTCGTTCACTTTATTATTTAATAATATATATAAACTTTCACTAATGAACATAAAAATTATCTTGTTGTTGCATCCTCTTCGTTCACTTTATTTGAAATATACAGATATCACACACTACAACCAAACAACATATTAAATGAACAAATACATTATAAATCACATACACTATTCGATACACTGATCCACACACACAATTCGAACCTCAGCACCAATCCCTTCCCACCATCAACCCCCACCACACACACCATTTTTCCGTAACGGTTATTCTGTAATCGACAATCAGTATACACCCACTGAAGAAGAGAAACAACATCTCGAAACGTTTGGGAAGTGACAACAGTAAGTTCATTAGTGAAAGTTTATATATATTATTAAATATATTCCTTTTTACCAAAACACTAATTTATTCAGTTAAGGTCTTGGATGGATAGGTCACAGGTTCGGTTTCATATTTTATAATTAATATGATTCCGTTGAATCTTATTTTTTCTTCGTCACTATATTATATTATAAGTTTGTAACGTAAGATTTCTTGGATTTCGTTGTCCATGATGTGTCTATTACTTAACTAAATACAACTATTTCATTAACGACTCGGAACACAAAGTTTTTTATGAGTAAAAACATAAAGTTTTACCTTACAACCTGAACCGGTTTTCACTTTTAAAAAGCTTCTTCAGAGGTTTTTAAAAGCGAAAACCGGTTCAGGTTGTAAGGTAAAACTTTATGTTTTTGCTCATAAAAACTTTGTGTTCCGAGTCGATAATGAAATAGTTGTATTTAGTAAGATTTCTCTATTTTTTAATTATTTACACTTGGTTTGATCTCACTATATGAGTTACCTAGTTGTTTCATATAAATTACATGTTTCATGCAACGTTCTTATTGTAAATATGTTTATTCACTTACACTATACACTGTTTTTTCTTTTTAAAGTCTATCACTGTTGTTCTCACCTTCTTACATTGTTACACTACCTGACTTTTATAATTGTTGTTCAATATTATTATACAGTGGAACTTGGTTATTACGGCCTCGGCTGTTATGTCAACTCGGGTGTAGCATTATTTTGTCATAAGTCCGGTCAAACTGATATCTTTAACATTATAAAAATTCCCGGTTTTAACGTCACTAAATATTGTACTACTCTGTTATAGCGTCAAAAATTTCTCAGCTATTTTACTCTAAATTTCATATAAATGTATATATGTGCGCGCGCTATGCCCATGGCTACAGACATATAGTGTATGCAAGCGATAAGCACTGTAACAGGACCGCCGGCACCAGCCGGTGTCTGGCGACTGACATGTCTCCCCACCACTCTCACCGGGTCAGTAGCACTGCGCGTCTCGAGGCTATTGTTCACGCCACACTGTTACAGTATTTACTGTACAGTATTGTTTACACGTAGTCTCGTCTCTGTTTTTGGTTGTTATTGTTTCTGTATCTGCTCGTACTGTGATAGTTTCTTTTGTGTGTTTTATAACTTAAGTTTCGGTAGCCACTGTTTATAGAATTTTATACGTAGGTCTACATTTTTATACAGTAATCATGGCAAGTTCTAGTACAAAAAGAAAGGTTCTGTCTATTCAAGAGAAAGTACGTGTAATTAGATCATATGAAAGCGGACATAAAATAGCTGATGTATGCCGTGAGTTTGGTTTAGTGAATTCTACTGTAGGTTCAATTTTAAAAAACAAGGACAAAATTTTAAAAAAATTTGAGGAAGATGGAGAAAAAATTTAAAAAATTAGGAAATGCGAACATGGTGATGTGGATGCAGCATTATTGAAATGGTTCAAACAGTGTCGATGTTCAGATATTCCTGTAAGTGGACCAATTCTGAAAGAGAAAGCTACAGAATTCGGAAAATTGTTTGGTATTGATTTTACGTGCTCCAACGGATGGCTAGATCGATTTAAGGCCTGACACTCGATTTCCTTTGCAAAAATTTGTGGTAAGGCAAAATGCATAGATCTGAACGTTACAGGCGATTGGGTGCGTAACACTTGGCCAGAAATTAGACGATCATATAAAGATGAAGACATCTTTAATGGAGATGAAGCCAGAATTTTTTATAAATTAACTCCAGATAAGACTTTCAAATTTAAAAATGAAAAGTGCGTTGGTGGGAAGCTCTCTAAACAAAGAGTTACAGTTTTTGTTTGTGCGAACATGACGGGAACCGAAAAAAGGAAACTTTTAGTTATCGGGAAAAGTTTGCATCCTAGATGTTTTAAAAACATCAAAAAACTTCCTGTAAGTTACACTGCCAACAAAAAATCGTGGATGACTTCTAGTATTTTTGAAGATGAACTAAGAAAGTGGGATAAAGAACTGTCATCGAAAAACAGAAAAATTCTACTTCTAGTTGACAACTGTGCAGCCCATCCAAAGTTAAATTTGACAAACATTAATCTGGTCTTCTTACCGGCCAACTGTACAAGTGTCCTGCAACCTATGGACCAAGGCATCATTAGAAGCCTAAGTGTCACTACCGCAAGCAACTATAAAAAAAAATTATTTTCTGTATGGACACGGCGCAACCTGTCACAATTTCACTCTTAGATGCAATACAATTCCTAGACGACTCTTGGAAGAGTGTAACACAGAAGACGATAGCAAAATGCTTTAGTAAAGCACAACTCGTACATGAAAATTTACCCGATGATGACGAAGACGACGACTTGCCGCTCTCGGAGTGGATTAAGAAATTCGACGTAAATGAATTTGGAAATGAACTTGATTCCTATGCATCAGTGGATGACCAAGTAGAAACATTCCAAGTGTTGAGTGACGCAGAAATTATCGCGGAAGTAAAAAACATAGAAGCAGAAGATAGTGTTGAAGAAGATGCTGAGCAAGAAGAGGATGCCGATATCGTTTGTCCGACAGTACAGGAAGCAATGAGAGCCGCCGAAACTCTTTCACGATTTTACTGCTTTAGAGAAACGTCTGACGACACGTTCAATGCAGCGCAGCATCTCCACAGCACAACAGAAAGAATTTATTTTTCAGAAAGGAGCGTTCAAAAGAAAATTACGGATTACTTTCGACAGTAAGCCTAAATGTAAGTTACATGTACTTTCTTTTTGATCTTTTAAAATATTCTTCATGCTGTTTGTATAAATGAAATGCAGTTTGTAAACTTTAGAATAAATATCACGAATAATGTTAATACATAATGCAAAGATCTTTTTTTTTATTTCTCCTTCCTTACTAGTGATTAAAAAGGGTCTTTTATAACGACTCTTTTATAACGTCACTCGGACATAACGTCATTATTTTTTTGGTCCCTTCAATGACGTTATAACCAAGTTCCACTGTATTTGTAATTTTATATTACACACAGTCTGTAGTTCACTTATACAAAATAACTGTTTGAGGTTCGCAAACCTCCTCATAGTTTTAATCTAAGGCAATACTCAATGTCTTATTTCTTACATACTAAGTTTAACATTTGTATATTATATTTACGTCTACTAATAACTATTTACATTGTATATTTCTTTTGATCGTCTCTTTTGGGTATTATGGTCATTGTCAGTTATTGTTTTGTCATGGTAATTGAATTATTTAATCCTTAAATTTGCATTCCCTATTTCCCTATTATTTATTTATTATCATATTTCCCTTTTTGTTTTGATTACTTTTTATTCCTTGACCTTATTAGTTATCTTTAAATAATACATTGTGTCTTCATTTCTTTATTTATTAAGTTTATTTTATTCTTCTTTGTATTTTATTACTAAAAAGATTGCAAGCAGAATTATCACTGATGCACACCACTATATCAAAATTATTCCGATTAGCGCTTTCAAGCTTCACAGCTCATCGTCAGATTGGAAATGAAACATATAACCTGAAATCAAACCCTTCACCCCCACCCCACCCACCCTGTTCACACACAACAAGCTATAATTCAAATGTCCCTTCCCCACCCCCTGAGCCCTGTCCCTCCATCTGGACCGAATTCCTTGTGTTTCAGTATTGTGTGTGTGTGTGTACATTCCTTTTAAACCTACCCGTCTTTCTCAACCACAGATGTGGGTCAGTCACACACCCTTATTTTAAAAACATCGAAATTGTAAAAGTTGTAAAAACATCGAAGACTACGAAATTGTAAAAATAGTAAATAACACAGTTGAAAGGAAGCTTAGGGAGGAGTTAGAAATATTGAAAGAAAGAGAAATACGGTTAGACAATTTAATTAATACTAAAAATAAATTTGATAATGAAGAAATATTTTATAACGTAATTAAGAAGTAAATGATAGAGGACAGATAGATAAGATTAAGAATTAAATTAAATTGCATAGGACTAATTGGATGTTTTTAAAATAAGGGTATGTGACTGACCCACATCTGTGGTTGAGAAAGACGGGTAGGTTTAAAAGGAATGCACACACACACACACACACACACACACACACACACACACACACACACACACACACACACACACACACACACACACACACACACACACACACACACACACACACACACACACACACACACACACACACACACACACACACACACACACACACACACACACACACACACAAGGAATTTGCTAGAAAAATATGTAACTGTCCAGATGGAGGGACAGGGCTCAGGGGGTGGGGGAAGGCAATTTGAATTATAGCTTGTTGTGTGTGAGCAGGGTGGGGTGGGGTGGGGATGAAGGGTTTGTTTTCAGGTTATATGTTTCATTTCCGATCTGACGATGAGTTGTGAAGCTTGAGAGCGCTAATCGGAATAATTTTTATATAGTGGTGTGCAACAGTGATAATTCTGCTTGTGATTTTAACCACTAACACAACTTTCTCTAATAAGATTGCGTTTATGCATAATTCACAGTGAATTTTGATGATATACTTGTCTTTATTTTGAGGTGTAATCTTGTTATGTTACAATATGCATTTGTTATTGGGGGTACACAAGCCATGATCATGTCTCTTACCCATATGCCAACAGGGTGTAATGATTTTTAGATTGTATTAATTTTTTTGCCTGTGTGTTGTAAACTGTTTATATGGCACAAAGGTGATGGCCATAGCTAAATCTTTGTTTTATTGGTTTAATGTACTGTTAAAGTCAAAGTAATTCTAATTTAAGGTCATCTGGAAGTAATTTTCAAGTTCCTTTTATATACTGTACATATTCAGTTTGTTCTTAAAGATTATTAGATGTGCTTATTGCTTCTTTACAGGTATGGTAGTATACATGTTAATAAAATCATATGAAGTGAAGGAAGTGTTTTCAGGTATAATTACTCATTTTAATTTTTCTACTAGTTCAAATTAACGTATAATGTTGTGAATGTTATCTATCACTATTATATTAACTTGACAATGTGAAATATTTTAATTTACTCAAATACATTTTGTAATATTCATCAGATCGCCTGTGTGGAACTGGTCCAGACGTCTTCTGTGCTCCGTCACAACCAGACATCAGGAATCAATCCCACACTAACAATAGCTGAACCTGATGCAGCACAGCACACATCAGGACCAGTTCCACAATAATCATATAATGAATGTCATTGAAATATGTTGGCATAAATTAAAATGTTCCTACTTGTCAAGTTAATATAATAGTGATAGTGAAAAAATTGAATCAAGACATGGCAACAACAGCTAGTTTGAATATTATTTATTACACTGGCATTTTTTTTAGCTTCTGACCTGTGGTTTTTACTATTTTGTATGTGACATTTGTTATGTTAATTAATGATTGGATTGTATCGTCTGTGTACTTTAATTAGGCTGTCCATTTTCAGCAATATATAATTTATGTTGCATCAAAGATTTTATGTTGAATATATTGTTTGCTGTTGTAACTAAATTAATTGTTTGATCAAGATATTTTTCTATAGGATTTTTATTTACAAATATTCAATTATTATTGTTTATAAATACTTCAGTTTTTTTTTAATAATTGTTTCCAATGACAAATGTGGCTTAACTTTCCTCAGCGTTAGTAACAATTAAGTTCTTATTTGTTATTTTTAATTTCTTTTATGGTTCTATTATATGCACGCTGTGGATTGATTTTTAATTTTAGTTTTGATCAATTTTTTCTATGCGTGCTGCTTCCATTCATACTGGTTCTTGTATATCTTCTTTAAGTAAACATTTATAAAACTTCATAAACTATGTCAATATATTGACAATCACATTCATGACTATTCCAAAGTTTGCTACTATGTGTAGTTTGTTACATAACATCAGTGCTTTTCTACCATTTGTAACATGTTGTAGTATCAAACACTGTAACCATGTGATGTTAGAATTTTATCAAATACTGGAAGTTGATTATAAACAAGATTTGTTCTGGCTTGGAACGTATGTATCTTTGGATTAAAAACAATTGTTATGCCCTCAAAGATTATATTCTATAATGAGTGGTAAAGAAAGCAAACAACATACAAAGGAACTTGAGGGTTAATTAAGACTCATAGGAAGTTTAAATATAGCCACAGAGACATCACAGAATGGAAGGCTAGGTGTAGAAATTACAGAGAGAAATACTGGGAATTAGGTGTAAAAATGGTGGAGAAGTAGCAGAAAGAATAGCTAGTAGTATATCAATCTTCTAGGAAACAATATAATGCAAAAGAAATATCTTGAACTGAAATATTTAGATAAGCTGTCTCCCTAATAAAATACCGTATCTGAAAGAGTGGTATCATTGAAAAAAACAACAAAGAAAAATAGAAACATCTGAAGTGAGATTCTTACAGAATATAGACAATAACAATCACAACAAACTAGACAAATTATTCCATATTGGGAAAATAAGCTAATTCAGCTACATCAAGAGAATGAGAGGGGAACAGAACTAAACAAGTATGTGAGGTGGGACCAATAAAGTATGGAACTGGACATAATTCTAGAAAAACATGCCAGAGTGAAATAAAAACAGTATTTGAGAAAATCTGATCTCAACATCAGTGAGTATAACAAATTCACGTTTAGCCAGTTCCTGAATCACCCAGCATCAGGCTCTCAAGTCACATTACCTAACGGCAAAAACTTCCTCCTGAAATGCTCTTATAAATACCACTACTGCTGCATTACAGCGAATAATAGTCTTACACAGGAGTGTTAAAATTTCAAATGTATCGGAAATACTGAGTCCACTTGGGAATAACTGGAATAACAATGACCAGAATGAAGTAGAAAGAAATATGGTAAAGAAACACACATTTTGAAACAAACAGGATAAAAGAAACAAACTTCTTTACTCCTGTGAGGTCACATAATACATGAGGAGTAGTAAACAAATGATGTTTCAATAAAGAACATTTATATTTTATATATTTATATTTCATGTGTCCTGTATATTCTGAATTATTTGTGAATTTTATATCAAAACACATACCTGATAACATTTGCTCAGTATCAGTAGTTAAAAGCTCTGACAAATTCTTGTTACCAACTAGACCAAATACTTCCAAATTATTATTTATTGTTAAGGAATCTATAAAAGTTTTCTGAGCCTTTATATCCACGTTAACTTCATCCTTATGTACAATGTCGGCTGCCATGTTAGTCCAGTTGCTTTCCATAGAACTGTTGACTATACCTGTGACCTCTAGATCAGTGAATATAATGTCATAATTGTTTAGCCAGTCCGTGAAGTCATCCAGCAACAGACTCTCAAGTTCCATCACCTAATGGCAAAAATTGTTTCCTGAAACACTGTTATAATTACCACTGCTGCTTTATTATAATGAATAATACTATTGTGCAGAAGCAGTGTCATGATGTTAAAGGCACCTGAATACTTAATCTAAATTTATCTGTTCTGATATGCATTACTCAACTAGTGATTAACAAGTGAATAGTTTGTACAAGAACCGATAAGCAATAACTTATGGGAGGGGGAAAGTATATTTATAAACTGTCACTAATTGACTGAATGTAGTTACATGTGCGTGTGTGTGTGTTTTAATTTGTAATTACTGTTTTTGTTCCATTATGATGTCCCTGTATAAGAAAACTCAGGGATAATCTGCATCTGATAATTAATTGTAGCACTTTTTTAATTTAACAGTTTTTGGGTGTGATTTTTATTTATGACAATTTGATTAATAATAGTAAAGAATATGAACAAAGACTAATTTATTTGGGGTTTCAGTAAACAATTGTAATTTACACAAACTAAAATTTTAATACAAATATAAAAATTCATTTCTTCTGCAAATTGAAGTTCTGTTTTCTTCACTATCCTACATGACACTATCTTCAATTCTACCAAGGCCATTTAAAGTATCACATTTTTTGAAGCTCTATACCAAATGTTTGGATCTTGTTTCCATTACAGAATGTATTTCACTTAGAATGTATTACAGTCATTTAGATTTCACTTAACAGTTCACAAGTACAATACTGATCGTTGTTTACTGCACTTAACATATTTTTTTCTTGAGCTTATTATCTTAATGGGAAATCTCTGTCCACATGTGCATAATTCATGTTGGTTTGGAGTAAAACAAGATGTACCACACACAAGCAAATACAGACTTTATGTAATTCTGTACTGAACTCATTTGCAGAGATAATTATGTGTACACTATTATTGATACGATTGTGTAGATCAATGTAAACATAAACAAAAACCATTTTTGAAGAGCCGTTGAGACATATCAAAGGTATTCATGCAAGGGCATCTTAGCAGTGATCAACTGTTTGAAACCCGTCAACATTGAAAAAACTTAGGAATATGATACACTCCAGCCATTCATTGGCTTTTATCAACCCTACAATAGCATAACAAGAGATTCACTGTATAATACAAAATTATCTGTAGGAATTCCTAACAAATTAATTAATAATTAATTGAACAAACAAAAATAATAATGCATCAAGCAAAGGGAGAAGTAAAATTGTAACAGAAACTACATAACAGAAGAATCTGCAATAGCATACAGACACCAACACGGAAATGAACTGGACACCATCTTATTTAGATAGGGCTATATACGGTAATAACTGAGAAAAAATAAAAATAACATTACAATATAACAAAAGAACAAAAAAATAAAACTCCATACACAGACTATACTGACATTGCAGTGAGCTAAGTGAGAGCAGTGTGAGAACATGATAAAAGAAAACGCCTATAAAGTTGGATTCAAAATAAACAAACATTCCTAAACTAAAAGTAACAGGGTGGTGGGCTGGCCCCTCTCCTCTTTAACCTATCTCTAGAATATGCTATAAGAAAAATGTGTGTAGAGCGCTCAGGAGTACGTTATTATAAGTCAGTGCAAATAGCAGCATATGCTGACGATATAGTCATCATAACCCAATCAAGTGTGGCTGCAAGTAATATATATTTACACCTTAAGTAAAAAAGAGGTAGGACCATCAATAAATGTGGATAAAACCAAAATAATAAGTCAGACAAGGTCTAGCCAACCCAGGTTAAATTTTAGTATAGAAGAAAACTGTATAGAAGCAGTGTTTACCTTCTGTACAAGAGGTTTCACATATCTTGGAGCGACGATGTCTGAAGACAGGAATGAAGAGGCAGAAATAAGGAGAAGGATAACTCCAGCCAACAAGGCCTACTTCACACTTGTCACCACCTTTAAGTCAAGAGTTTTTTATAGGCAGACAAAAATGTGCATATACAAAACTATCATCCTGTGCTATGGCAGTGAAACCTGGGTATTAACACGAAGAGCAACTGAATGCCTAAAGATATTTGAAAGGAAGCTCCTGAGTGGGGATCATGGGCCCCATATATAGAAATGGGGAATGGAGGATACAACATAATGATGAGATATATTGTCACTTCATTGAACCAATGGTAGAAGTATACATAAAACTGAGGAGGCTGCAATGGGCTGGCCATAAAATTGTAAGAATGGATGACAAATGAACACCTAAAAGAGTCCTTAGTATGGATGGAAAAAGACCAAAAGGGCATCCAAGAAAAAGATGGGAAGATGCTGTTGCTGTGGATGCAAGAGAGATGTTGGGAGTGCAAGGATGGAAGTCCTTTGCTACTGATAGAGAGAGGTGGAAAATCAGGATAGAGGAGGCTGAGGCTCGACTATGTGCTGTAGCGCCACAGGAGGAGGAGGAAACTAAAAGTATGCCAACCTCTTACTAAATCGTGTGTGACATGTGGGGGGGATTTCGGTGTGTGATGATGATCAGTTCTGACCATATCGTGGATGCACCTATGCTGACTGTTACCACTTTGGGATTAACAAAGGTGTCAAACAGGGATGCATTCTGTTACTGTTGTTTTTCAACATATTTTTAGATCATCTACTGGGAAAACATAAAAAGTAAGTCTACTAAACACTGTAACTACTTACACATCAAAAACTTAGTATATAAATTAACATATGAAACCAAAACATACCTCAATCCTGTTTAAATTCTTAAAATAATGAAAAACAACACTTACTTCATTTCCTGTTGATGCCCCTGTTTCAGTGGTTTCTTCATGAGTTCTATATGTAAGTTGTTCAGCCACTTTTGAAGGAACTTGAATAGGAAAAGTCTTTCTGCCTGTTATTGTTTGAGACTGCCTGCTGATTATAGCATAATCATCAGGGAAACGTAAACCATTCAACATTTCTATTTTTGCATCACCTTTTGAATACAACACCTAAAATCAATCGTTACTGTTGTTTAATATTCAATCAGAAGTTAAGAATTTAATATTAACCAATTTTAACTTGAATTCTCATTACTTCCATACGCTACCATTCAGTCTCTTTTGCTGTACATTTTACATCATATGCTCAATAAACTTATTCTTACACATAGGTTTAATTGTTCATTTTACATGTCACCATACAAGAAAAACTAAAAATGAACAAATTAGCAACATTATTCAGTATCCAAAATACTCTTCATCAAAACTATTAGAGCAGTTATCTAAAAATGAAACTTTTCTTGTGAACTTACTGTTTATTCTCTTCTCGTCAAACGCGTTTCGGCGTACGTATTCGCCTTCTTCAGCTTAGAGACAATCTGCCATTATTTAGTAACGGTTGTTGTGTGGAAAGTGTAGTGGGGTGGTGCGTGGAGGAAGGGGGTTGGCGCGGGGATTCACTTAATGTTTGTTTTTTGTATAATTGTGTCAAAAAGTGTATGTGATTTATATTGTAATTGATCGTTAAGTATGTTGTTTGGTTGTGTTGTGTGGTGTTTATATATTTCGTATTGTTCAGTTGTGTTGAGTTTTCGACCTTTGGGTAAGTAATGTAAAATTTCAAGATTAGTGTCTATGTTGGTGTAACTGTGGTTTTCTGTGTGTATGTGTGTGGCAAATGAGGAGTGTATATTGTTGTTGCTTAAAGCTTTTAAGTGTTCAGAATAACGGGATGAAAAAGATATTCCCGTCTGGCCTATGTAGAAACTATTGCAGTCATTACAATTTAATTTGTAAACACCTGTTTTGTTATATTTGTCTATGTCTGTGTTTGTATTATTGATGTGTTTTTTGATGGTATTGGTTGTTCTGCATGCTATTTTGTATTTGTGTTTTCTGAATGTGTTGGCGATTTTGTGTGTGTAGGAGTTGTGGTATGTGAGTGTGATGTATTTATTGTGCTGTGTGTTGATGGTATTTTGTGTTTTGTTCTTTTTGTTTTTGATGTGTTTGTGTAGTGTGTTATTAAATTAGGGTTGTAACCGTTTTTGATTGCTATGTATTTTATTGTGTTGGCTAATTTAATAAACACACTACACAAACGCATCAAAAACAAAAACAACAAAACACAAAATACCATCAACACACAGCACAATAAATACATCACACTCACATACCACAACTCCTACACACACAAAATCGCCAACACATTCAGAAAACACAAATACAAAATAGCATACAGAACAACCAATACCATCAAAAAACACATCAATAATACAAACACAGACATAGACAAATATAACAAAACAGGTGTTTACAAATTAAATTGTAATGACTGCAATAGTTTCTACATAGGCCAGACGGGAAGATCTTTTTCATCCCGTTATTCTGAACACTTAAAAGCTTTAACCAACAACAATATACACTCTGCATTTGCCACACACATACACACAGAAAACCACAGTTACACCAACATAGACACTAATCTTGAAATTTTACATTACTTACCCAAAGGTCGAAAACTCAACACAACTGAACAATACGAAATATATAAACACCACACAACACAACCAAACAACATACTTAACGATCAATTACAATATAAATCACATACACTTTTTGACACAATTATACAAAAAACAAACATTAAGTGAATCCCCGCGCCAACCCCCTTCCTCCATGCACCACCACCACTACACCTTCCACACAACAACCGTTACTAAATGATGGCAGTCTGTCTCTAAGCTGAAGAAGGTGAATACGTACGCCGAAACGCGTTCGACGAGAAGAGAATAAACAGTAAGTTCACAAGAAAAAGTTTCATTTTTAGATAAGTGTTAGTGCTGTGAAAGAAGAGATGAATAATCAAGACAACTATTAGAGCAGAGTACCAATAACTGAACTCTTGATAAGATTACCTGAGTCTTTAAAATAATAATTGTTATTTTATTTTTATTCATCTTATGAAATATTTTTAAGTCATTAAAAAAAGTTTGACACTGTCACAAATCTCCCAACCTGGAGGGCCAAGCACTCTACTGTACCTTAGCTGAGAGACTTCAGTTTTGGGGTACCAGAGACTTGTCCTTACCCTTATTTTTAAAAAAGTGTCAGGTAATCTTGCATCTATTGTTCTGATGGTGGTTGCTTCTTAGAATATACAGAGTCCACATGCTTACAGCCTCAGTGGGCATTCTAAGATCCCAAGCCACCCCATTCCACTGATGAAAGGGAATGGAACAGATACAAATTGTAGAGACTTTGTAGGACTTGTCTGGCTCCTCAGCTATTAACTAGCACACTCCTCAATTACACTAGAACACACATAGCTACTCAGTTACATGGATAGGGCTACTATATGACAATATCTCCTGAAGAGAAGAGGATGTTGGTGAAGCAAACAGATCCAATGACCTAAGCCAGAAAAGGACACTAATGACAACAATGAATTTGTATTGACAAATTTGAAAGAAGCATATATAAGTAAGAATTTATGTTGATCCTAAAAGACATGGTATAAACCAACTGCATATGATACATTATGCCAATAAGGAAGAAGGAATTCTGAAAAGTGGAAAACTGCACTATACTCACAATTACAGTTTGCATAAAATATACCAGGAATTATTTTTTAACATATAAAAATTAAACTAATACACTGATGGGTCAATTAACTAGATGTCAGTCACCTGGAATATCAAGTATCTGGTAACCTACCAGAAGTTAAAAAAAGTGTGTCTAGCAATAAAGAATTCAAAGTATTATATAAAAGACAATTCATTATCCAATCACCAGAACATAAATTACCCAATGGCTTCCACAGAAATGTAGTAATGCCTAATAGGTTGGAATATTTTTTTATGAAATTCAGGAGTTTTGTTTGGATTTCAAAAAAATTTACAGGCGATTTTTACTCTACAGCTGTTTCATGCAAATTACTGCTTTCCAGTTACTGAGCAATTTAAAACAATCCCCTATTGATACTTATATCTGCAATCACTGTATCATAAATTTTTAAATTGTAGTTTATGGGACCTTGAGCCCATATCAATTATCTTTTTGGCGAGCCGATATACTTAATAATGTTATTCAAGACTCTTAACATTTATGCATCAATGGAGATTTTCATTCAATGCTAAATTATGACTGAGTTTATATTCTTCTGACTTGCAGATGATAAATTTTTTGAGGTGAGCAACAAAGCAGTCACGGTCAGTGTTAAGATGAAAAGAGGCAATAAAGACTTCTCATGGTTTACGTTTAAATTATTCCCAGTCAGCAAACAAAACTTCTTTTTTTTAGAATAGTTTTTGTTGTTTCAACATTAGTTTTGTATGTGGACTGATATAAGTTTGGTTTCTTTCTGGGTTATGTACTGTTTTTTTTTCCAGTAATTCTAACATGTGCTGGGATAAAACATAGTACAATTTATTTTTTATATTTCTATATAACATTTATCATTTAATGAATGTCTTTCAGAGTATACAGTATTTATGTGGCTAATGTGCATAAGATACAATCTTCACTGCTGATGTGTAGTCTAATGTCAGAGTCATGTTACCCAGAAATTTTTAAAGTGACACAGGATACTATACTCTTGAAATGCCTTCCAACCATTTAATAAGGCCCAGATTGCTTTTGACTTTGGAAACAATGCTGTCAATGTGCCCTTGTGCCCCAAAATATTAAAATTTTAAAACTGAACATTATAATTGGAATTTGGTTAAAATTTCCTTTAATTTGATATCCAACAAATTTATACTTTTTTCTTTAATTTTGATCCCTTACATTTTTACATCTTGGTGGATAAATCTCAAAAACAATATAGGTCTGTACAGTAAAAGTATGGACACTCTTGCTCAGTTTTATGAAACTCAGTTGATGCATTCAAAAGTTATCATGAGAGATACCCCGAATGGATAGACAGCCGGACAAACTCCAAATGGTTGAGTTAAAACTGAGAACTTGCTTCACTTGTTCAATGACAATTAACTCCAAAACAAAAATTATATTTAAGGAAGATTACATTTATACGGTGTACCACAGACATAATTAAAAACATTCTGGAAGGCAAGATCTAAAAAAAAAAGATGAGGAAGACTTATGGGAACATGTTTGGAAGATCTAAAGATAGGATTAGATGCGAGAATGGTTTCAAATGAAAGAAGGAACAGATATCAGAAGTGAATGGTTGCAGTAGTCTTGAGATCATAGTGATGATCTCTATTGTTAATTCAAGTTTCATACCATAGCATTTTAATTACTAGAATTCTGTAATCATTTTCAGGTGGCTAAAGCAGAAAAGACAGGACCTAATATATGATTTGCTTGGATTGACAGTGGTACAATTAAACAATTAATTACAAAACATATTTAATTTATTTAATTTTAGTTGCTTTGTAATTTTTTATTTATTTAATTAATTGTTTTTATATTACAATTTTGTAAATTTTATGTTTTCTCACAAAGGACAAATACTCATGAGAAGATGATCACAGATTGCCAGCTGGTACTTGATTTTTCTCCTAACTTCATTTGCAGAAGACTTTGTTAAATTTTCCTCCGTTTGACCGTATGCCAGTGGCAGCTGGTGTTATGGATGCAGCATTGCACAACCACCAATATAGAATAACTAAACTACAAAATAATATAGAAAATCTTAAGCAGTTAAAAAAATCCTAAATTTCAAAGGATAGTGTATTAGATCCTACCCAGTAATGTTCGTGTACAATTCAAATGTGGCGGGCAGGCTGGTGGTTGTAGGCCGTTTGCAACTTCAACTGTATATGGCAGAGCTTACTACACAAACATATGGGAGGACGAGTGCTACTCTTCACAACTGCCCTATGTTCCCAATGTTAGCTAGGCGGTTGCAAAGTTTCTGCAACACTCCGCTAGTAGTGCTGTAGCACAACTTTGTATCATGAAATCAGCAAAGCCTTCTTGATTAATAAGTTATGTCAGGTTTAGTGTTTACATTGGTTCAAGGTAAACATTATCCGTTGTTTGAGGTTATGAAATTATAGTAATAATTTTGTATAACTGTGATTATTATAGTTTAATGTCTTTTAACCGATCCCCCATCCACTCAACCAACTACTGCAACCACCAAAATTTGGAACCACCACCTGCCACTGCCGTATGATTCTTTGTTTTCGATAATTTTTCATAAGTAAGTATTGTTCACTAACTCTAAAGAAGCTCATTTTAATGCTTTTATTATAGCTGAATAAGTAATTATATAATGTGGGAAATGGGAATAGTTTGTTATGTATAGTTTAATACATACATTAAGATATGGTATTTTAATACATATACTATTACCCCTTGTATAATGGTATGCCCTGCAACATAGCTGTCTTGATCCTCGTATACAACACTGTTAGCCAGCTCTAACCAGTTTCTGCCATTTATATTCAACACTGTTAAACCATGTCCACCAAACACTTTATTGAACTCAGACGTATCACTCTGATTAAGTGGAGGCAACAGGTTTTCTCCATTTATTTTCTTGTGCACATTGATGCTATCCACGATAAAATTGTTGAATCTTGGATTGCCTATGTCTTAACATTAAACATAAAACTGAATATATTTTATTTAAAATTAATTAGATTGAAGATAATAATACATGTTTATAACATTAAACTTAATTATTATTAGAAGAAGTTTTCATCAGTATCCATGTCACTTTACATGGATAAAATAAAATTACCAGTTACTTGGTCCGTTGCAGTAGATGTTTTTTTTTGTTTTTATGTATTATGGAACATACGTCCCATCCCATCAATACAATTTTCTCTTTCCTTCTAGGTTTAAAAATATATAAGATAAAAAAGTAACATTACATATAACACCCAATTTTCTGGAATATATCTCTGATTATAGATACAAACTTCAATAATGTGAAGGGTTCAGCCATATTTGCCTTTTTTAACCATTTTTTTTTTCAATGATCTCTGAAGAGCTGAAAAAATTCAAATGCTGAGACACATGACTCAAGACACACAGAAACAGAAAACAAATCTGGGTGATTTTGATACATATAAATCTGATAAATTTTATTTTAGGGTCAATCCAAGTCAAATGATCCAGTACACCCAACCCTCTCAGATTTTCATGAAATTTTTTTTACAGCATCTATGGAGAAATATAACAACTCATATTTTTCATTTTTGCCAAATTTGCTTTAGCTTTTTTTAATGATTTTTTTAAAAAGTCGATTTTTAGCAGCTTTGTTAGGCATGGCATGAGGTCAAAAGGACACTTTTCAATAACTCTAGTTGTATAGTTATTATTTAATATTAAGTTATGAAACTCACAATACTTACTTGAAATTTCACAAAGATTACAAATATAATGTCAAAAATAACATTCAGACTCATATAAAACTTTGTTTTTCCACTTCAAAGTTGGCAATCCTGAATTTTTTCTCTGTGCGGCCTTTTACATAAATGTTCATAACTTTTTTCTGTCTTGTACTATGAGGCTGAAAAAAGTCTCATTTGAAATAGGATGAAATGTACTATAACAGCCTAAAATAAAAGTCATGGGTATTTAATGTCATCATTTTATAATTTAAACATTATTATTTATACGGTCCAAGTCACTTTATATAGTAAATAATTTACCTTAATTGAAACCGTCCAGTGACTTCAAGGATGATATATTCATGACGCGTTTCAAGTCATATGACTCTTCATCAGACAATAATCACTCACAAGGAGATCATCAAATATTAAAATTCACATGAAACACACATGTATAATTGCAAAATGTATAAGAGCGTCCGAACAGTGCACTGCGCGAGGCTTACCGGACACTGAGCAAACGCGTGTCTCACCGTGTGTTATCTCATAATCGATTGTAGCGCGGTGTCATATAACGGGTTTGATTTGAAATTTAATTTATCATTAAGTATGCCATCATGAGTATCTGGGTTATTATGTCCACTATAGATTTCAAATTCTTCCCATGCATCCATATAACGACCCTTACTACAATAATGTAAGGGTATTAAGTTCGTATTAAAATTCGTGTATGAATGGTTGCATGTAATTAAATGTCGTGTGAAATTAGATTTTATAGTATCTATAGAAACCCCTTTATTGATGAGATTATGTGGAATGTGTTCCCGAAACCTTTTAATAAAAGGTCTCCCCGTTTGACCAATGTAGAAACATTCACAATCATTACATATCAACTTGTATACACCCGTCCTTGACTCTATTTGTGTGTGAACAGTCTGGCGAACCAAATTCCAAAGGCTATTATTGGTTTTGAAAATGGTGGTGAAACCAAGCCTATTAAAAACAGACGTTAGAATTTTGGGCATTTTCTCGTGTATGTGGTTGAGATGTACTTATTTTTGGTTTTTATATTATTTAATTGTTTGGATTTCTTAGCCTTGTGTTTCCTAAGAATGTTATCCACCATCCGGCAATCATAATCATTAGCAGCAGCAATATGTTTGATTGTATTTAATTCATCATTAAAATCGTTAGCCTCGAGGGGGACACTCAAAAGCCTGTGTACGAGACTATTATATGCTGCTAATTTTTGCAGCATAATTAATGGACTATAATTAATGGACGTTACTATATTCAAAGGGACGTACTTGCTATGGGCTCACCATTGTCCGGCTTGTTGGCTGACATTTATTTGAACTCTTATGAGAACAATTACTTTCTTAATAATCAGAAGTTCACCAATAACATTATTTTTTATTGTCGTTATGTTGATGACACTTTTCTGATTTTCAATGGCACTGCACGCCAGTTAAGCACATTGAAAAACAGCTTGAATGCTGTAAATGATAATATCCAGTTCACCATGGAAACCTAAGTAAATAATGAACTAAATTTTTTGGATTTAACTATAACTAAACAGCACAACAACCTGAAATTTGGAATATATAGAAAGCCTACCACCACCGATGTGACTATACATGAAGATTCACACCACCCGTATTCGCAAAAATTAGCAGCATATAATAGTCTCGTACACAGGCTTTTGAGTGTCCCCCTCGAGGCTAACGATTGTAATGATGAATTAAATACAATCAAACATATTGCTGCTGCTAATGATTATGATTGCAGGATGGTGGATAACATTCTTAGGAAACACAAGGCTAAGAAATCCAAACAATTAAATAATATAAAAACCAAAAATAAGTACATCTCAACCACATACACGGAGATAATGCCCAAAATTCTAACGTCTGTTTTTAATAGGCTTGGTTTCACCACCATTTTCAAAATCAATAATAGCCTTTGGAATTTGGTTCGCCAGGTTGTTCACACACAAATAGAGTCAAGGATGGGTGTTGTAACTACCCGTGATTATTCCCCTCTGTTGTGAGCGCTAATCTATTACCCTTCAGGACTTACAGGTTCTTTATGCCTCAACTTGGATGTGTCAAATTACCACAAGATGGGTTTTAAATTAATTTATCCCTCTCTTTGTGTACATCCATTAGTAAACCTTGTTAATTCTATATAAATAAAAACACATGGAATAGTATCTGGTAATAATAATAATATTGTATTTTTATTCAAAAAAATTTCTATAGTCTATTCAGTGTAACTATTAATATAATTTATAAATCTCAGGGTCGATTCTCTTCTCTTTGTTTATATTATTTTTAGGTTCTTTTGGCTGATATAAAGGTTCAGTAATTATAAAGGAAAAACAAGTATAGAAAGTACATTACATTACAAACAATAATAATGATGAATAATATAAATTGAGTATTAATTAGAAGGATATATATACGTTACACAATGTTATTAGTTCAGTTTGGTTTCACACAGCCTTCTGGTATCCGTGATGGAAAATTCCAATCTCAGTTTGTTTATGTTGTCCCAAATGAAGGAATCCACTTCTTTTGGTATTCAATAAATGTTAGCTCTCGTCACTTTCGTGGTCTGAAGTCTTCTGTTGGAATATTGTGATTGAAGTCTAGTGTCTTGTTATGAATTAAATCCAAGTATAGTTGTTCTTCTGTTTGTGTCATCAGTAAGATTTAAAGACTGGTTTGTTAAGCTGTTTCATTAATCACTTGACTCTTATATTCTGTTATAGTTTGATATAAGGCTTTTTTACTTTCTATTATATTATTTTTAATAATATTCATATGTTTTGTATAAATAATTAGCTTGTTTTCAAAATTTACACTCAACTCAACTCCTTGGCTTATTATTTTCTAATAATCATAAACAACATTCTTTTTCTCTCTTTTGGTTTCCTGGATACACATAAATACTCTGGTCATATCTGTTCAAATTGAGATTTAGTTGTCATAGGATATTATTTTTATATAATACATTATTTTACCTTTTATGTACAAGTTGTTTTTTAGTTATTACATCATAACACTTAATACAATTTACATATTATTTTGTCTGACAAAACTATGAACAATTTTAATATCAAATATTATAGTTATTTGTAATTTAACAAATTTTTTTGAAGAATTTATTATTTACTGAACATAATCATCTAGGCCTATGTTGACTGGTTATATTTTTATATTGGAAGACTCATAATCGATCCTGCTTACACTTGTTTTATATTAATTAACTTTTTTTTAATATAAACAAACTATTAATTAACAATTATATTTTAATTACTATAATTCCCTTTAGGGCTTAACTGAATGCACACTTTTAAACCATTGTCTGTGTGATTAATATCTATTAAACTTACATAACTCAAACAATAATAATAAAGAAAAAACTAAATGTTATGTTAGTAATGTTAGTAATGTAGTATCATCTGGTACTATGGATTAGTAATTCATTTCATTAAATAATTGTTTATAATTACTATCCACTCACAGTTCTTCTTAATTGAATATCACTGTATCTCACATCCTCTTACCAATTAATTACATTTGTTTATATTACATTTGTAGCACATCTTATTTACATTTTACATTTACTTATAAATTTGTATTGTACTTTATATGACTTTCTAATTGATTCACTCATTATTCATTAAATTTATTATCATTATTTATTTGTTTATAGCCTACTCCAAATCTAACTAGGTACTGTTTATATAGTATAGTAATCTGTCATAGTAATGTCTGTTGTAGGACTTTTGGTTTGTTAATAGGTTCACACTTTTATTTATTATTGTTTCTTCCTTCAAATTACTTTGATTTCGATTTGTTTAGATAACTTGTTGTTATTGCTTGCTGATGTCTTCAACAGTTGAAGTGTATGATATTATGGTATTAATATTGTTTGGTGATAAGATTGACATTTATTAAACAAATTCTTCATTATTATAGGCAAATTGAAACCTACTTTTCTTGTCAATACCAATTATTTTCTTCTTTATCTCTGGAGTTTGTTTATTTATATGGGTGGCTTTAACGAATTGTAGTTCTTGAGTTTTCTCTTAGTTCATTGTGTATTCTATTTATATATTCCATTCTTTTATTCACATTGATTCCATACTATTGTTAAATGATTCCCCCTATATTAATATGGTATTATGAATGAATATCGGCGTTGAGTGGCCCTTTTACGTCCAATTGCTCATCCGAACATTCACATACCTGGTGCAGTGCACATTGGCTGCTGCCCATAAAATAATTCTAAAGTGGCGCCTTAGCTTTCTCACTCTATAAATAAAATAATTATAAATCTTATCATTATACACATCATTGGAATCTTTTACCTTCTGAATATTTTTTCTTATTCTACATTGCCTTCCAATAACTCCATTTATTTATTATATTCAATATTACTGTTGGTATATTTTCTTAAGTAGATTTCCTTTTCTTTTATATAACTTCACTTCAGAATTCAATGATTTATTAGCCTTAATGTCATTCACCTTTGTTATTCAGTACCTCTTGCAATATAGTAGTTTTAATTATCCTTCTATTATTCTATCTCTTTTTATACTGCAACTCTTCTTCAGCAAGTTCATTTTCTAATTAGTTTATTAAATTTCTCTCAGGCTTTTGTCATTAATATTGTGCTCCATTATTATTATTATATTACTATATATATTATTTAAGCTTGATTTAAATAGATGCGCTTATTTCTTTTAGAATTTTGGTGTCGTTACATAATTGCCCTCCTTCAGAAGTAATTATTTCTGAACATGATCTTTGGTATGGAAGAAATAAGTCATTATGTTATGTTTCATTCTTCATAATATTTTTCCTAAAGTATGCTGTAAATTGTTCTTACATTTTTTAGAATTTAGTGGTATTTTTTATTATCAAATTCGTTTTTTATATAATAGTCACTTCAAATAATTCATGTAAGTTGATCTTACTTAGTTTAGAATTTTGATGTTTTCTTCTTAATAGATTCAAAATAATTTCTTCTTAAACATATGGTAAGCTGTTCTTACTTAATTTAGAATTTTGAGGTTTCTTCATAATACTTTTTAAATGATGCTTGGTTATGAGTACCTTTAGTTTTTTTCGCAATAAGATCCGCTAATTCATATGTATTATTATGATTGTTTTTGGTTACCATATATGGTCCTACGTACAATAACAATAGTTTCTTAGTGATTCCCTCCAATGCTTTAGGCAGTTCTCTATTTCTTAGCACTACCTTATCCCCTACTTCATATTGTATTATCCTATCTTCATTTTTCTTATACTGGTTTTTACGTTTTTCAAGATTGTCTATTACTTTATTAAAAAACTTTATTTTATCGAATTCATATCTTTGTGATTCAGGAAAATTGATTAATTCTTGGATTTCTCGGGGCGGTCTTTTTTCATACATAGCGGTATATGGAGTACAGTTGATGGATGGATGATAAGCTAAGTTAATGAATTCTTCGGTAGCAGACAGGTATTCTTGCCATTTTCGTTGTTGGTCGTGGCAATATGTCCTTAGTATCCTACCAACTTCTCTCAATACCCTTTCGGCTGGGTTGCTACTTGGGTGATATACCGAAGTTTTGTATGTCTTAATTCCTAGCTCTAATAACGTATTCTTCCACCCTTTCCCACGAAATTGTGTACCATGATCTGTAATAATAGTCTTAGGTACTCCTACTTCTAGAATGTATTTTGTAGACAAGATTTCAAGGATTTTTTGAGTGGTTGCCCGGTTAATCGGATATAGTTTAATAAATTTGGTGAAATGGTCCATAATAGTGATAATGTAATTATATTGGTATCTGCCTCCACTACGCGGGAACGGTCCACAAATGTCCAGAAATATCTTTTCTAATTTTTATTTTGACATTATTGGTATCATTGTACCTTCCTTTTTTCCATTGGCAAATGTGGCATGGCTTTATATAGTTTATAACCTTCTGGTTAGTATTCTTTATGTAGCAGTTCTCCTCTAACGTTTTGACAACTTTTCTTGCCCCCATATGGCCATATCTTAAGTGATAATCCATAATTAACTCTTTCTCGATAGGTTTAGGTATGATCACCTTCCAATCATCTTGGTTTAAAGTACTTTTTATAAACAATATTCTGTCGTACATACAATAAAATTTATTTACGCTGTCATTTGGTTCCTCCAATCGTTCCTTGATGTGCCTTAATTTTGGATCTGATTGTTGATGAATTCTGATATCTTGAAGTAACATTTCTAAATCAGACCTACTCTTGATAATGTTGTACACCTTAATTATGTTTTCGTGGTATCCTTCAAAAGTCTGGGTATTTAAATTGATTCGTGATAGCACGTCCGCTATTACATTTTTGGTTCCTGGAATATATTCATATTTGAGATTATACTCTTGCAAAGCGATTGCCCATCTTGTAAGTCTACCATGACTCAACTTGCAATTTCTCAAAAATGAAATGGATTTATGGTCCATTCTGAGGGTTACAGGATACCCTAAAATATATGTACGGAACTTGTTACATGCAAATACTACGGCTAACAGTTCCTTCTCAGTAACGCTATATTTTCTTTCACAGTGGTGTACTGAAGCGATTCTTGTCCAAGGATCCTGTCCATACACTTGACAAAGATTGCTACCGAATTCACCAGTCCAAACGACAACCTTTTAAATTGATAATTACGGCCCTCAAAAATAAAAGCCATGTATTGCCGACTCTTCAGATGTAATTCCACTTGCCAGTAGCCACTCACAGTGTCCCAGCTACTGATGAACTTGATACCATGGAATTTTTTTTAAATTTCTCAATTTCACCGGGTGATGTCCAGTCATTTATTATGGTTTTATTAATTTCGCGTGCGTCCAAACACAGTCTAACTTGTCCATTCTTTTTAGTAATTGCTATTATTGGGCTTGTAAAAGGTGACTGACTTTGTTCAATTATATCGTTATCCATCATACTTTTGATTTCATTTCTAACCGACTCTTTCAATGAATATGCTATTGGGTATGATTTCTTGCAGAATTCCTCCGGTTCCTTGAACTGAAATTTCACATTGATAATTTTTAACCTTCCCCGGTTCTTCCGAAAACACATGCCGGTATTTCTCATATATTCTAATTAAAGTTTCTACCTGATCCCTGGTTAAATGATTACTTGTTTCTTCACTCTGAAACTCCCTTATCTCTTGTAATTTTTTCATCCATAAGTCATCATTGGAAATACTATAAATCACCTTCTTATTGATTTTATCATCCTTCACATAATTTAATTTTCTCAGTTGTTGGTGGATACCACTGGGATATTCACTATCGCTACCTGTTAATTCGGCTATCCATACCATACCTGCTGCATATAAAGATACTTTCTCCTTACTCATATCGATAATTGCTGAGTACTTTCTAAGTACGTCACATCCCATTAATAACTGGAATGGTAAACCAGTTGCTACTAAACATGTCATATTAATTATTACACCCTTGCTTGTTACATCTAATGACACCTGTTTCCTTACGGTCTTATTTTGTCTTCCAGTAGCACCTATGAGGGTTATGTTAGTGACAGGTAATGTTGATATTATTCGTTTACATTTTCTCTGTATGTTTTCTAATTCATTATCGTCAATTAGAGACACGTTAGCGCCCGTATCAATCATAATTTTGGTTGGAACTCCTTCCACTTTAGCGTTGAAATATATTGTATCATGGTTGTGGCTGATGATGTTATTAGCAGTCTCCTCTAACAATTCTTCTCGAATGTTTTTTAAATAATTATTGTATATAATTGTGAATTTTGATTTATCCATCCCTACGTTCGGTCGTGGTTTATACCCAGTTGATTGGAGCAGCAAGGGGTCGCGAAGGTTTATCACTGCCTCCGGTCGTTTAAAGGAATGTTGTCCGTAACGTTATTTGAGAATGCTGGTAGATTTGACTGTAATTCTTGGTCTGTTCTTCGTTCTTCGTTGCAAGAATGATTCCATGGTTCATATGTCCCTGGTCTGCGGTTGTCCCCTTGACTTCGACTTCTATATCGGTTTTCATAATGGTTACCATCTTCGTTATTGCCCCAACGATAGTCATTGTTACTAAAACTATTATTTCTACGACGCTGGTATCTTCTTGACTCATGTTCCTCTGCTCGAATATGGTTGATTCGGGGTTTGTATACGCGATTACCATTATGATTATTACATTGATTATTCCTATTATTATTATTATTATTATTATTATTACTATTATTTGGATACATACTATTTCGGTTATGATTCACTTGATGGTGATTATTATTGTAGTTATTATTATTATTATTAATACTATTTAAATTATTATTATTACCATTATTGTAATTATAGTTATTCCTGTGGTTGTTATGCTGGTAATTACTCATTCCATGGTTATTATTTCTTCCTTCGTATCTATCTGTTCTCTGCCTGTTTTTCCGGTAATCATTTTCATGTTCATAATTCTCTAGTAAGCTGGCCATGGCCTGTATAGTTTTAATTTGGTTGCCTAATCGGGCTCCAGAAATCCTCTCATCATAATGGTATGCCATTTTTGTAACCAGACATTCCTCAGGTATTTTAGGCTCCAAATGTTTAGCTAAGCACACCTTTCCTAAAAAGTATGTAGTCGGTGAAGTACCACGATAGACGTCATATCTCCCATGAGTGATATTGTCTCGTATTATATGTTGAGTTGATTCTGACCAATATTTTTCCTTAAATAATTTCTTAAATTGTGTATAGTCAGTAATTTCATTTCTTGTTGCAACGCACCAATTATCATTCATTTCTCTAAAACATTCATCCAACATTTCTCTATTTGAGTTCCACCTTGTTATACGGTATTATTAAAATGTTCGTCTATAATTGCTATGAATTCCATAGGGTTTTTTCAGTAATTCTTAAAATTAACTCCTTCACGACTCTCGGTTGTATGTGTACTATTTATATTAGTTGGTCTAGTTCGCACCAGTTCTATTTCCTCTTGGTTCTGTCTGCCTTGATCATTTATCTTATTTATTGAAATGTCCATGTTGTCACATCTCTCTCCGCATTGTTTCTGAACCTTTTCCAAATTTACTTTTTCCCTTTGTATTGTCTCTATTTGAACACGACTATCTTCTTTTACCTGATCTATCTTGGAATATAAATTCACTCTATTTTGTTCAGTGGTTTCGTTAATTTGTTCTATTTTTTCATTTGTTTTGGCTATCTCTTGTCTCCTTTCTTCAGTGTTTCCATCCATATTCTGGTTAATTATCTCATTAATATGCTCCATCCTCCCATAAATATTTTCTCTCAGTTCTTGGATTTGTTCGTCTATAAATCGTCTTATATTCTTATCAACGTCTTCGATTTTTTCGTTAATTTGTTGTCCCAAACTTATTTTGATACTGTCTATTTTCTCATTCATTTGCCTATTATTTTCATTTTGTTTCTCAAAATTTTCTTCAAACCTTTCATTGATTCATTTTATATTCTCTGTATTGATTTGCTTTAACTCTTCCCTCAACTGTTGGTTGTTACTTTCCATCTTCTTACTATTTTCCTCAATTTTCTTATTGGTATCTCCGATTTTATTACACAATTCTTCCTTCATTTCCTTATTATTCTCCTCCATTTTCTTACTGTTCTCCTCCATTTTCTTATTTGAATCTTCATGACTCTGTTTTAACACATCCATTTTCTTACTATTCTCCTCCATTTTCTTATTTGGATCTTCATGACTCTGTTTTAAGTATTCCATAATGCTCTTCATGTCAACGCTCTCTGTGACTCTGTTCAGTTCTGTTCTGTCTCCTTGGGCCTCCCTTATTATTGCTTCTGCTTCCTCAACCGGTATTGCTTCCGTGTCTTCCATACTAATCTCCTTTTCTGCTTCTGCTGCTCTTCTCTTTGATGTTGCTCGTTTATGCATTCCTGTTGTTTTATTTAACCTATATCAGCCGCCAGCTAAAATTAGGAATTGAATTTTGTTATTATTTTATTATTTATTTGCCTATTGATTCCCTAATTACAGCCTCACAGGTTGGACGCCAATTTGTAACTACCCATGATTATTCCCCTCTGTTGTGAGCGCTAATCTATTACCCTTCAGGACTTACAGGTTCTTTATGCCTCAACTTGGATGTGTCAAATTACCACAAGATGGGTTTTAAATTAATTTATCCCTCTCTTTGTGTACATCCATTAGTAAACCTTGTTAATTCTATATAAATAAAAACACATGGAATAGTATCTGGTAATAATAATAATATTGTATTTTTATTCAAAAAAATTTCTATAGTCTATTCAGTGTAACTATTAATATAATTTATAAATCTCAGGGTCGATTCTCTTCTCTTTGTTTATATTATTTTTAGGTTCTTTTGGCTGATATAAAGGTTCAGTAATTATAAAGGAAAAACAAGTATAGAAAGTACATTACATTACAAACAATAATAATGATGAATAATATAAATTGAGTATTAATTAGAAGGATATATATACGTTACACAATGTTATTAGTTCAGTTTGGTTTCACACAGCCTTCTGGTATCCGTGATGGAAAATTCCAATCTCAGTTTGTTTATGTTGTCCCAAATGAAGGAATCCACTTCTTTTGGTGTTCAATAAATGTTAGCTCTCATCACTTTCGTGGTCCAAAGTCTTCTGTTGGAATATTGTGATTGAAGTCTAATGTCTTGTTATGAATTCAATCCAAGTATAGTTGTTCTTCTGTTTGTGTCATCAGTAAGATTTAAAGACTGGTTTGTTAAGCTGTTTCATTAATCACTTGACTCTTATATTCTGTTATAGTTTGATATAAGGCTTTTTTACTTTCTATTATATTATTTTTAATAATATTCATATGTTTTGTATAAATAATTAGCTTGTTTTCAAAATTTACACTCAACTCAACTCCTTGGCTTATTATTTTCTAATAATCATAAACAACATTCTTTTTCTCTCTTTTGGTTTCCTGGATACACATAAATACTCTGGTCATATCTGTTCAAATTGAGATTTAGTTGTCACAGGATATTATTTTTATATAATACATTATTTTACCTTTTATGTACAAGTTGTTTTTTAGTTATTACATCATAACACTTAATACAATTTACATATTATTTTATCTGACAAAACTATGAACAATTTTAATATCAAATATTATAGTTATTTGTAATTTGACAAATATTTTTGAATAATTTATTATTTACTGAACATAATCATCTAGGCCTATGTTGACTGGTTATATTTTTATATTGGAAGACTCATAATCGACCCTGCTTACACTTGTTTTATATTAATTAATTTTTTTTTAATATAAACAAACTATTAATTAACAATTATATTTTAATTACTATAATTCCCTTTAGGGCTTAACTGAATGCACACTTTTAAACCATTGTCTGTGTGATTAATATCTATTAAACTTATATAACTCAAACAATAATAATAAAGAAAAAACTAAATGTTATGTTAGTAATGTTAGTAATGTAGTATCATCTGGTACTATGGATTAGTAATTCATTTCATTAAATAATTGTTTATAATTACTATCCACTCACAGTTCTTCTTAATTGAATATCACTGTATCTCACATCCTCTTACCAATTAATTACATTTGTTTATATTACATTTGTAGCACATCTTATTTACATTTTACATTTACTTATAAATTTGTATTGTACTTTATATGACTTTCTAATTGATTCACTCATTATTCATTAAATTTATTATCATTATTTATTTGTTTATAGCCTACTCCAAATCTAACTAGGTACTGTTTATATAGTATAGTAATCTGTCATAGTAATGTCTGTTGTAGGACTTTTGGTTTGTTAATAGGTTCACACTTTTATTTATTATTGTTTCTTCCTTCAAATTATTTTGATTTCGATTTGTTTAGATAACTTGTTGTTATTGCTTGCTGATGTCTTCAACAGTTGAAGTGTATGATATTATGGTATTAATATTGCTTGGTGATAAGATTGACATTTATTAAACAAATTCTTCATTATTATAGGCAAATTGAAACCTACTTTTCTTGTCAATACCAATTATTTTCTTCTTTATCTCTGGAGTTTGTTTATTTATATGGGTGGCTTTAACGAATTGTAATTCTTGAGTTTTCTCTTAGTTCATTGTGTATTCTATTTATATATTCCATTCTTTTATTCACATTGATTCCATACTATTGTTAAATGATTCCCCCTATATTAATATGGTATTATGAATGAATATCGGTGTTGAGTGGCCCTTTTACGTCCAATTGCTCATCCGAACATTCACATACCTGGTACAGTGCACATTGGCTGCTGCCCATAAAATAATTCTAAAGTGGCGCCTTAGCTTTCTCACTCTATAAATAAAATAATTATAAATCTTATCATTATACACATCATTGGAATCTTTTACCTTCTGAATATTTTTTCTTATTCTACATTGCCTTCCAATAACTCCATTTATTTATTATATTCAATATTACTGTTGGTATATTTTCTTAAGTAGATTTCTTTCTCTTTTATATAACTTCACTTCAGAATTCAATGATTTATTAGCCTTAATGTCATTCACCTTTGTTATTCAGTACCTCTTGCAATATAGTAGTTTTAATTATCCTTCTATTATTCTATCTCTTTTTATACTGCAACTCTTCTTCAGCAAGTTCATTTTCTAATTAGTTTATTAAATTTCTCTCAGGCTTTTGTCATTAATATTGTGCTCCATTATTATTATTATATTACTATATATATTATTTAAGCTTGATTTAAATAGATGCGCTTATTTCTTTAATAATTTTGGTGTCGTTACATAATTGCCCTCCTTCAGAAGTAATTATTTCTGAACATGATCTTTGGTATGGAAGAAATAAGTCATTATGTTATGTTTCATTCTTCATAATATTTTTCCTAAAGTATGCTGTAAATTGTTCTTACATTTTTTAGAATTTGGTGGTATTTTTTATTATCAAATTCGTTTTTTATATAATAGTCATTTCAAATAATTCATGTAAGTTGATCTTACTTAGTTTAGAATTTTGATGTTTTCTTCTTAATAGATTCAAAATAATTTCTTCTTAAACATATGGTAAGCTGTTCTTACTTAATTTAGAATTTTGAGGTTTCTTCATAATACTTTTTAAATGATGCTTGGTTATGAGTACCTTTAGTTTTTTTCGCAATAAGATCCGCTAATTCATATGTATTATTATGATTGTTTTTGGTTACCATATATGGTCCTACGTACAATAACAATAGTTTCTTAGTGATTCCCTCCAATGCTTTAGGCAGTTCTCTATTTCTTAGCACTACCTTATCCCCTACTTCATATTGTATTATCCTATCTTCATTTTTCTTATACTGGTTTTTACGTTTTTCAAGATTGTCTATTACTTTATTAAAAAACTTTATTTTATCGAATTCATATCTTTGTGATTCAGGAAAATTGATTAATTCTTGGATTTCTCGGGGCGGTCTTTTTTCATACATAGCGGTATATGGAGTACAGTTGATGGATGGATGATAAGCTAAGTTAATGAATTCTTCGGTAGCAGACAGGTATTCTTGCCATTTTCGTTGTTGGTCGTGGCAATATGTCCTTAGTATCCTACCAACTTCTCTCAATACCCTTTCGGCTGGGTTGCTACTTGGGTGATATACCAAAGTTTTGTATGTCTTAATTCCTAGCTCTAATAACGTATTCTTCCACTTTTTCCCACGAAATTGTGTACCATGATCTGTAATAATAGTCTTAGGTACTCCTACTTCTAGAATGTATTTTGTAGACAAGATTTCAAGGATTTTTTGAGTGGTTGCCCGGTTAATCGGATATAGTTTAATAAATTTGGTTAAATGGTCCATAATAATGATAATGTAATTACAGTGGAAATCGGTTATCACGAAATGACGGGGACCAGTTATTTTTTCGTGTAAACCGAATTTCACGTTAAGCGAACAAAAAGTGAAACAAAATGAGGAAGTGAACAAATAGTGTACTGTAGATTATTTATTGTACTGTCTAGTAAAATGCAACAAATAGGCCTACAACCTTTTATTTATCCTCATGGTTTATTATTGTTAATTTTTCTTAAAATTATTATTAGCTGTTCTAAATTTAGTCCTATGATTTAGGTTTTCTTATAGACTACTGTATGTCTTTCAACTTTACCGTAGTTTTCGTGTTTATCTTTATTTAAAATAATCCGTTATTTTCTTTTGCACACAATTTTGCACTATTTTATTTTCAACAAATTGTTCTAATTTATCAACGTGTTCAAACATTTCACCTTCCGAGTTGGCTTCAAAATATCGACGAACACGGCTCAGCAACGAAAGCATATCGGTAGCGGTAGGAACATTTTCACTATCATTTTCCGTGTCAAGTTCATCGTCACTATCATCACCTTCACAGTTGTCAACTTGCACTGTTTCCACGATATCGGTATCTGTTAATACGGGAGCCGTAGTTACGTTCTCGTCGACAGTCACGTACTCATTTAGAGAAATTGAAACATTTAATACAGATGACACACGATTAAACATTTCAGATAGTGTAGGATCAATTTCATTTTTTTTTGGATTGTTCAGTTTCTGAATTCAAAATGAATCAAGCATGAGCGAAACAATTTTGAATTGTTGTAGGCGTCACGAGGTTCCACGCTGTTCTTAACAAGTTACAAGCATCCAGAACATTTACACAGAAATCTTTTTTCCCCTCAATAGTGGCCAAGTATTTCCGCAGAAGTAACTTTCTGTACTGAAATTTTAAATTTTGAATAATACCTTGATCACAAGGTTGTAGGACACTAGTCGTGTTCAGTGGTAGAAAAACAAGTTTAATTGCCATCAATTTTAGGTCACATGGGTGGGCAGGACAGTTGTCAATAATTAACACAATTTTCCTCTTCTGAGAAGTGAAATGTTTTTCTAACGAAACCAGCCATTCGGTAAAAATTTTAGACGTCATCCACGCTTGTTTGTTGGCTCTATATTCTACTGGCAACTTTTTAACATTTTTAAAACAACGCGGCTTTAAACTTTTTCCTATAACAAGTAACGGAAGTTTTTCTGACCCATCAGCATTGCAACCTACCATCACTGTCACTCTCTCTTTGGACTTTTTACCACCAGAGCACTGCTCCCCTTTGAATGAAAGTGTTTTATCGGGCATACAACGGAAAAATAGTCCTGTTTCATCGGCGTTGAAAATATCCTTATTTGGATAGTCTTTTAAAATTGCAGGCAGCGTAGATTGCAACCACAATGATGTCATTTATGTGACACCTGTCTTGATTCGCCACAGATGTTTTTAAAGGTTATGCCATTTCGTTTTTTAAACCTTTCTAGCCGGCCAGGATTTGAAGTGAAATTTAAGTTCATCTGTTCAGCAAAAAAGTTTGCTTTCTCCATCAGTAGTGGTCCAGAAATAGGAGCATCTTGTGATCTTGCTTGCTTAAACCAAACAAGAAGAGCAGCCTCTAAGTTTTCGTGGTTTGCCTTACGGAAATGTTTTCTGCCTGGTTCAAACTTGCCCGACTCATACAGTTCTAAAGTTTTATCTCTATTTTTTATAATCGTGGATAACGTCGAGTTTGGTATACCGAATGTTTTACAGATTTCTGTTTTAGTTCGAATACCCTCATTAACAGCTTGGAGGAGTTCAACTTTTTTTTCTAAAGAGAGGGCACTTTGTTTACGCACTTTCTTCTCCATTTTACTTCCGGACTGCAAAAACGTAATTTACGAAAGCGTAACTTCACTTAACACGTACACGTCACACGCTTAACGTCACTTAACTGGCTGTAAAAGACTAAGAAGTTTGTACAGTAAAAAAGTAAACAGTTAATCCTCACAACTGAGTAAATTTTTTACAATAAAATGTTATCGGTACCGTACCGCAAACTTTACCACCACTGTACACGCACAGAATAAAACTGAACTGAACTCACCACACCCTATAGAGTAGGTAGTTAATGTAAGCGATAACGGTTTATTTGTGGTCAATGAACAACACATTTGGTGCTGAAGGAGAGGCTATGGTTTCTCGTAAACAACGATACAATGTATACAGTACGTACTGTAAATAGAACTTGGTACTGAAGCCAAAACAAAACAGGTAGACAAAACAAACTATGGTCACTACCTGCAATTTCTCTTTGAGAGATGAAGAATGGATTCCGTTACATCGAAAACAAGCTTTTGGGCGTACTTGTGTGGCTTTATTTTGTATGCAGTTACTTAAAAGCCAGCCAAAAAAAAATTATTTTTAACAAAAATTTTTTGTGTTAACCGATATTTTTCAGGTAAACCTTTCATGTTAACCGTACAAATAATACACTGTACATAACAAACGGCGATCGGTACCCGAGTGGTATTTCGTGTTAACCGATATTTTGTGGTAACCGTATTCGCGTTAAACGATTTCCACTGTATATTGGTATCTGCCTCCACTACGCGGGAACGGTCCACAAATGTCCAGAAATATCTTTTCTAATTTTTGTTTTGACGTTATTGGTATCATTGTACCTTCCTTTTTTCCATTGGCAAATGTGGTATGGCTTTATATTGTTTATAACCTTCTGGTTAGTATTCTTTATGTAGCAGTTCTCCTCTAACGTTTTGACAACTTTTCTTGCCCCCATATGGCCATATCTTAAGTGATAATCCATAATTAACTCTTTCTCGATAGGTTTAGTTATGATCACCTTCCAATCATCTTGGTTTAAAGTACTTTTTATAAACAATATTCTGTCGTACATACAATAAAATTTATTTACGCTGTCATTTGGTTCCTCCAATCGTTCCTTGATGTGCCTTAATTTTGGATCTGATTGTTGATAAATTCTGATATCTTGAAGTAACATTTCTAAATCAGACCTACTCTTGATAATGTTGTACACTTTAATTATGTTTTCGTGGTATCCTTCAAAAGTCTGGGTATTTAAATTGATTCGTGATAGCACGTCCGCTATTACATTTTTGGTTCCTGGAATATATTCATATTTGAGATTATACTCTTGCAAAGCGATTGCCCATCTTGTAAGTCTACCATGACTCAACTTGCAATTTCTCAAAAATGAAATGGATTTATGGTTTATGGTCCATTCTGAGGGTTACAGGATACCCTAAAATATATGTACGGAACTTGTTACATGCAAATACTACGGCTAACAGTTCCTTCTCGGTAACGCTATATTTTCTTTCACAGTGGTGTACTGAAGCGATTCTTGTCAAAGGATCCTGTCCATACACTTGACAAAGATTGCTACCGAATTCACCAGTCCAAACGGCAACCTTTTAAATTGGTAATTACGGCCCTCAAAAATAAAAGCCATGTATTGCCGACTCTTCAGATGTAATTCCACTTGCCAGTAGCCACTCACAGTGTCCCAGCTACTGATGAACTTGATACCATGGAATTTTTTTTAAATTTCTCAATTTCACCGGGTGATGTCCAGTCATTTATTATGGTTTTATTAATTTCGCGTGCGTCCAAACACAGTCTAACTTGTCCATTCTTTTTAGTAATTGCTATTATTGGGCTTGTAAAAGGTGACTGACTTTGTTCAATTATATCGTTATCCATCATACTTTTGATTTCATTTCTAACCGACTCTTTCAATGAATATGCTATTGGGTATGATTTTTTGCAGAATTCCACCGGTTCCTTGAACTGAAATTTCACATTGATAATTTTTAACCTTCCCCGGTTCTTCCGAAAACACATGCTGGTATTTCTCATATATTCTAATTAAAGTTTCTACCTGATCCCTGGTTAAATGATTACTTGTTTCTTCATTCTGAAACTCCCTTATCTATTGTAATTTTTTCATCCATAAGTCATCATTGGAAATACTATAAATCACCTTCTTATTGATTTTATCATCCTTCACATAATTTAATTTTCTCGGTTGTTGGTGGATACCACTGGGATATTCACTATCGCTACCTGTTAATTCGGCTATCCATACAATACCTGCTGCGTATAAAGATACTTTCTCCTTACTCATATCGATAATTGCTGAGTACTTTCTAAGTACGTCACATCCCATTAATAACTGGAATGGTAAACCAGTTGCTACTAAACATGTCATATTAATTATTACACCCTTGCTTGTTACATCTAATGACACCTGTTTTCTTACGGTCTTATTTTGTCTTCCAGTAGCACCTATGAGGGTTATGTTAGTGACAGGTAATGTTGATATTATTCGTTTACATTTTCTCTGTATGTTTTCTAATTCATTATCGTCAATTAGAGACACGTTAGCGCCCATATCAATCATAATTTTGGTTGGAACTCCTTCCACTTTACCGTTGACATATATTGTATCATGGTTGTGGCTGATGATGTTATTAGCAGTCTCCTCTAACAATTCTTCTCGAATGTTTTTTAAATAATTATTGTATATAATTGTGAATTTCGATTTATCCGTCCCTACGTTCGGTCGTGGTTTATACCCAGTTGATTGGAGCAGCGAGGGGTCGCGAAGGTTTATCACTGCCTCCGGTCGTTTAAAGGAATGTTGTCCGTAACGTTATTTGAGAATGCTGGTAGATTTGACTGTAATTCTTGGTCTGTTCTTCGTTCTTCGTTGCAAGAATGATTCCATGGTTCATATGTCCCTGGTCTGCGGTTGTCCCCTTGACTTCGACTTCTATATCGGTTTTCATAATGGTTACCATCTTCGTTATTGCCCCAACGATAGTCATTGTTACTAAAACTATTATTTCTACGACGCTGGTATCTTCTTGACTCATGTTCCTCTGCTCGAATATGGTTGATTCGGGGTTTGTATACGCGATTACCATTATGATTATTATATTGATTATTCCTATTACTATTATTACTATTATTTGGATACATACTATTTCGGTTATGATTCACTTGTTGGGGATTATTATTGTAGTTATTATTATTATTATTAATACTATTTAAATTATTATTATTACTATTATTATTACCATTATTGTAATTATAGTTATTCCTGTGGTTGTTATGCTGGTAATTACTCATTCCATGGTTATTATTTCTTCCTTTGTATCTATCTGTTCTCTGCCTGTTTTTCCGGTAATAATTTTCATGTTCATAATTCTCTAGTAAGCTGGCCATGGCCTGTATAGTTTTAATTTGGTTGCCTAATCAGGCTCCAGAAATCCTCTCATCATAATGGTATGCCATTTTTGTAACCAGACATTCCTCAGGTATTTTAGGCTCCAAATGTTTAGCTAAGCACACCTTTCCTAAAAAGTATGTAGTCGGTGAAGTACCACGATAGACGTCATATCTCCCATGAGTGATATTGTCTCGTATTATATGTTGCGTTGATTCTGACCAATATTTTTCCTTAAATAATTTCTTAAATTGTGTATAGTCAGTAATTTCATTTCTTGTTGCAACCCACCAATTATCATTAATTTCTCTAAAACATTCGTCCAACATTTCTCTATTTGAGTTCCACCTTGTTATACGGTATTATTAAAATGTTCGTCTATTCTTGCTATGAATTCCATAGGGTTTATTCGGTAATTCTTAAAATTAATTCCTTCACGACTCTCGGTTGTATGTGTACTATTTATATTAGTTGGTCTAGTTCGCACCAGTTCTATTTCCTCTTGGTTCTGTCTGCCTTGATCATTTATCTTATTTATTGAAATGTCCATGTTGTCACATCTCTCTCCGCATTGTTTCTGAACCTTTTCCAAATTTACTTGTTCCCTTTGTATTGTCTCTATTTGAACACGACTATCTTCTTTTACCTGATCTATCTTGGAATATAAATTCACTCTATTTTGTTCGGTGGTTTCGTTAATTTGTTCTATTTTTTCATTTGTTTTGGCTATCTCTTGTCTCCTTTCTTCAGTGTTTCCATCCATATTCTGGTTAATTATCTCATTAATATGCTCCATCCTCCCATAAATATTTTCTCTCAGTTCTTGGTTTTGTTCGTCTATAAATCATCTTATATTCTTATCAACGTCTTCGATTTTTTCGTTAATTTGTTGTCCCAAACTTATTTTGATACTGTCTATTTTCTCATTCATTTGCCTATTATTTTCATTTTGTTTCTCAAAATTTTCTTCAAACCTTTCATTGATTTATTTTATATTCTCTGTATTGATTTGCTTTAACTCTTCCCTCAACTGTTGGTTGTCACTTTCCATCTTCTTACTATTTTCCTCAATTTTCTTATTGGTATCTCCGATTTTATTACACAATTCTTCCTTCATTTCCTTATTATTCTCCTCCATTTTCTTACTGTTCTCCTCCATTTTCTTATTTGAATCTTCATGACTCTGTTTTAACTCATCCATTTTCTTACTATTCTCCTCCATTTTCTTATTTGAATCTTCATGACTCTGTTTTAAGTATTCCATAATGCTCTTCATGTCAATGCTCTCTGTGACTCTGTTCAGTTCTGTTCTGTCTCCTTGGGCCTCCCTTATTATTGCTTCTGCTTCCTCAACCGGTATTGCTTCCGTGTCTTCCATACTAATCTCCTTTTCTGCTTCTGCTGCTCTTCTCTTTGATGTTGCTCGTTTATGCATTCCTGTTGTTTTATTTAACCTATATCAGCCGCCAGCTAAAATTAGGAATTGAATTTTGTTATTATTTTATTATTTATTTGCCTATTGAATCCCTAATTACAGACTCACAGGTTGGACACCAATTTGTAACTACCCGTGATTATTCCCCTCTGTTGTGAGTGCTAATCTATTACCCTTCAGGACTTACAGGTTCTTTATGCCTCACCTTGGATGTGTCAAATTACCACAAGACGGGTTTTAAATTAATTTATCCCTCTCTTTGTGTACATCCATTAGTAAACCTTGTTAATTCTATATAAATAAAAACACATGGAATAGTATCTGGTAATAATAATAATATTGTATTTTTATTCAAAAAAATTTCTATAGTCTATTCAGTGTAACTATTAATATAATTTATAAATCTCAGGGTCGATTCTCTTCTATTTGTTTATATTATTTTTAGGTTCTTTTGGCTGATATAAAGGTTCAGTAATTATAAAGGAAAAACAAGTATAGAAAGTACATTACATTACAAACAATAATAATGATGAATAATATAAATTGAGTATTAATTATAAGGATATATATTGTAACATAACAAAATGTTACCTAACCTAAATGTATATTATCAGATTTTATAAGTTCATAACAATAATGTAAATAGGGAATATAGTAATAAGAATAACCAAGAAAGGAGAAATCAAGAAAGAAGAATGAAGCAGAAGTGCCACATGAAACATTAAACCCAAATACTGTTTGACACTACAACCAGACAATGACTAACACAAACTGATGGACAGAGTAAATTTATATTAAGCTGTCAATCAAGTCAGTAGATAATGTAAACAGAATATTATATGTAAATAAAAAGTGAATCAATAAGAATCTGAATACTGTGAAATCAGAATTAGCATTTTGCTGATAATAAATTTAACCTAGACTAGTAAATTATGAATGCCAAAAACTAAATTTAGCAATGGCTACAAAGCGAGAACAAAGATGTATTTCAATATCAAATGTACTTATGAGAAAGAAAAACCAATTGTATGAGGGAATATTATACAAGTAAAGTACCTCAATAAATTACCGAATTGAGAACCAATAAATGTGGTTAAGGCAAAATTCCAATATGAGCGATATGTCTTAACAACGCCTAGACCAAGCAATAATCAGTGAGTTGATTATTGGGAGGTAACGTAAGTGTAAATTAAATACACAAAACAATTGTTATGCTCCAATATAGCATAAAACATTATTAAAACAATATATTTAATCATAATTCAATTGTTAAGTAGTAGAATAGAACGAGTTAGCGTAAAATGAAATGTCATAGTAATAAGGATCGTTCATTACAATGTATAAAGTTTAGGTGTACTCATAATGTTCAGTAAAAAATGTCAGTACAGAGTTAATGGTGTTCCCACATAAACGTTTGAGTAATAAAATGCTATGTGAACACAAACAATATTAACCAAAGTGTAAAATCGTCGAGTCAGGTAAACAGACGACAGTGAAAAATAGTGTACCCGAACATTGATTTTATAACAATGTCGGTCAAAGTGAAATTAATTCGATATCGAGTGATATCAAATTAAAGAGGACAAAATGATCTTTAATTTGATGACGATATCGACCCAATCGCAACTGTATTAAGTGCGGGAAAGATGTTAGCATCATTTACCAAATACGCCTCAGAAGTTTGTTTACTAATACCAACAACAATGAAAGCTATCTGTCACCTCAGCGTTTGACAGTTAAAAAACCGTTGTTAACGGCCAAATAACCAATACGTCATACTCATCACACCTGCAAGAACCAATCACAAAATTAGTTAGTAATTAACATTTTTGCCTAAGACCGATCGACAAGGAGAGTATATAAGAGAACACAAACGATTCTCAACAGACACTTTACCAACTTCATACAGCACGGGACGTGTACTCGCCATCTCAACATTTTTAATAATTGTTAGCGTCATCAACATAATACATCGAAGAAAATAGCTCAACCCCAAGAAACAACTACTTCAAATTAATCTACAGAAAACAATAGTGATTATGTGCAGTATTATTTCAATTTAGTGCGGGAAATAATGAACAGAAAGTAATTAATTAATATCATTCATGATCCATTAAGTTAGAAGAGGATCGCAATACTCTGTTCTTGTGCGTGTGTAGTGCAAAAACCGGTAATCATTATAATCCGATTACCGAAGTGGTCAATGAGTTTTAATTAAATAATTAAAACCAAAAGGTAACAGTGCAATCATTATTCATTTTTTATCCGAGCACCATAACCTGTACATTTTTCTACACTGATCTGTACTGACGCAAAACACAGAAACATTTCAAGATTACACCATGTCTCAATTTATTGTATGAATTTGTTATTATGAATTAAGCTGTATGCTAGTTATAAGTGTTCTCACATGATAAATTTTGTAAATCAAAAAGCAAGCGTTGACGAACGCACGACCTATCAACAGGTCATTTTTATTTGTTTACTTAATGAAAGTAACATCAAAACATTATCAATCAATATTTTATCAGCAAATCATTAGCCATTGTGTAGGCATAACTTTCTTTTTTGTGTCTCAAAGAATTCACATCTGAGATTTTAATAATATTAATGTTAAAAATAACCAAAATCTGGACTTAGCCAGATTTGTTACTTGTGCTCTGAGCAAGCCTTATAAGGTATATGATAACTTGTTCACTATTGTACAACTTTGTATATTTTAATTATATTTGTTTTTTTTTGGAATTCTCTATAAGGGTATAAATAAAACCCATTATTAACAGCATAACTCGACTTGATTTATTTCTATCTGATAATTAAATATTTTATTTAGAAAACTCAAACAACCTTCAGTTGTGTTTTAATATTTTGGAATAGCATTGCCACAAAGGTGATAAACAATTATTTTAAATTTTTCAATCATTCAGTGATTCTATTTGTGGGTTTTACACGGGATTTTCCCTAAATAAATCCGTGTGGCGCCCACTAACAACCAAGGCAATCTAACCTTGCAACTAAAGTAAGTTGGTATTTGTAAACTGAGTTGACAGCTTATACTAGAACTTCTAGAAAACACGACCAGGTACGTGAAAGTATATTTTGTTTATTATATTGTCCAGACATTACGAGACGTAACGTACTTAGACTATCAGCAACCTGGAGGAGAAGTTTCACAGTCAGCATCAACAAGACGACCATCATCTTCAAGCGACCAACTATTGTACTTTATTTTTAAATCTAAGCAAACTTAGTATTTAAATATTATCAACCCAACTATTTTATTTGTTTCATATAAGGGAATTCTTTTCAGACAAGTATAATTACACAACTGTAAACACACTGTGAGTAACCTTGAATGTTACACTTTAAATCGCTTTACAAAGTTAGTAACCTTCAACAATTACAACATCTAAATGATATTTCACACATAATTAGATTTTATTTAAACACGACCTTTAATATTTTAAACATAAACATAATTTTAAACAACGACCGTAAATCTTTTAATTTATTACAAATTGAAGCATACTATGTGTGGCAGAAAATACACACCGTATTTCGTTCACTTACAAATTGGAGCCCAACAGTGTGGCTTTTAAACGTAATTTAAACTTTATTTTAAAAACAATTAAACCTAATTTTATACTTACTTACAATATACGTTACACAATGTTATTATTTCAGTTTGGTTTCACACAGCCTTCTGGTATCCGTGATGGAAAATTCCAATCTCAGTTTGTTTATGTTGTCCCAAATGAAGGAATCCACTTCTTTTGGTGTTCAATAAATGTTAGCTCTCGTCACTTTCGTGGTCCGAAGTCTTCTGTTGGAATATTGTGATTGAAGTCTAGTGTCTTGTTATGAATTCAATCCAAGTATAGTTGTTCTTCTGTTTGTGTCATCAGTAAGATTTAAAGACTGGTTTGTTAAGCTGTTTCATTAATCACTTGACTCTTATATTCTGTTATAGTTTGATATAAGGCTTTTTTACTTTCTATTATATTATTTTTAATAATATTCATATGTTTTGTATAAATAATTAGCTTGTTTTCAAAATTTACACTCAACTCAACTCCTTGGCTTATTATTTTCTAATAATCATAAACAACATTCTTTTTCTCTCTTTTGGTTTCCTGGATACACATAAATACTCTGGTCATATCTGTCCAAATTGAGATTTAGTTGTCATAGGATATTATTTTTATATAATACATTATTTTACCTTTTATGTACAAGTTGTTTTTTAGTTATTACATCATAACACTTAATACAATTTACATATTATTTTATCTGACAAAACTATGAACAATTTTAATATCAAATATTATAGTTATTTGTAATTTGACAAATATTTTTGAATAATTTATTATTTCCTGAACATAATCATCTAGGCCTATGTTGACTGGTTATATTTTTATATTGGAAGACTCATAATCGATCCTGCTTACACTTGTTTTATATTAATTAATTTTTTTTTAATATAAACAAACTATTAATTAACAATTATATTTTAATTACTATAATTCCCTTTAGGGCTTAACTGAATGCACACTTTTAAACCATTGTCTGTGTGATTAATATCTATTAAACTTATATAACTCAAACAATAATAATAAAGAAAAAACTAAATGTTATGTTAGTAATGTTAGTAATGTAGTATCATCTGGTACTATGGATTAGTAATTCATTTCATTAAATAATTGTTTATAATTACTATCCACTCACAGTTCTTCTTAATTGAATATCACTGTATCTCACATCCTCTTACCAATTAATTACATTTGTTTATATTACATTTGTAGCACATCTTATTTACATTTTACATTTACTTATAAATTTGTATTGTACTTTATATGACTTTCTAATTGATTCACTCATTATTCATTAAATTTATTATCATTATTTATTTGTTTATAGCCTACTCCAAATCTAACTAGGTACTGTTTATATAGTATAGTAATCTGTCATAGTAATGTCTGTTGTAGGACTTTTGGTTTGTTAATAGGTTCACACATTTATTTATTATTGTTTCTTCCTTCAAATTATTTTGATTTCGATTTGTTTAGATAACTTGTTGTTATTGCTTGCTGATGTCTTCAACAGTTAAAGTGTATGATATTATGGTATTAATATTGCTTGGTGATAAGATTGACATTTATTAAACAAATTCTTCATTATTATAGGCAAATTGAAACCTACTTTTCTTGTCAATACCAATTATTTTCTTCTTTATCTCTGGAGTTTGTTTATTTATATGGGTGGCTTTAACGAATTGTAATTCTTGAGTTTTCTCTTGGTTCATTGTGTATTCTATTTATATATTCCATTCTTTTATTCACATTTATTCCATACTATTGTTAAATGATTCCCCCTATATTAATATGGTATTATGAATGAATATCGGTGTTGAGTGGCCCTTTTACGTCCAATTGCTCATCCGAACATTCACATACCTGGTACAGTGCACATTGGCTGCTGCCCATAAAATAATACTAAAGTGGCGCCTTAGCTTTCTCACTCTATAAATAAAATAATTATAAATCTTATCATTATACACATCATTGGAATCTTTTACCTTCTGAATATTTTTTCTTATTCTACATTGCCTTCCAATAACTCCATTTATTTATTATATTCAATATTACTGTTGGTATATTTTCTTAAGTAGATTTCTTTCTCTTTTATATAACTTCACTTCAGAATTCAATGATTTATTAGCCTTAATGTCATTCACCTTTGTTATTCAGTACCTCTTGCAATATAGTAATTTTAATTATCCTTCTATTATTCTATCTCTTTTTATACTGCAACTCTTCTTCAGCAAGTTCATTTTCTAATTAGTTTATTAAATTTCTCTCAGGCTTTTGTCATTAATATTATGCTCCATTATTATTATTACATTACTATATATATTATTTAAGCTTGATTTAAATAGATGCGCTTATTACTTTTAAAATTTTGGTGTCGTTACAGTGTATACAAGTTGATATGTAATGATTGTGAATGTTTCTACATTGGTGAAACGGGGAGACCTTTTATTAAAAGGTTTCGGGAACACACTCCACATAATCTCATCAATAAAGGGGTTTCTATAGATACTATAAAATCTAATTTCACACGACATTTAATTACATGCAACCATTCATACACAAATTTTAATACAAACTTAATACCCTTACATTATTGTAGTAAGGGTCGTTATATGGATGCATGGGAAGAATTTGAAATCTATAGTGGACATAATAACCCAGATACTCATGATGGCATACTTAATGATAAATTAAATTTCAAATCAAACCCGTTATATGACACCGCGCTACAATCGATTATGAGATAGCACACGGTGAGACACGCGTTTGCTCAGTGTCCGGTAAGCCTCATGCAGTGCACTGTTCGGACGCTCTTATACGTTTTGCAATTATACATGTGTGTTTATGTGAATTTTAATATTTGATGATCTCCTTGTGAATGATTATTGTCTGATGAAGAGTCATATGACTTGAAACGCGTCATGAATATATCATCCTTGAAGTCACTGGACGGTTTCAATTAAGGTAAATTATTTATCATTTTATAATTTAAGTACAAAGTTTACATTTGATATTTCATTGAAATATTTTGCATGGCAGCAGGACTACAAGTTACAATGTGAATACTACATGGAATTTGGACTTTTTTACAAAAAAAAAATCATTTAAAAAACTAAAGCAAATCTGGCAAAAATGAAGAAATGCGGGTTGTTATATTTGTCCATAGATGCTGTAAAAAAATTTCATGAAAATCTGAGAGGGTTGGGTGTAAAATTTTTTTCTGGCTGGATGATTTTATTTGGAAGGACCCTTTATTAATTATTATGAGCACTTGCCCAAAACAATATTCTATTTTAAACGCAACAACATATTATTAATTTTTATAATTAGAACTGTAAAACAATATACTGTTACACATGTATAACAGAATGTGTACAATATGTAGCACATGTGTTAGATACAAATTTATTTTTCATTCCAGTTTGATTACATTTAAAGAACTTCAATAATTACAAGATGCTATACAAAGGTTTAAACAGTTTGAACGGTCAATGTGAACTGATCATAGTACAAACTTGCAATGCTAGATAACATAGGATGGACCAGTCTGCCTGGACCTTAATAACTGCCACAAGGTATTTGTAGCTTTATTTACCTGTACATTTTGTATCCACATGACATATATCTCTGGAGAGATCTAAATTATTAACAGTGCCATTTTCTGCCAGTACAACATCACTGTTCACTTGTAGATGCTTATCAATAATCAGATTGCCACCAACAGTAACTACTTTATCAGAGAATGTCAATTCTTGTGCAGGGATGTTTTTAATTTTTGAGAATGTTATTTCATTAGCTTTCAAAGATCTTATTATTTTTGTACCAACAATTTTTTCGGGTGAGTCTGACCTATATAAATGTTAAACACACATGTTAGTGAACATGTTAAAATGATATTAAAGAAAATTTTAATTAAAAACAAACTCTTACAAACAAATAAATTTAAAATTAATAATTGAGTGTAAGCTTATATAATTGAAATTGGCTAATACATCAGTCAATTTATCTGTGGTTAGATGTGAAGTCAGTCTAGCTTAGATCACAGAAGAAACAGTCTCATTGAACTTAATAACGTGTAATTGCTACCTCTGATTTAGGACAATAGACCTATCAAAGCACATGTAGTAAATTTTTCGACTGAATTAATCTCGAGTGCTAGTACGGTAAATTTCAAGATTGTTCACTTAGGCATTTTTGAACACGTCAAGTTAGCCAGAGCCATATAAATCATTAAATCAGTAATTCAACACTTTTCATAGAAGTAGCCAACCCAGAAACGACCCTGAAAGCTGGAAAGCAGGAGGAGATCCTGAAGGAACAACAACAGGAACAGCAGCATTCTGATGTCTACCTGAAAGAAACATCTGTAGCGATTATCAGGAACAAGAGGAGTAACACCGCAGTGAAACAAGAGGAAGTGAAACCACATATAATCTCAATTAATAAAACAATTATAAACTAAAAGACACAGAAAAACTTGTAGGAATTAAGATTTATGTAATTAGAAGATAGGAGCGAATTATTTTAAGTATAAAAATAGGCCAACAGAAACTGGTCATTAATTTTATTTTGCAGAAGAAACTGTTAATTAATTTATTTTACAACAGAAGTAGTAATTAATTTTATTTTGTACAGAACGATTGATTAATTTATTCATATAAGAAATAGTCAATTAATTTTATGTAATTATTATTTAATGGTACTTTCACTTGTGAAACTTACTTGTTGATATTCCCTCAAACACCATTTCGGAGTTATATTCTCCATCAGTGTGGTTTGAATACGGAATCAGAATGGTTGGTCACGTTGGTTATGTCTGGGAATACATGTCCAGTGTTTATTGCATGTGTGGCCAAATTATATTTGTATATTTCTGGTTTTTTGTATGCGTTTAGGTGTTCAAAATAACATTTTTTCAGTTGTTTTTTTTTGTTTGTCTTATGTAACATTTATTGCAATCTTGGCATAAAACATGCAACATGACACTAATAAAACACATACCACACAAAGGAACCATAATGAACATTTGGGAAAATGTACAAATATACAAACATAAAACACAAAACAAACTAATACCTGAACAAATACAAATCGATACAAAACATGACACAATTTTCAAAGCACTCAACATCGAAAATACACAAAATACTAATACATACACCACTATCACACACAATAATACCACTTTAAAGTACCAGAGACCAACAATAAATCACAATAACGACCAGCCAACAAGAAGTACTTCACCAGATGCAAAATCATGAAGGCTGAGGATGAGAACACAATGGTTCTCAAAACATGTTCCTAATAAGGGAAAAAAATCTTGATGTAATTTTATTATAACTATTAAATATAACACACACACACACACACACACACACACACACACACACACACACACACACACACACACACACACACACACACACACACACACACACACACACACACACACACACACACACACACACACACACACACACACACACACATATTTAGAAAAAACAATAAAACAGTGTTTTAAATGAGAAACCACATCATTACATCATGTCTGTTGAATAACCCTTATAAAAAATAAGCTGATCTATTCCAAGCCCTTGCTTCAGATCAGAGCATGTATACATATCTTGTATCTATAAGACAACAGTTCAAGTAATCAGACAACTCTGACTAGTACTTTCTTCTACTGTACAGTCCAACTTTCCAAATAAGATGTTACTTCTGAAAACAAATTTTTTGTAACCTAACACTATTTCCTCACTTGAGAATTTCTGTGGTTTTGATTATTAAGTACAATATTATTTTTCAATTCAATGCAAATTTTATATTTGATAACACAAAATGCTTCATTCACTCTATGATAAGACATCCTCATTGTTAAATATTTGTACTTTTTATATAGCCTATGTTACTTACAATATTTAATTATAATATCAAAATGATTTTGTATAATGTTTTATGATTATGTTGGCTACTCTGCTATTAATAAAGAAACAAGAGACGAGGTTAGCAAAATGGTGTTTTATTAAAACCGTGTTAACTCTTCCAGTAATATATAAAAATTCATCAGGTTATGGGCCCAGTTAAAGCCTTAACCAGTAAAAATCGTAAAATTAAAATCGTGTTAATTGAGGTCGTGTAAAAATGTCTAGTGGTGAAAGTGAAATAAACAATATACAAAAATTTAACATGCCGACGCTTACACAATGTGGGATTTCGAGGTCAAAGTGTTATTCAAAGCCAAAGGACTTATGGATATTGTAAATGGTACAGAAACTTTGGAGCAACAAGGCGAAGATACAGACAAGGTAAAGACATGGAAATTAAAGGACACTAAAGCCCAACACATTATACTTTTGACCATTGAACATCCAGTAAAATTGCACTTAGTCACATGTGAAACATCAAAGGAAACATTTATAAAAGAGACACATCACAACAAAAATGCTCTATTTTACAAGAATTCTACAACTACAAGTTTGACAACCAAAAGGACATGATGTCTAACTTAGCTTATATTCAGAACGTCGCATTCAAGCTCAATCGACTTGACCAGAAAGTACACGATACAATGATAATCACCAAAATTCTGAGCATTCTTCCAGAATATTAAAAACATTTTTCAAGTGCATGGGACTCAACGAATTCAACGGACAGAACCTTGGAGAACTTGAAGGCTAGGCTGATACAAGAAGAAGCGAAGTCATCGAGTGATAGTGAGAGTGTAGCTTTTAAAATCAGATCTCAAGGTATGCTTAGAGAAGTAAGATGTTATTCATGTAAAGATACCGGTCATATCCGTCAGAACTGTCCAAACAACAAATCTAAGTTTTGTAATTACTGTAAAAAGTCAAATCATTATGAAAAGGACTGTTTCTTAAAAAATAAATCCTTTAAACCTAAAGTATCATGTAATATTTGTAAGAAAACTAATCACACTGATAAAGATTGCTATTTCTGTAACAAATCTAAAGCAAAGCCCAATAGGCCTAATGATAGTAAAACTACCTTTTTAACTAAAACCGTTGAAACTCATCCACCAGTTACAGTAGGCTATAGCAGTGTAAATCAAAATAGCATTATTCCAAGTAAAACTTTTATCGTAGATAGTGGTTGTACTCCAAACCATATGACAAACGACTTATCCATCCTTGAAAATGTAAAATCATGTAATAAAGACATATCTGTTGCAAAGAAAAATCAGAGTATTGTAATGGGACAGGATTGTGCGATAGATTTTTATTGTGAATACCAGTGGCGGCTCGTGACTTAAGAGGCTGGAGGGCGCGGCCTTTAGGCTTCTTAATTATTTATCAACATTGAATTTAACGCACAATACAAATGCCACCAATGTTTTATCGCATAATTTATTAATAAAATAAGAATAGTAACACGTGCAGCATGCTAAGATTATTTAAAAATTTGAACTCACCTCAAATATTGTGAGCTGTTGTGGAGAGTCAGCAGTTTTATTAATAAACGTAACCACAAACTGTCGAAAGTGTCCACAAGAATGTCTATACTGTTTCCACAAAAAACTAATACACTATATTTACATTATATTATTTTTATGATACCTATACTTTAAACAGACCATTTATTTATATACAAAGTCCATTCGCCTTTCTTTTAAATTAACGAACTTTTCTAGCACTCTATCATCAAAGTCCTTAATTTCTTTAACAAGTTCCTTGTTGATAGATAACATCGCAAGGGCATTCAGTCTATCGTTTTTCATTGTATTTCTCAAGAAAGTCTTTAGTCTTTTCAGAGTAGAAAAGCAGCGCTCAGGTTCGGCAGTTGTCATGGGCGTAGTTATGATAATTTTCAGAAGTTTCAACACTTCTTTGAAAACTGACGTAAGATTGTTTTCTTCTATAAAATTAAGAAGTTTTATACACCTTTAATATTAAAATCATGCCGCCTGTATAATAGTTCCAATTCACTCCGAAGTTTGTTTTCTTGTAAGAAAGGGTAATGCTGAATCACTCGCTTGAATTTTTCTTCCGGAAAGTTAGTAGAAAAAAGTGGAAATAAGTCAGTGGACATCAATGAAGCTGCTTCTAGGTGACCCGTGTAAGTAAACCTATCTTTTACGTGAGTTATAATGATGTCACATACTTCTTTTGCATCCCCTATTCTAGTGCTGCATCCAACATTATTGGTCCTTTTTCTTGGTTGCTTAGGGAACTCTTCATTTATTTGTGTTTCTATTTCATTTATTTTCTCCCTCTCTTTCTGCAACTCATTTTCAAAAATTCCGATGTCACTTTGCCACACTACACTGTCTTTGTTCCTACTTTGTAGTTGTTGGTACAGTATGTCCACATGGGGTAGAATTCTATGGAAAAAAGTTAGCCAGAACATGAAATTTTGGTCCTGAAGAGCCCTTCTGTGACCACTTGCCTCATTAACTGTGAGTCTGTTTGTACACTTTTCTTCAAGAACTTCGAAACATTCCTCCAACTTATATCGGTTACACAACGTTGACTGTACGAATGTTGTAGTTCCATCTTGTTATAGAAACTCTGGGTAACCTGGTTTGCACTACTTCCTCTAAAACATTCGTTCGTAGAGATGAGTGTGAAAAAAATGCTGGAATGGCAGATAGATTTGAGAAAAAAACTCTAACTTTGTTGTTTACACTTGTTGCTTTTTCTAATATCAAATTAAGTTGATGAGCGTAACAGTGTACAAAATATGCGAACGGATACACTTCTCTAATTTTTGCCTGTACACCTCCAATAGAACCACACATAACATTAGCGCCATCATAAGTCTGAGCTATTAACTTTTCCTTTGATGTGTGCAGAAGAGGATTGATGTTGTCCATGATGCACTTTGCTAAGGTTTCTGCACATTTACCTTCAGGAGCGAGAAATCCCCAAAACCTTTCGTATACCGACCACTTAAACACATACCTAAAAACTAATACCATTTGACAGTGGTTTGTCACATCAGTTGTCTCGTCACATTCGATTGCCACAAATTCAGAAGCGTGTATCTCCTTTTCTATTTCTTCCCTGCAGACATTAAGCATACAGTCCAATATATCATTTTGTATTATTTCCTGTATTCTTATTAGAATATTCATATATTCTCATGTATTCCTATATATATTATTCATGTACCTTTGAATACAGTAGCCGATTCTAAATGGTCTTTCATTGCAGAATCCAGCTCCGCAGTAAAATTAATTAAACCTTTGTATACACCCGGATTTGTAGATGATGCTGACTCGTCATGACCTCTTAGAGGCAACTCAAAAACACTACAGAATTTGACACATGAAATCAGCCGTTTTAAAATATGTCTGTTTTAGCTGACTTGAATATTTTGCTTTTCAATGTTTAGTCCATATTGCGAGTCCAGACTAGACAGTATGTTTACTTTGCCTAGCAAAGAAAGATCAACAACACTATTCATGTGATTGACGGATATTTCATGCTTCTTAATTTTTTCTGTAAGATGTTTTACATCATTAACCCCTTTTACAGTCCACAAGCAATCACCACTGTCTCTGAGAGAAAATAAAATACATGGAAAACAGAACAAAGATTTCTGAACGTCACAGCCACAGATCCAGTCATTTTTTTGGTATGCATCTTTCGAAAGCAGTTGCCTTCTGAAAACACGATTCTCACTTTTCTTATTTTCTATTTGCATCATGCAGAATTCAGGAGTTAGCCTACCTCATGACTTTAGTTTAATTTTTTGATCAAGAGTTAATCTTGCAAAAGTTATTGCTTTAAGCGCCTGCACTGAATTATCCATGTTTGATAAAATGTTAAATCAAAACCTAATAATTCGACACTACAATATTTCCCTAAACTATTCGTGATTATTCAAAAAAACTAAATTATTAAAAAAACACTCAAACTCAAAACCTAAACACTAAACAAATGCCCGCACTGAATTAACCATGCCAGAGAAACTATAAACACTAAAAAAAGTAAATCTCATATTAGCAATAGTCTGCGATTAGTTGTACTGAGGGATTCACGTCACTTTCTACTGAACGCGGCGCGGAAGCCTATGTGCCCGAGTCAACAGTGTCAATGCGGGCTATAAGCTTACAAGTTCATTCAACTTTGGACAGAGTGGTGGATTGGAGAAATGGCGCAACTGACAAAGCGCCGTGAGAGGCATGCTGTTCCGAAAACATTTGTGCTATTACCTAACACGAAAACATTTTCTTGTCCTAAGTATTAAAGAAATATGTGATGAATTTCACGATTAGTGATGTGATAATAGATTGTTTAATGATACGATTTAAACTGGGGGGCGCGCGCCTTAGCGCCCTAAGAACGAGCCGCCCCTGGTGAATACCATTTTAATTGTGAATACAACGCAGTAGTTACCCACGCGAGGCCTCAATGTATAACAATAGAAACTCCCGTAGGTGACGCCCATATGCATATTGGTCTCGAAAAGTTGTCAACAAGTACGGTTTTAAGGTGCTATGGAATGTGCGCAATTGCGCGTGCTTACAGCTAATTTGGCACGTACTCGGCTGGTTAAGCAGTTACAGTGAGTAGACTATATGCGGCATTGAATATTTGCTATGTCACGTGGTGCCACTGTGCTCCAATCAAATACCAAGTAGCCGCGGGATGAAGCGGCTAGCCATCTTGAAAAAACTTTTAGCGTCCCTCAGTCGACAAAACAACATACGTCTGGCCAGGCGTACATCAAGACTCGCGCGCCAAAAAATCTTTTTAGACCTAAAAAATGTGTTGAAACAGTATCTCTCAAAGTGATTTAAAGTGCAACATCAGCACTACGTTAATAAACAAGTAAAAATTCGGAAAGCACAGTGAGTAATGTGGTGAACATACAAAAACGATAACAAGTGCGGCATGAGCTGGAGGAGACGCTGAGGGTCACGTAACGTTACTACCAAACAAAACTTTAACATAAAGAGCGCTAGTTTCTTTTTTGGGGAATAGGTTAAATCATGTATGAGAGAGAGAGAGAGAGAGAGAGAGAGAGAGAGAGAGAGAGAGAGAGAGAGAGAGAGAGAGAGAGAGTGAGCAAGCTGGGTTGTCTTTTATAGATTAGTTAGTTAAGTTGATATTTTTTCTTCACATAAGAGTGTGAAGCTAACTATGAAAATATTTGTTATGTAACGATAGTATAAATGTTTTGATAATTTATGAAACAAAGTAATTGAGATAAATAGTAGTTTTTTTTTAAGAAAATGAATAATAAATAAATTAAAGTTGAAAGAATAGTTCAGAATCTATTTTCAATGTAACGTAAAAGAAACATGAAATTGTTGATGTGAGAGTTATGGTGGTATTTGATGACTGAGTAAAATGAAATAAAAAATGTGTTAAGTGAACATATAAATATGTGTTTGTCAATTGCATTCCCTGTTTTTGTCTGCTAAGTACACCAGACGACACCTTGGTCAATTACCGATAAAGGTAGGTAATACGATTTTTAATGTTTTAAACAGTTAATTCATGTGAACTGCTTCAGTTGGCGCCCGAATTTACATGGACGTTGTAAATTAAATTTAAATTGAATTAATTTACAACCTGGTCAAAATGGGAGAGAAAAACAAGAGTGCAAATGTATGTGAGGGTGTAGAGGGGGAATCAATTTTAAATGTTACGCAAGACAATTTAGTATCGACAAATATTGACGAGCACGTAGACGATACAACAGACAGAATTGAGATAGGAGACGCTAAAAATAGCAAAAGCGATAATGCAAATATATTTAACCAATTAGCGTTGATGATGGAAATGATGAACAATAAGTTTGAACAATAAAATAAGAATAACGACAATTTAAACACGAGTTTAAATGAATTTAAAATTGAAATCAAATCTGAAATCAAATCAGAAATAAATGTTGTAAATAATAAACTTATAGACATAAATAACGAGTTCGCGAACATAAGAAGCGAACTGAGAATGAGTGATATAAATATGAACAGTCGATTGGAAAGCATGAATGAGACTATTGCTGGAGTGAAAAGTGAGATGACTATAAATATAGACAAAATACGAACTGAAATGAAAAATGATATAAAAACAATTAACGAAAAACAAAATGAGAAACTAATAGAGACAAACAAAAAATTTGACGCGTTAACAAATAAATTTAACGATAAAATTAAAAAACAAAATGACAAAATTGACAGTAGTGTTCAAGGTGTATAATTGATGAGTGTGAGCACATTAAAAATGCAAATAAAATACAAGAGAATATAAACGATGAATTCAGAAGTAACTTTGAGCAAATTGATGCAATTAAAACTAATGTAACTAGTTTGAAAAGTAAACAAACAGAACATGAACATAATTAAAGTCAGAGAAGGTTTAAGTGTAGCAATTAACCAAAAATTAACTAATGTAAGTGAGAGAGTGAACATGGAAGTTGAATTAGGTTATTTCAGTAATGAAAGTAGGGGGGTGAACACCATACAATTTTTAAACTCAGTAAAAAGTTTCAATAAAATATAACCAAGAAAGTTGGGAAATTAAGTTAGTAAGAATTTTAAAATATTTTAAAGGGGATGCTAAAATATGGGCGGACGCTCATAATGATAACTGGGCAAATTTTAATGAGTTTGAACAAGCATTTAAAAATAAATACTGGTCAGAAGAAAAACAAGAGGGTTTGCGCAGTACAATAATGGGATGGGGTAATTTTAATATAAAACATATGAGTATTACGTCATATGTGACACGATTATATAGCCAGGTTAAATATTTAGAACCACCAATGCCTCTTTCATCTTTTATAAGATACATTAGTAAGCATTTACCAAAGGACATACGGTCCACAATCAGAACCCGGGAGTTTGTTAATATTGCCGAATTAGAAAAAATACTAGAAGCATACCAGAGTATGAAAGAGGAAGAAGAAAATAAATATCAGTTTAGAGCTAATGAATCAAGGAAAATAAATACTGAAGTAAGACAACCAGACCATTTTGTTAGTAATATGAGTAGATCGGGGGAGGGGGCATGGTTATGTCCAAACCCTAGTTGTAGAGCTAGTAACTATAATAGTTCACGAAGTCAATGTTATAGGTGTCAGGGTCCGAGGGGTAGTGCTCAAGGGAGAGTAGAGAATTATAATAGAGGTTTTGATCATGTGAGTTTAGAGGGACTCATAGGGGGAGAGGCTTTACAAGTAATCGGGGAATGTCGGGAAATTTTAACCACAGAGGTAGAGGGGGATATGTTGGTAACCCAAACGACACTAGGGGTGTTGAAGCACCTTCTAATAACCAAAACAGTAGAGGGGATCATAGGGGGGTTTACAGCGAACCACCACCTCCAGTACAGTTAAACTAATCAGGGCGGTTGAAAAGGAAAGCCCCTGGCCGTCTAGAAATCACATGACAATAGGGTCACTTATTACCAACATACATAATGATTTATCCGATGAAGAAGTGGGGGAGAGTAGCAATAACTTTGGTATGGCAGAATTTGAAGCCAAAGTGTTTAATTATAAATACATTTTTCTAGTAGATTCAGGGAGTGAGCTGACCACTATAGACGATAAAAGTTTTGAAAAAATAAAAAATCAAACTACGGAGATAATTCCTCAACTACCAGTATTGGGAATTAGTATTGTAGGGGTAACAGGTGTTCGCAGTAAAAAAGTAAGTAAACAAATAATGCTACAACTAAAGGTAAATAAAAACACAATAAATGTACCTTTTTTGGTCATTCCAGGGTTAAATATGGGAGCTATAATGGGTAATGATTTTTTAAATAATTTCAAAGTGGAGTTAAAATATTATACACAGACTATGAAATTTAATAATGATAATATAATTGAAATACCATTCATACGAAAGAACACGGTAGAAATGAAAGCATTAAAAATAATTAGTAAGGGAATTTTAATTTCTGATAATGACATAAACGAATGTAGGCCCTTGATGATTAATTATTGTAACTTAAGGGTAAATAATCATGGATTATTTGAAACTGAAGATAGTTGGGGTGAAAAAATGAATAAAATCCTATATCAAGATGGGGAATTTAATTATCAAGATAGGGAGAAAATAGTACAAGTAATAAATAAAAATAAATTGGTTTTTTCAGATGAACCAGGTTTAGTAAAAAATTTTAAGGGTAAGCTAATTATTAAAGAAAAACACCTTTGTAATGGGACAATTTTGAGGGGTTTTATTTTTTTATTGCAATTATAAATGTAACACCAGGTCTACCCAAACAGGGCCTCAGTTTTGAACAATCAACCTCTCTTCTTTTACTTTGTCGGGGCACCGAGTTGCATATTTTATCAGTGCCCTGCAATGAGCACTGCTCCTTAAGGCATTGGAATGCGAGTATGTGCGCGGATGATTGCGTTTTCCATTGGCAAAAAGCACAAACTTTGTGGCAAGCCCCAGGGCAGAACAAAAATACCCAGACTCGCTACCAAGAGCGGAAACTGTAATTTCACTAATGACCATGTCATGTGATTTTATCCATGAATCAGAGCGCAAGCGGCGGATGTGGCCGGAGTGATGCTCAGAGTAGCATCAGTTAGTCCTCGACTTAGAACTCCTGACCGCGCGGTCCTATAAAACATCGCTCGAGCGAATTAGGGTCGGCCGACCAGCAAATTGTGTATTCAAGATGAATATAATATATTTATATTACATTTAAACAATGTAAAACGTTTAAATCAACAGTGAAATCAAAATTGATAGTGAGAACTTAATTTGGATGGACAAGTGAACTAAAATGTGCTGATTGCAACACGTGGTCTTCAAGGACACAACCAGAGAAGGAACCGTATAATTTAAACCAATATAATAATGAAAATTATAATTATAAAGAGATCTCTATCAAAAAGGGAAAATATAAATAAGAATGAATGAGTGAGTGAGCAAGCTGGGTTGCTTTGCAATAAATATGGTCTAGTTTATTAAATAGGGTTAAGTATATTTCACAATCTATTTTCAATGTAACGTAAAAGAAAGACGAAATTGTTGATGTGGGAGTTATGGTAATATTTGATGGCAAGATAAGATGAAATAAAAACGTGTTAAGTGAACGTATAAACATGTATTTGTCAATTGTATTCACCTGTTGTTTTTCTCTGCTAAAGTACACCAGACGACACCTTGGTCAATCATCAATAAGGTAAGTAATACAAATTTCGATATTTTAAACAGTTAATTCACGTGTAGGCCTACTGCTTCAGTTGACGCCCTGAACGGGAACGAAATTTAAATATTTTAATACTAATTCACTCGTCATACTTCACCTTTTGCACCTAAAACCTACCCGGTACCATGCTCAAAGAGGGGGTTAGTACAAGAGGAAATAAATAAGATGTTGAGAGAAGGTATAATAGAAAAATCTACTTCACCATATTCCAACCCTTTGGTAGTGGTTACCAAGAAAGATTTATCGATAAGACTGTGTTCAGACGCGAGACAGGTAAACAGAATAATTGTTCCAGACAGAGAATCGCCAGAACCAGTGAGTGAAATTCTTCAACGCTTCAGTGGAACCAAATACATTACAACATTGGACTTAACAGCCGGGTACTGGCAGATAGAGCTGGAGGAAGAATCTTGTCAGTATGTGGCCTTCTTGTACAACGGCAGGAACTATCAATTTCGTAGGTTACCTTTTGGACTAAACGTAAGTGTTTCAATTTTCATTAAATGTTTAGACTACGTATTAGGGAGAGAGATTTTAGAATTTACAACCGTTTATGTGGACGATATAGTTATTACATCACCAGACATTGATACACATTGCAAAAGGTTAGATAGAGTGTTAAGTAGGCTGCATGAATATGGCATAACAGTTAAGTTTAAGAAGTCAGAATTTTTGAAAGAACAAATTAATTTTTTAGGCCATATAATTTCAGCCAAGGGTATCAGTACAGACCCTAAGAAAGTAGAAATAATACAGAATTTTCCAGTACCAAAAAATGTTAAACAGCTGCAAAGTTTCTTAGGCTTGTGTAATTATTATAGGCAATTTGTAGACAAATATTCCTATTTAACAGTACAATTGGGGCATTTGTTAAATAAAGATAATCGATGGCAGTGGAATTTAAAAGAGCAAACTGTATTAGAGCTAATAAAAAATAGATTTTTAAACACAGTTATATTAGCTCATCCTAATTTTCTAGAACCATTTTATATACACACAGACACATCAGACATTGCTTTGGGGGTAGAATTGTTTCAGTTAGATGGGAATGGTAACCATAAAGTAGTAGCTTTTGCTAGTAGGTCTTTATTAACTAGTGAGAAGAACTATACAACAACGGAAAAGGAGGCGTTATCAATAGTTTTCGCCTGTAGAAAATTTAGAACGTACCTATTAGGAAATAAAGTAATAATAAGATCAAACCATCAAGCTTTAACATTTTTAAAAAACTGTAAACTAACGCATGGTAGTTAGTGCGCTGGATGCTAATATTACAAGACTATGACTTAACCATCGAATATTGTAGGGGTAAAGAAAACGTAGTAGCTGACGTCCTATCCAGAACCGGTTTTGACAGTAGTACTGAGGTAGATATAGCAAATACTTATAAGATATTTATAATAAAAGAAGTGAGGGAGGTAGATATGAAAAAGTTAATAAATAACTTAGCAACAGACCAAGAAAGAGATACCGAACTTGGTAAAATAATGTTAGCTTTAAATCAGTTTTAAATCAGTTCCCACATACCTCACAAGTGGGAAAAGCATTTTAGTTTGTATAATAAACATTTATTTCACCGTACAAATGAACAGGGAGATGATTGGAAAGTATACATCCCTAAAGTAATAATACCTGAAGTAGTGAAAGATTGTCATTTAAGGTATGGTCATATAGGTCCCAAGAAATGCAGTGATATATTGAAAGAGTCATGTAAATTTAATAATATGGAAAGAACATGCGAATATTAAAAACATGCGAAATTTGTCAGAAAGCCAAAGTAAATAATCGTAAACAGGAGGGTTTAATGTAACATGTAATACCAGACAGTCCTTTAGCAATAGTTGCCATCGATTTATATGGCCCTCTACCCAAAGGTCGAGGAGGAGTGAATTATTTATTTGTTGTACTAGATGTTTTTACCAAATTTATAAAATTGTACCCGATTAAAAAAGCTGCCTCCTTGGTATTAGCTAGGAAGATAGTAAATGAATACATTACTGAAGTAGGTAAACCGAAAATAATATTATCAGATCATGGGTCTCAGTTTACCAGTAAGACCTGGAGGGAAACGTTAGGTTGGGAAAACATTTTAGTTAAACATACATCGGTGTATCATCCACAATAAAATCCTAGTGAGCGTGTTATGCGGGAGTTAGGGCGAATGTTTAGAACTTTCTGCCACAAAAAAATTCATTGTGGGCTACATTTGTGTGCAAGATAGAAGGATATATTAATAGTAGTTTGCATGAATCCACTAGCTACAGCCCGCATGAGTTAATGTTTTAGAGAAGGCCGTCACGCATATTAGAAGAACTGAAGAACTGATAAAATTTCCAACCCGGACGGATATACCACATGGTAGGAAACTGGTGATTGCAAAGGAGCAGCTGCTAAGTAAAGCTGAACAGCGTAAACGAAGACATGACAGGAATTTAACACCCATACAACACGAGGTAGGACAACTAGTATTAATAAAAAAACCACGATCAATCATCAGTTTTGGACAAAGAGATTAAAAAATTCTTCCTATTGTACGACGGTCCCTATGAAGTCAGCGAAGTGAAAATGGAGAATGCTTATGTTTTCGTAGATTTGCAAACCCAAGAAATAAAAGGAACGTATAATGTGACCCAATTAAAGAAGTATTATCTAGCTGAGTGATGTTAGACTTTTTTTTTTTTATTATTAAAATTTTGATACATAAACACAGATTATGGTATATTTAAGGGAAAGGGGATTCTCCCCCATTTTAGGGTGGTCACAAACTTACCAATCCTGACCGTGGGTTTTGGCACTTGGAGGCGGACCATGGTTGGCGGAACTTCCCTTGGGTGGTGAAAGCGATGATGGTCCGTCTCCACAAAATTGGTGAAATTAGAAATGTAACTATATTATTGAACGGGGAGGGGGACCCCTAAAATACGTGGTAACAATATTTTTTCACTCAAGGTGCATAAAAAAGGTGCACAACACCACGTACCAACATTGCCTAAGAGTGTATTTAAATAATTTAGTGAGGCAATGTTTTCAACTAATTCACTAGTGTCATTTGTGAAAATAAAATTTAGCAAATGACAGAAGTTCAGAGTATTTAAAAAAGATGGGTTTTGCTGGAGCGGTGGAGGGGACGAGCAGACGGTGGGTTTGGATAAATGGGAGAGTAAAAGGGAATAAATCTTGTATGGAAATTAACGTAAGGAATTGTCATCTAGTGTTAATAGAAGGGGAACGTGAATTCACGTAGTGTGTCTGCACGCCCTCTGCCACGCGCCAACAAATCCCCCACCTTTTCAGGTGATTACCGTTTTATTAGAAATAAGTGTAATAATTAGCCTCCAAATGTAAATAATTGTCAATATATAATTCTGAATGTTTATAAATTTAAGGTGATGACACGAGTTATATTTTTACTTTCAGTGGATGATTGACCATACATAAAGATGAAGTTTGCAGTACGAGTTAAATAAAATAAAATGTTTGATGTTTGAATGGTAAATTGTATATGAGTCTCAGAGGTTTTAAATTAAATAATAAGATAACCAAACGTATAAGTGTTTACCATCTGTGAATTGCAGTAGCAGTGTCAGTGTAAACCTTGTATGTCTTTTTAGTAGTTTCCCCTACATTTCGGGCGGTCACGGCTTCGCCGAACCCTGACCGTGGATTTATAATGTAAATATATTCTAAATTGGTGAACTTAGAAATACAACCGGGGGGTAAATCAGGGGAATCTACATAACTATGGAACAGCGGCTATCATCGAAGGTGGTAGTAGTGCCATATTAAGGGTGTGTGAATCATTATAGTAGGATTACTGGTGTCCTCGGACATCAGTAATGCTGAATTTTTATATAACGCTGAAGCAAGAATGGGGTAGGCAGCATCTACCCCTACAAAACTTCCGTTCTTGTGGAAGCAACTGGACGCCACAGTCCAGTGGTGGGTCATAATGTGTGTGGTAAGGAGGTTACTCAGGGGAGTAACGAATTCAAATCTTGAATGGACATAAACTAAATGAGCTAATAATCTAATTAAATGATGTTATTTTGATTCATGAGATGATTACAATAGACAATTTGTATGAAAGTAATTAATTTACATGTGTTATACTCTGTATGATAATTTTATAAATGACTTTGCTGATGGAAATGATTAATTCAAGGATAGTAGATGTTTATTATGTTTTGTTTAGTATGTTTTATTATGTTATTATTTTACTCTGTTAGAGTATAAGAATTGTAAACATGTGTTATGCGTCTTACCTTGTATAATTTCGTGTAGTGTATTTAGAGTAAGGACATTCACCTGACCCTGAGAGATCAGCTGATGACTGATGTTAGAGACATGATATGTCTCTCTTAAGTGGCTCATAGATTTTTTTTTTGTTAATTAATGTAATTAAATAATTTTGTTTTCTGGGAAAATTGTTAAAAAAGATATTTTGGGAATTAAATATTTTTCTTGAGAAAAAAAATTTAATTTTGCTTGACGTACAGATTGTGTTTTAATGTTCATGTTCAATATATAGTGTTGATTGTGTGTATTGCTAATGTATTAAATGAGTTATATTGTTCACAGCTAGTGAAGAAGAATTGTAAATTCATTCAAAAGATTTAGGATTTTGATCAAATTACTGGTAATATGGACTTTTGATATTGAACTTAGATTAATTTCGCTAGGTGAACAAAATTTAAATGATTTAATTTGATTTGTTTGATTTATTTTGACTGGAAACCGTAACGTCAAACTGATAAAATATTGAGAAAAGGAAGTGAAGTTAAAAATATAAAATATTTTATGAATTTAAGATCAGAAAAGTAGTATATAGATGTTGTATTCAATAAAATCATGAGTATGTGTACGCACCCAGTACTTGCTAAAGGCAACCCAGTATGTATATAAGGGGAGACATATCGGTTGAGGATCTGGTATGGTATAAGGCAAGTTTCTGATTTTTTTTGGTGAAATGACAAAGGGTTAGGTGGTATTATGGTGAGTACCTGTCCGATTTTATGGTGTTGGGATCTTACACAGAGAAGTCCAGTAATGTCGTTCAGGTGCTCCCATAGTCGCCGAGTTAGGGGGGCAGTTTACCCATAATGTGTTTAGAAAGTAAAGGGGGGTTGTTGGCGCCATATTCTCACCGATCCTCTTAGGGTTAGCAATGAGAGTTTTTCTGTTTCGGCAGAAACCCTCTCATTGGGGGGGTATTGTAATGGGACAGGATTGTGCGATAGATTTTTATTTGTGAATACCATTTTAATTGTGAATACAATGCAGTAGTTACCCACACGAGGCCTCAATGTATAACAATAGAAACTCCCGTAGGTGACGCCCATCTGCATGTTGGTCTCGAAAAGTTGTCAACAAGTACGGTTTTAAGGTGCTATGGAATGTGCGCTATTGTGCGGATGCGCGTGCTTACAGCTAATTTGGCATGTACTCGGCTGGTTAAGCAGTTACAGTGAGTAGACTATATGCGGCGTTGAATATTTGCTATGTCACGTGGTGCCGCTGTGCTCCAATCAAATACCAAGTAGCCGCGGGATGAAGCGGCTAGCCATGTTGAAAAAACTTTTAGCGTCCCTCAGTCGACAAAACAACATACGTCTGGCCAGGCGTACATCAAGACTCGCGCGCCAAAAAATCTTTTTAGACCTAAAAAATGTGTTGAAACAGTATCTCTCAAAGTGATTTAAAGTGCAACATCAGCACTACATTAATAAACAAGTAAAAATTCGGAAAGCACAGTGAGTAATGTGGTGAACATACAAAAACGATAACAAGTGCGGCATGAGCTGGAGGAGACGCTGAGGGTCACGTAACGTTACTACCAAACAAAACTTTAACATAAAGAGCGCTAGTTTCTTTTTTGGGGAATAGATTAAATCATGTATGAGAGAGAGAGAGAGAGAGAGAGAGAGAGAGAGAGAGCAAGCTGGGTTGTCTTTTATAGATTAGTTAGTTAAGCTGATATTTTTTCTTCACATAAGAGTGTGAAGATAACTATGAAAATATTTGTTATGTAACGATAGTCTAAGTGTTTTGATAATTTATGAAACAAAGTAATTGAGATAAATAGTAGTTTTTTTTAAGAAAATGAATAATAAATAAATTAAAGTTGAAAGAATAGTTCAGAATCTATTTTCAATGTAACGTAAAAGAAAGATGAAATTGTTGATGTGAGAGTTATGGTGGTATTTGATGACTAAGTAAAATGAAATAAAAAATGTGTTAAGTGAACATATAAATATGTGTTTGTCAATTGCATTCCCTGTTTTTGTCTGCTAAGTACACCAGACGACACCTTGGTCAATTACCGATAAAGGTAGGTAATACGATTTTTAATGTTTTAAACAGTTAATTCATGTGAACTGCTTCACTATGCAATCACTAGCTGTAGGCTATGTCGACTCGAACAGTGTACTTTAAAAAATGTCTCATATGTTCCTGAATTAAGTAATAATTTGATGTCTGTCACTGCAATTACTGAAAATGGTGGTAAGGTATTATTTACTAGAAACAAAGTTCAAATATTGAAAGATGATAATGTAATTTTAGAAGGTAGTAACAAAAAAAATTGTTTGTATGTAGTTAACCTAACTGAGAATGAAAGTGTTCCAAAAGTAGCTGCTGTAAGTAACACTGAACAAAATAAATGTAGACCTAAGGCTAATATAAATGTCAAACAAACAGATGTACCCGTAAGTGTTGATCAACATAGGGGTAAAACTAAAAGTAGTGAAGCTATGGAATGGCATAGGAAATTCGGTCACATAAGTTTTCGTAATTTAAAAAACTTGTCTAAAATGTCTCGAGGTATTTCAGCTAATTTAAATGTATGTGAAGATATTTTTTGTGATATTTGTCTCAAAGCTAAACAAGTGAGATCTTCTTTCAATTCAGTAAGAGACAGAGCTTCTAAACCTTTACAAATAATACATTCTGATCTGTGTGGTCCAATAGAACCTCAGACGCATGATGGTAAAAAATATTTCTTGACATGTGTTGATGATAATACTCACTTTTGTAAAGTGTATCTTTTAAAATCTAAAAATGAAGTTTTCACATTTTTAAAAGAGTATGTTAATGAAGATCTTAAAACTTCTAAAATAAGGTGTAATAATGGGGGTGAATACATTGCCTCTGGTCTTAGACAATGGTGTAAATTAAGAGGAATTGTTATCGATTATACAGTACCCTATTCGCCGCAGTTAAATGGCACAGCGGAAAGAATGAATCGAACACTCATGGAAAAAGCTAGAGCAATGCTTTTCGACTCTGAATTACCCAAAGAAATGTGGGGGGAAGCTATCCTAACATCTGCGTATTTACTCAATAGAAGTCCAATTGTCACATTAGATACAACACCTGCAGAGAAATGGTATAGTAAGACACCTGAGCTATCAAGACTACAGACATCTGGTTCAGTAGCATATGCTAAAGTTTTAGGACGGCTTAAGAAATTCGACAGCAGGAGTAAGAAAAGTATTTTTGTGGGATACACACTGAATGGATACAGATTATGGGATCCAGTCAAAAGAAATATTTTTGTATCAAGAGATGTTGTCTTCAAAAGGGAGTCTGTAAAATCAAAAGCAGAAGAAATACCAGAAATAGTACCATGTAATCAAGAAGAAGATATGGAAGAAATCATTGAAGAAGAAAACGTGAATGAAGAAAAAGGGATTAACCCAGTCAAAGAAAATCAAATAGGCCTAGAAGAAATTGGACTAATACAAATGAACAACATGAACAAGAACAACGTTACAATTTAAGACCAAGGGTAAATATAAACATCCTACTAGATATGAAGAAAATCTTCAAGATGGACAAGTGATGCTTACTTTCAATGAATGTATGACAGGAAATGATAAAGAAAAATGGAAGTTAGCCATTAAAAATGAAAAAGAATCTTTGAACAAGAATAACACCTGGGAGATGGTCGATGAAAAAAAGTTGCAGAAAAAGAAATACTAACTAACAGATGGAGCTTCAAAATAAAAGATGACGGCACATATAAAGCTCGACTAGTAGTAAGAGGCTGTGAACAAACAAAAGGAAATCTGGATTTTAAACATACGTTTAGTCCAGTTGTTGAAAGTGCTTCGTTAAGAGTTTTATTTTCCTTAGCTGCTCAAGAAAATCTTGTTATTCAGACTTTTGATGTCAAAACTGCATTCCTGTACGCAGAACTGGAATATGAAATCTATATGAGAATACCAGAAGGATTTGATGAAGAAGGAAAAATTTGTAGGCTAAAGAAAGCCTTATATGGACTAAAACAAGCACCAAATCAATGGAATAAAAGACTCACATCATTTCTTAAAAATGAAGGACTTACACAACTCAAAACAGATCAATGTATATTTAAAGACACCAAGAATGACTTATATTTAGCTATTCATGTTGACGATGGAATCATGATGGGAAAAGATCCTGAAAAAATGAAGAATTTACTAGAAAAACTTAAAGAAAACTTTGAAATGACAAGTAGTGAAAAGACATCCACTTATCTTGGAATGGAGATAACTAGAAAGAAAGAAGGAATTTACATTACACAAACAAATTATGCAAATCAAGTACTCACTAATTTTAATATGACAAACTGCAAGTCAGTAACTACCCCAATTGTACAAGAAGAGAAGACTACTGTAATTGACAATGAAGGAATACAGTTTTTCCTTACAGAGAAGCCATTGGAAGTCTCCTCTACATGACAAACAAAACCAGACCTGATATGGCATTTGCTGTCAATTACGAAAGTTGTTTTTTGGAACCCATAACTGCCTTATCAACAACAGAAGAGGAATATATGTCTGCTGCTGAATGCTGCAAAGAAATCAAATACATCAAAACATTCATCCAGGAGTTGACAAACAAAACTGTAAATACTACATTGAATGTTGATAATCAAAGTGCGATAAAACTAATAAAATCTGGACAATTGAGTAGAAAGAGCAAACACATAGATGTCAGATTTCACTATGTGAGTGAACAATTTCATGATGGATTATTTGATATCAAATACTGTTGTTCAGAGAATCAGTTAGCGGATGTGTTTATCAAACCATTATCAAACACCAAGTTTGAAAGATTTAAAAACATTTTGCTTAAAATTATGTAAGCTAGTAAACATTCTTGAAAAAAAAACAATCAAACTTTGTAAATAGTATTTTTCTAAGATTAAAAAACTGAAAAAAATTGTCATTAGATAGGCTATGACAGATTATTATGAATTTGTTTAAAAAAGAAGCAACAAATATATGGTAGCCTTATTGTAAGTTAAATTAAAGTAGGCTATTTTGTTTTATTAGAGTTAACATGCAATATCATTAAAACTAACAAATTATGCAGTCAATTTCTTTTGTACTTTATTTTAAAACATTTTGATATTAAGGGAGAGTGTTAAATATTTGTACTTTTTATATAGCCTATGTTACTTACAATATTTAATTATTATATCAAAATGATTTTGTATAATGTTTTATGGTTATGTTGGCTACTCTGCTATTAATAAAGAAACAAGAGACGAGGTTAGCAAAATGGCGTTTTATTAAAACCGTGTTAACTCTTCCAGTAATATATAAAAATTCATCACTCATTGCCTTCTGATATCTGACTGTTAGTCAAGCCACTGAGGATGCATATTCCTCATCAAAGAATGACCAAAGTCTTTGGTACTAACAAAATAAAGTAATGGATTCTTAATAATATTATTAATTTGATATATTATATTTGTTTTAAAATATATGATAGCATACAAAACTTTTAACCAATACAAAAGTTTTCTTTTTCTTTCTTTCAGCTTTTAGGCACGTCAACCTGTTCTGGCCTCAATTATATGTTTTTGGTGGTTAACCTAGTCAACAGCTTTTGGTTTATAATTTAAAGCAAATTTTATAATTATTGTTTCTGACCATCTACAGGCTCTGACTCTTTCCAGTTTTGTTTGTGTTGGTCTGTTCTTTCATTTACTGAGAATAAATATAAATTATTTGTAATTTTTTTACATCTTGTCCACTCTAGTACACCATTTAACTAACAACTTTTACAAATTTTATTTCTATGAGACTTGCACAGTATCAACATCTGCCTTATTTGTTATGCATAATTTAGGTCCCATGAGAAAGTTGAGATCACTCTTATAAAACTTGATCATTTTTTCCATATATGTAGGCCTGTTCTTCAGTGCTTTGGTAATTGTATAACACATGGTTTGATACCTCTTCAGCTTCAAGATTTTTGTCACTATCACTGTAAAAACTGATGAAAATGCCAAGTTAATGAAAATATTGTATATGTTCTAATGTGTGATTATCAATCAAAATTTTAATTCTTATTGAATACTTTCAATGAAATACCATCAACTTAGTTTTGTAAATTGATACCTTGAGGTTATATTCCTTTCCAATTGAAATTTAAAAAATGAGCAGACTTCTGCAAGCTGTTTCCAAAATGTTCTGTTAAAACAATAACAAACATTTCAAGCATATTAATACTGACATAGAAGTTTCAAAAGAGAATACCAAAGGGCCACTAACCTGAGAGTGTCATGTAACAGAGTGTTTACAGAAAACTGATTTATGGTGGAAACATGCAAAGATTCAATAACTGTCTCCCCCTTGACAGACAATATTCCACCAAAATTTGACATATCAATTGCTGATATTATTTTGTCTTTCATCTCAGATATTTTTTTTTTAATTAGAGTGATTTTGTTTTTCAGATCATCTAAATCGATGTATCTATAAATTTCTTCAGTGTCCTTAGTTAAAAATCCCAATTTACTGCACTGCAACACACTTGTCTCTGCCAAATTAGAAGCAGTCAGGTTTCCTAGAACCCACTTTCCTGTTACAGTATTGCTGGCATCATTTCTTAAAACGTATTGGAGGCTTTTTCTTATATCTGATATGTTCTGCTTTTGTTTTCTCCACAAATCCTGCAACAAATATTTCACTAGTTTAATTAATATTCTTGTTTTTATAACGATAAGCTACTTACCACATTTTTATCTCCAACAAAAATATAACAATCACTTTTTAACTATACAGACTGTAAAATACTATAAGTAAATTATATTCCAAAATAGGAGGGCATCCAACTCATTATGGACATTGCTATGGTCTTGGCATGTGTATGGGGACGTTAAATATGTAGAATTAAAACAAAGGGCAATGGGCCATCAAAGGTGAAGTGCAGAATATCTATGCTGAAAAGAACACCAAATGAGAGTATTTGAACAATTATAAGAGACAGATGAGAAGAGGACTAAGAGAATAAAAGCGGATACCTTAAGAAAATGCCAGATGACTGGCACCCAGAGAAATTTGATAAAATTATTCTGAGAAGACTGGTTGAACAGGAAAAGGAAATACAAAAATAAGCTGCCTTCAGACAGATAAAATATAATCAACTTATTTGTTCATGAAGGAATCGATTCCTTAGGCTTTCATAGCCAGCATCGTAATGTGGCAAAGGCTGACAGTGATGTAGCAAAGCCTTGGCCACAGTACTGTGTTGTTACTGACGGACATCTTGTCAGTAGGTTTTTAAGTCCTTTGTGCACTGAATATGGCCTCCAGAGCCGAGGTTGAAACGTCTGTTGTCCATGGCCTTACAGCCTGGACAGTAGTTTTAACAATTATGAAGGAAGTTGATACAAGAATGAAAACTTTGAAATATCTTTACAAGTGTCTTTATATTTTTATTTAAATAAAGTATTCAAATGTATCATTTATTCTAAAGTTATTTTTCAAATACTGTGTGTAGGTCTTCTAAAACTGCACTCCATTTTTCAAGATAGCCTGAGCATACACTATAGCAGCGATACACAACCCGCGGCCCTCAACCTCACTTTATGCAGCGCGGTGAAAAAAATGTTATAAGTCCACATGTTTAAAATTGTGTATGAAAATTTACCCACATTTGTTGGTTTGATCGGGAATTAGGTTGACCAAGGTCAACCAGGTCAGGTGGTGGTGGTAGTGGGGGACACTCACTGTCTACTAGGCTGGCAGCTGGCAGTAGGTAGCAACAATTCTCGTAGCGTGTAGCGTTAGTTCAGTTTTTCAGTTTCAGTAGAGACCGATCTGTATTTGGCATTCATGTGTTTTTAAGTGATTCCTTTTTTGTAACATTTCACGATCATGTCTGTGAAAAAGCGTAAAGTGACTGACGAGTGCCGTGTGTTTCAAGAGGCATGGAGCGAGAGGTATTTTTTTATAGAGTATAACGGTAAAGCAACATGCCTAATTTGCAAAGAAACCATGGATGTAATGAAAGAGTACAATGTGAAGAGACATTACGATAAAAAACATGCTGGCAAATACAAAGAGTGGACGGGACAATTGTAAAAGGATAAGGTAAAAGAATTCCAACGTAAACTAACAAGTCAGCAAAATCTTTTCCGGAAAGTGACTGGTCAGAAACTGCAGTTAAAGCAAGTTTTGTTGTATCTAAAATTTTAGTTAAAAAAATTAAGCCTTACAAAGATGGAGAGCTAGTTAAAGAATGTCTGGAAGAAGTAGCAAATATACCTTTCCCGGAGAAAAAAAGTATTATTTCAAAAATTAGTCTTAATTGTATGACAGTATCCAGAAGAGCAGAAGAAATGGCATCAGACATTGAAAAAACATTGAAGGAAAAAATATTAGAATTTAAGTTTTTTTCATTGGCCATGGATGAAAGCACAGACGTCACTGACACAGCACAACTTTCAATTTTTATCTGTGGTATTAATGAAGATTTTCACATAACAGAAGAATTACTGGCGTTAGTTCCTATGAAAGATACAACCAAAGGTTCAGATATTTATTGTGAGGTGAAAAACATTTTGAAAAAGTACAATTTAGACCTAAAACTATTAAATGGCATTTCAACAGATGGTGCGCCAGCCATGGTGGGAAAGAAGCAAGGAGTAGTGAACTATTTAGCAAGAGATTGTAAAAACATGGCAATGATATAGTCGCATTCCACTGCATTTTACACCAAGGGAACCTTTGTGCACAAACTATTCATATGGAGCATGTGATGAAAGCAGTGATCAAAGTAATAAATTTTCTTTGTTCCAGAGGACTCACTCATCGCCAATTCCGAGAATTCCTATTACAATTAGACACGCAGTATGACGATGTTCTTTATTTTACACAAGTTCGTTGGCTTAGTGCAGGAACAATGCTGAAACGAGTGTACAGCCTGCGTAAAGAGATAATTATCTTTTTGAAAAGTCATGATGAGAATCTGGTAGCAGACTTTGAGAACAATGAATGGGTGTGCGATTTATCTTTCTTAGTTGACATAACCCAACATCTTAATGAGCTAAATACCAAACTTCAAGGAAAAAATAACATGATACACAATCTGTTTTACTTAATAAAATCGTTTGAGGTTAAACTGATTTTATGGCAGTCACAGCTGACGTCTGGGCTACTGACACATTTTTCTACAATGAACAGTTTTGCAGCAAGTTCTGAACAACCCATTAACTTCACTAAATATGCCTCACTTATAGAGAATCTTCAAAATGAGTTTAAACGTCGATTTCAAGATATGAGAAAATTTGAAAAATTGTTTGATATGTTTACTCTACCATTCACTACTGATGTTGAGATAGTGCCCATTGATTTCCAGATGGAGCTAATTGATCTTCAATCGAACTCTGAATTGAAGACAAAATTTTCTGAGGTTTCTCTACTGGATTTTTATAAAAATTACTTACCTGAGGAAATAAAAGCATTGAACAATCATGCTCTAAAAACGGCAACATTATTTGGAAGTACCTACTTATGCGAGCAGTCTTTTTCTTTGATGAAACAGTTCAAATCAAGAGGTCATTCCCGTCTGACTGATGAACATTTGGAGGGAAACTTGCGAATTGCTGTGTCCAACATTGAACCCGATATAGACAGACTAGTGAAAAACAAACAGCGTCAAGTCTCTCATTAGGCTCTAAATTAGTTTCCTCTTTAACAAATAATAGTTTTGTGCTTTCTTTCAAATTAATAATTTTATTGCAATTGTGTGTCTTTTAAAAGTAAACTAAAAAAAGTAAAACTGATTTTTAAAATTACATATTTTTTAAAATATTGTTTTAAAAGTGTTTCTTTACAAATTATTTCGATTTTGGATGATGGCTGTATTATTTTTGTGACCTCAAACGTTTTTTCAGGTGAGTTTTTAATTATTCAATAGAGCTAGTTTAAATGTAGCTGTGTTAAGTTTACTTACCTACTTATGAGACATGTTAGAAAACGCTCTTCAATTAGAAGCATTATCTTTCACGGAAATGCTACTGGAAATATTAGGATAAGGGAAGAGGTTAGGTGGGTGGTTGGCGAAATGGAGGGAAGTCGCCTTGTGGCCCAACATGATCATTTAAAAGTTTTTAGTGGCCCTCGGATGTTGAAAAGTTGTGCACCACTGCACTATAGGTAAGTAGCTTAAATAAATAATTTTGTTCACGTACAGATGAGAATTGTAATTGTTTACTAAGAGGCTTGTAACTGTTCACTATGCTGTTGCCCAAGAGTGGCAGAAATAAAAATTTGCTGTTGCATATAATGTTACATTTAATACAATCTTGAATAGTCCACCAGGCGTTTTATGAGACCTGTCAGGCAACTTTGAAACATTTAACAGTTATTTTAAACAAAATTCTGTTTCAAGTAATTCAGTCATGTTAGCTTTATTAGCAGCCACCTTAACACAAACTTTGTCACCACTTATTGCAAAACTGCTAGTCGCTTCGCTCTCGACGAGGCCTTTTGGTGTCTCCACCATCTATTTGCGATAGTGGGTTTAGGTTTCCCATATACAGGAAAGAAACTTATATAGATGTAATTAGACCAGAAGATTCATATCATCCAATAGGTCATAAGTGGTGACAAAGTTGGGTTTAAGTAATTCAGCTTTGCACATGTAATCAATTCTTTTTTTATGGAAATACCTATGAACATAAAATCAAAAGTCAGCATCACTGTACCATTTTAAAGTTTTGATGATATGTGGAATTCATTCTATTAAACATTTAGTAAAGTCAACAGATAATCAAAAAAATATTACCTCAAGGAAGTTTATCTTTGCGTTCAAGCCATTAACAATTTTGTATACTGGTGTTTTGACTGGCTGCAAAGTTGTGATGAACTGATAAATTGTCGGATTGTCTGGATGCATTGGAATGATAAGGTTTGGAACATTGTGGAGCAAAAATGATGCAGTTCCAACTTTAATTCCAGTAAAACAAGAAGGATCTGCAAATAAGGAAACAATGACAAATGTACAAAAGTACAGGATGAAATGTAAATTGACAAAAGAGGCCCTATGCCTACGTTGGAAAAAAATAGAATATAGAGAAAGCTAAAACAAATAGTTTGTAACACACACACACACACACACACACACACACACACACACACACACACACACACACACACACACACACACACACACACACACACACACACACACACACACACACACACACACACACACACACACACACACACACACACACACACACACACACACACACACACACACACACACACACACACACACACACACACACACACATTTTGCATATAAATATTTATATTGTTTAAATATATTATCAAAATTTTTATGCTTGATTAAAATGTGTTTCAAATATCAATTATTATCCTCAAAACATACTTTAAGTCACATCTTGACAGTACTTTTATATAATATTAATTTACTAATGTTAAACAAAGAAATTGTACATTCAATGTGTGTGTGTGTGTGTGCATGCACACGCGCAGTAAAACCACATTATCCAAAAAACTGTTTACCCAAAATGGCCATGTTCTTTTTAAGTAATATAATACTTGTTCCGTATTTGAAAAAAAAAGATCTTTCTTATTGTAATATAAAACACATAATAATAAAGATAATATTATAATAATTTCAAATACCAGACAATGGATATAGTGTTACCAAAAGAAACCACTAACAACAATGTAGTAGTGAACAACCATGTTATTATTGACAAAGGATTTAATGTGGTAGAGGTACACTTTCCCTCTCACTGTAATTAGAACGTGCTGTGCGTAACTATCAATGTTTGCTTTCCTATAATAATGTTTTTTCTCAGACTTTGAAAAAGTGATGGCCATCTAATAAAATGGGGTATTACTGCTGTAAGAAAAGAAATTTCAGAAAAAAGCTAACATTTCTTTACAAAAAATCATAGCTGTGCTGTATTTGAGAATATGTACTTTCCATATATACAGTATTGATTTTGCTTTTGCATGATGATTATGTAAGTTATTATTGTAATTTATATATAATTTATTTACGAGGGTCAGTTGAAAATTTCCCGGAGGGCATCTATAGCTCAGTGGTAGAACTAAAATCTTTGTGTGCTGCAAGACGTATATTTCGCATGAACACCTTTTAATTTCCAGATATATCTGTCAATTTGTTCACTTTTGCTAGCTGTTTGAAATTTTAATGTCACATGTGTTTTTAAAATGTACAGAATCAAACATCGTGTTTTGATGAATTCTCTGTTAAAAATGTTTTAGCACCAACATAAAATCAAAACAAAATTGTAAATATGTTAGGAGATGCTGCGCCTTCAGAAACAATTATAAATGGGGCACACTTGAGTTTAAGCATTGTTGTATAAGCACTGAAGACTATCCCAGCAGTGGACATCCAAAAAGTGCAACAAAAATGGCATTATTGAACAAATTTTATAGGGTGTTGGAAGACCGCAGATTGAGGAGTGGATGACATTGCTGAAATCATAGACATCTCATATGAGCTTGTGCATCATTCTTTAACTCAAGAACTTGGTGTGAAAAAGCTTTGTACAAGATGGCTGCTGCATCTGGAGTTGTTGCATTTTTTGTGCGTCCAGTGCGACCACATTTTCAATGCTCATACGACCACGTTTAAACTCAAATGCCTACTTACAAACTGCTGGTTTTGAAGTTGCAACATCTCCTGACACATTTAAAATTTCGTTTTGAATTTCCGTTGGTGCTAAAAAAATGTTAACAAAGAATCACAGCACGATGTTTGATTTTGTCCGTTTTTCAAAACACGCATGACACGTCAATTTTAACAGCTTCTAAACAATGAATAAATTGATAGATAGATTTGAAAATTAACATGAGTTCATATAAATACAAATCTTGCAGCACACGAAAAATTTTAGTTTTACTGCTAAGCTACAGATGTCGCTCCACAAACTTTTCAATTGACCCTCATACGTAACTTATCATATATATCTGTTGTCATTGTTCCTGTGGCTGCATGGAAAGCTATTTCATTTTGTTACTGCCCTCCAAATAAATTGTGGCCAAGCTGTTCTCCTGTTGATAAACAGGGTTGAGTCCAGTACAGTGCAGGAGGTGGTCAGTGTACATGGTAGAATTTGGCATGTGAGAAATGTTGCATTCACTTGCTTGGTAAATCTTCATTTCTACAAGATGTACTGGAAGAAGGTCATGAAAGCTGCCACAACTTCCTTCTTATAATTTCCTTTGTTTATTTGCAATTGTTTATGGATGTTTTACCGTATGCTTCTTGAATTTGGCATAATACATGTTTCTTGATAGAGTTTTTTTCAGTGTCTTATCTTCTAGATGACTTTAGTGCCTTTCTTAGTCAATTTATCAGCATTTTCATTTCTCTCAACTCCTAAAGAAGCCAAAATCCATTGGAGCCTCAAGAAACAGTAGTTTTCTTGAGACATTTTTGGTGTTTAGAATTTGTTTGAAACTCTGTACTTTCACTGATTGTATCTGTTTATTTGAAGATATTGCTTGAATAGGAAGCTGGGAGTCCACCATAAGAAATGTCTTTTGAAAGGCACTGGGGCGATAGATTAGTTGTTGATGGGGCAAATGGATTTCTTATTTGTCTGTAACTTATATATACTGGTAATTTAAATAAATTCTAACATTTGTTTAATTGAAAATTACTGTATAAGTTATTTCCTAATTTTTAATACTAAAAATCACAATTTATTTATTCAAACACACACACATGCACAAGTTTTTATTTTGGTTAATAGAGCTTTAACAGTTAAAGATTTTATACTTGTGGAAGAAATAAATAATTTTTGTACAATTGCAATACATACAGCTGTACAGTTAATTAAGTACAATAATAAATAAACATATTTTTGTATTGTAAAATCATTAATGTAAAATATTAAAATCTAATTACCTGACAATTTTACATCACACAAAGGTAATGAAATTTCAGAAAAACTGTTATCGACTCCTGCCCAGGCATACAATTTGGTTTCCACTGAATGTCTGGCAAACAAGACAACTTCACTTCGATATGTATGTACAGGAAGGGCAACCCACTGTCTCACATAACCTATTGGAAGTGCAGATAATATTAATAGTAAAACGAATGCTTTGTTTAATAAGTGATGAAAGGGTTAATGACACAATCAATTAAAATTGTGTCCAGTTAATTGACTAAAGCTCATTACACCTTTCACAATTAAATGGTAATAGAAATATTAATAAAGGAATTAAATTCCTGCCTGTATGTGTACTGTTCCAATATATATTACAAATTTTATAATTATTATATGATTAATTACAAGGTATACTCATAAGTTTGACACCAAGGAATAAAATTACATCTATATATTATAAAATCCAAATACTTCTCACTCACTTATTCATAATGATATCTCATGAACCATTAAGCTTATGAACCTGAAATTTGGTAGGTTTCTCTTAGGTTTCTTCTAGGTGTTCATTAATAGACCTTTAAAAACATTTACTGGGGTTAAAACCCATAAATTAAGATCATGGATTATCCCCTTTGTTAGCACCCATAGGAATTAAATTTGAAATAGAACCTTTTTTAAACACCTATAATGTTAGAAATGGAATTAACTAATTAGTCTGGGTACTTATTACCACTGCATTGAAGGGGCAACAAAATATAACGAACTAATTGTTAACTTTTTGTTTGCAATAAAGTGATACAGGAAAAATTCTATTTTATTTCCATGATTATGTAACAAATCAGTTAATTGTTAAACGTAATTTAAGTTTCTTAATGGTAAGGAACTTAATGAGTAAAAGATAATCCTTCTATAAAGTATCTTCTTTTCCTTCTATGTAGAACCCAGCTTAACAACGTTTTAGGCAAATGACTCTCAGGCTTTCATTCCACATGGCCATACCGTATATTTATAGAATCTAGTATTCTAGTGTCCACATGAATTTGCCCCCTGTTTTCAACAAATACAAAAACATTGACCCAGAATAGGTCAGACCATGTTTGTTGATATAAAGAAAGAATATGATAGTTCTCATAGAAAGGGAGGAAGTGGAGCAAAGGAGAGTGAGTGAGCATCTCATTAATATAGTGAAGGAAATGTGCTTTAACATTGAAACCCAGTTGGAAGTACAAGGTAGATTGTACCATCAGAGTCCTTGAAGGTCAGTAAAGGATTTAGAAAAAGGTGTTCTTTTCCCCTATACTATACAAAATTGCATTAAGTCACAATTAACACACTGGATGAAGAAATCCCATAAAATGTGAACATGTGTTGAAAAAAGACCACCTTATTATGCTCTTATTTGTGTACGATAAAGTCATTATTGCAGAAATACCCACAACGTAGAGGTACATCATAAAAAAATTGTAACAGAGAATTTTGAGAACTGGGATTCAGAAACAAGACATAGTGATGGGCAACAATGGACAAGATCTGAATATAAAGAGAGAGAGAATCAGGACAAAAAATAAATACAGATATCTAGGAGTAACATTAACACCAGATAGGTTGGAGAAAAAGGACATGTGAGGGAGGATAAGGTATCTAAGGGAAGTTATTTGATGAAACAGCTTAATTCCTAGTTAAGTAGTGACTACATAATAAAAAAAGAAGGGAATGTATAGGATGATGGTTGCAAATTGTGTCTTATAGGGGACTGAAACATGGGTACCAAACAGCTGATTGGTTCAGGGATTACAGGCAGCAAAAATGAATTACTGGAGAAGATACTGCAAGAAAACAAGGTTGGACTGCATCAGAAATACAAAAATAAGATACAGATTGGAAGCTGAATTTATAATCAGAGATAGTATGGAGAAAATAAAGTTATTTTTGTTGGTTACCTGATACAGATTCCGGAAACAAGTAATTCCAGAATTACTGATTCCGGAATAAGCAATTATTAAATGGACAGACCTTGAAGAAAAAATGAGCATGCCCATGGACTAAAACATTTGGATACAGGAAAAGTAGCGATGGAAAGGAGGTTTATGATTGAAGAGATGTGCACAAACTATAGAGACTGCTTGTGAGAAATGATTGATCAAGCGATAAAGTATTTGCTGTGTGTGTGTGCATTTCATGTTTGAAAAGCCAAATAAACTCATGATTTTAGAATGCCTCATTCCTCAATTAGTCCGGGTTATTGACTCTCTATTGAATAAGATTCTATAAAGATCATGGACAATGGGATAACTCAGAAGAAGAAGAGTGGAATGTGGATGGGATAGAGCCACAAGTAATTGGAGGGACCATTTAGTACAAATTAAACTTATTAACATTAAAATTATTTATAAAATTGAAGTTCATAAAGACATTAAAATTTATATACCAAAGTCTTTGTCCATCTTCAATTCTCCAGAATTTGTAATTCTAAATATTTGAGATTTGTCTCCATTGAATGCGATGTAATTCTGATAAGCAGTGTGAAATGTAATGAGCTGAGTAACACCTGGAGCTGACAAGTTAGTGTAAAGCTCAAAGTGCCCATTCTCATACTGCTCTGGAATAAAACGTTTGTACTTATACAGTAACACAAGTCCTTTTTGTTCCTGAGTTATAAACAGTATCACATGTTCACCAACTGTACTTATAGCAGCACTATGACTGGTTTCGTCTAAAGCCAAGGTGTGAGTTAAACTGAAACATTAAATTGTACAATGATTAAGATCACTCTTGTGTGTATCTTTGTTTGTTCAGTGTTATAAACAACAAACAGAAACTTTATTGATGTAACATTTATTTTACAAACTGCATTTATTATATGAGATGTTCTGGTAACAAGTATTTAATTATAATTTTTTTAACACAATGCAAATTGCAAATAGAAAAATAATAATGTGTGAAAGTTACAAAAAAATTAACAGTTTTGAAATTTATTTATTTAATTAAACAAGTTACAGACCAATCATTAAGTTGTTTCTAAAGTGTTAATAAATTCATATACCATTCGTTTACCAAATTGTATGCTAAATTGTTTTCAAAAGTTGCATCTAAGATGCTGAGACATTATAAACATATACACTGTGCTGTCCTCACACTGACACCCACATCAGAATGAGGACAGACTCATATATCAATTCCAGTTATCAGGAAATCAGACAGACTCAACAAAAACTTGTCGCTGCAAGCAAACATTGTTCTTGTTCAGAAAATCTTTTTACTTCACTGGTTACACCTTGTATTCCAAAATTACTATTATTTACATACCGTGGAAACAGTCACTGGGAGATGTGGTGATGACTAAACAAACAAAGGAAGGGAAGGGTATTAGTAAATTTTAGAATACACTGTATTATAAAATCTTTGTTAATTGGATAAAAGCACAAATTTTAAGCCAAAAAATTCATTCTTTAAAAAAATAACCATTACTATCCAATTATCCCCCCCCCTGCACTAATCCACCCAAACAGTCTGTCACTCACACATCAGCAAAATATACATGGCTAGTCTCTGCTGATTTGAGCAAATCTCAGCTAAGTTTAGTCGGTTTCATCTGCCTTCACAGCAGACAGTCTGCTTACTGACACTGGAGTATTTATATGTTGTCTGTGGAGGCTTGCAAAACAGTTCAAACAAAGGCTTGCTTCTTTTAAGTTTAAATGAGAACTAGGCACCCTTCTGTAACTGAAGATGAAGACTTATGGTTCACTCATGTTTTAACAAAAACTTCTGATTATTAACAATTGGCAGTCTTGTCCATCTTTGAAAACTTGGCTTAAGAACTTACAGAAAGAAATACACTAATAGTAGTAGATGGTTTCTGATGGTATCACTGATTTTAGTGAATTACTTACTCTTTTGATTTAGAGTTTGATTGTGTTATATACTTATTTCACCCAGTTCACAAAGATTTTCCATCATGCTTTGTTCTCATCAGACAAAAATCCTAATAGTTCTCCTTCTCTTCTTGTGCTTAATATTTACTGAATCTCCTAATGACTTGATGGTAAAGGCCACTGGTAAAGGGGATGTATTCAATTATTATTAAGTTTTTTTTTTGTAATGTTTCTCAGTGATTATTATTGTCACAATGAGATGAATAGAATAGAAAAACATAACCAAAGAATGCAGAACTTCTTTGTTTCTCTGACTCCTCACCACATGAATGATAAAGTACTGTTAATGTTATTTATACAGTTAATATTTTCAAATTATAGTGTAAACTCTATTAAGTATATAAGCATAAGTGGTCAGGACCACAAAACAGCTGTTTGAATTGACTGATGATAGAATATCCTTCTGCAGACCATTGTGTACTCAAATTTCTATCTTCAATAAAAGAAATACCTACTGTCATTGTGTAATTTTTTTATTACGTATCAACAAAAGGAATAAAATAAATGTGCACTTCTGTAACAAACAGAATTTTTGGCTTACATAAAATGTGATACCGGTACTTCATATGACAACAGAACTCACTTAGAAAGCAAAACTACTTATTACAAATATATTACTAAGAAAACAATACTTAGATTTGAATTTTACATTATATTTATTATTTGAAAATACTTTAATATTGCACACCTTATATATATATATATATATATATATATATCAGCAATAATACCATGACATCTGTCACTTTTTGCACTTAAAAGTAATAAAAGCGCTTTGATAGCATTGTTTCATCTTCACTGTGGCCTATTATATTTTAAGTATTCTTGATGGCAGCTTCACTTGATCTGCAATCACTGAGACATCAGCAATAATCATACTTTGTGTAAGATCTGATTTCAAGATCCATTTTGTATATATTGCAACAGAGCCGTGCTAGGAAAGTCATCAATAAGGGATATTAGTACTACCGTATAACACATTCTCTGACCATCATAGACAATTTGTAAATTGATTTTATTACTTTTTTGCAAATTAGATGTAAGTTTTGAATTAAGATATGGGTAAAAAAATGAGTTATGCCAAAATACCCATAAATTTATACTCTATCATGTCCAGTGAAATGTTAGTGCGTGAGTGCGTGGGTGCGCATATGATTCACATTTTATTTAATAACTTCATTAATAATTAACATTTCTTCACGAAACTTGGATAGAGAATGCACCGTATTGAAGGCTATGTTTTTCATATATTCAATACTGCAGAACTATAATTTTAATATGTTTTTTTAATTAAATTAACTCTTCTTTTAATTTGTTATCTGCAAGAGGGTAATCAAAATTGTAGATTAAATCTAGACAGGTCTTTGCAGACTTGGACATATTTTTAACTTGAAGTCAGTCTATCATGATGAAAATCTATGATGTATCTAAGATTTCAACCAATCAGAAGTTCTAAAAATTATTCGAGTCGGTCCTGTGCAGAGCACACATCATACAGCTCGCTTCGAGGTCTCGTCATAGAAGGTCGTACTGACTGTCATTAGTTTTCCGTGTCAGGATGTGTCTATTCTATAAGTGATGTAGAACTTAGGTATATGTTACAAGTTTTTTGTATACATTATCTAGAATTGGAGAATTCAAGTTATAATAAAATTAATAATAGATCAATATTATTGCTTTTCACGATTGATACAAGAACACTTGAAGAGTCTGGATTGTGTAAGCCTACTTCACAGATCTATTTAATTACCCATTACAAAAACCCTGATATCAATTAATAAACAATAACAGTTTGATAACTGCAGCGTGTGTGTGAAACGTCAGTGTGAGCTATGCTAAGGTCAACGGGCAGTGGATTGTCAACAGCTGATCGACGGACATCGACGGTAGTTGTGGAATTCGACACCCAAGTAAACAAACAGTTGTAAAAATAAAAATCAGTAAACTCTTTATTTAAAAGACTAAATAATTAAATAAATAATTTTATGTTGAAAAACTTAATAAGACAGAAGTAATAATTTTATTAGTTAATAAACTTTATACCTCCAGATATAAACTCTGTGTTTATATTATCATTATACCTATTTATGCAATATTTATTTTGATATGCTGCAATATTTAAGCATGTGCTGACTTCTCCAACTGAAATGTTTAACTGCCCCGAACCTACAAATTGTCATCTTCATGTTTTTCAATTGCCTGGTGGCTTTAACAGTCTTATATTTATCAGAAACTGACAATTAAAAAAGTGATGTAAAACTGAGCTTTTACTGTACTTTAGTCTGAAGGCAGCTAATTTCTTGTGTGGAACTATTTTATAAAGTTAATGAGAGTTATTGTCCATTTTCGGGTTTTAAATTGTTGATGTAATAGTTAATTTATAGTCATACCAAGAAGGTCATTCCTATAAAAAATTTTCAGAAATAATTTATATGCAATACAAAAATGGAAATTTATATTATATTGTAATGCAAAAAACACATAAAAATAAAAATTATATTTCCACATTTATTATAAAATGATTTTGAGCATGCTAGACCCAAACTATACTTTATACATATTATACTAAAAATGTACAATATACATTTAAGGAAATATGACAGATAGCATGGTGGTTACAAATAATTAAGTAGAAATAAATATTACATATATGTAAGATTGTATTAAATTGCCCAGTATTGTCTTGCAGCCAAATCTTTTGTATGAGGAGCTTCAGCAAAATGAAAAACATCCATGTTATTTCCTACACCAAAAACTTTTATACATTTCAGAGAACTGACTCTAAAACATTAGTCATTACAATGTTTCTACACAACTTTTTAGCTAATTTTCTAGACACCACATCAAGGTTCATCTTTTATATGATTCCTAGATGTTTCAAATCCCCACCAAAAAATTGTTCAAACCTCTTAGACAAATGTTCCAAATAACTATCAAATAATTTTTAGCAACTGATTTCTGGTAATCATTGCTACATTGTTAATACCTAAACAATGTTTTTTGTTATACATTAGTAAAAACTTATTAATAGAATACCAGCTTCCTTTCCCAAAACTAAGACTAAAACATACGTGAAATCAGAGTGCGTTTGTTTGAAATCAATGTTGTACACTTCTGCAGTGGTTGAATCGTTACCACTGTTCGTGTTTATTGTTAACATTTTGTGCTGACAGCCAATGCTGAACAGAAGTACTGTGCTCACTTGTTTGTAATGTGGCCATGACCAAAAGCATACCTGTGAAAACAGTTTTAAATTTAATATACCTCACATGTTTCGTGTGTACATCCTAAATATTCTAAGTCAGAGGTTCTCAAATTGTGAGGTGTAGGGGCTCAGTACTTCGAAAATGGAGCTACATGGAATTTTTTGTGAATACTAAATCATTATTAATGCAACTTAAAGTAGTTCCACAAAAAAACGTTAATGGTAACTATAGAGTAATCAGTTTAGCAAAAAAAATTTCTACTAGGCCTACATTTTAATTTCATTTATTATCATAATTTTAAAATAGTTGTCCGTAAAATAATAACAAAATATTAATGCACAAGTTGTATAGTACACTATACAACAAGTTTGCAAAAGGAGTTTCTTATTAAATTCATTTGTTAAGTTTTTGGACCAAACATACACTGTACAGAAGTGACAGTCAATGGTAACCACACAAGAAAACCAAATGGAAGAGGTACAATCTTAACACATGGTTGTAAAGTGGGTAAAAAGTATAAGAACTTGGGAAAATAATAAAACAGCTTTTCCTTTTTATAACCTTAATCCAGAGACTGGAGTGTGGCAGTGGTGCAGTCAGGGAATTTGGGATAACACAACATTATCAGATTTACAAGATTAATATAGCAAGCCATAAATCTGAAACACAATAATTGTGAGGGCAGAATTTTGTTTATAGCATAGAATATCAAGTACATGGGGAACAGATTTATAATTTAGGAGTTGATAAGTACAAATTATTAGCTACTTTTTCAGATGAGGCTACTAAAAACAAAAACTGGGCAAAATGAGTAGTAGGACTGCTTGCCTTCCAAGCTGATACATCTACTGTAATATCATTTTATAAATAGAGTAAATTTAAGACTTAATTATATCTTAATAATATTAAAGGATACATATGTACACAATATAGAGCAGACCACATACAGAAATAGACCACATGATGCCACAATAACAGTCAACAAGAAATTACAGGGAAATGAAATGGCAAAAGTATTTACCATCAGATATTACCATAGAGGACTGGGCGCTTTATCGTTTTTTACAAATATGGTGACATTGTAGATAACTGACAGTCATATTAAATTAATAGAAATTGACTTTTCAAAACTTGCAATAAAGCAAATACAGTGGAAAAATCATGGTCCTTTTTTTTTGGTCCAGAAGTACTTCTATGCCATAAAATCATGGTTTATCGATGAAATCCATGACAACGGCAATCCTATACACAGCAAATCTAATTTGACTTTATTACAAATCTAAATTCATGATACCATTATTATTATATTGCAATAACCAATGGCATAATTGAGTGCTATTATTCTTCAGTAATAGTGTTATATCCACAGTTATCTTATGTCTATAATTGGAAAGGATTTTCTGTATATAAAAAAGTACACTACATTAGTTAGAATTAAAAACTGTAGTGTTAAATGAGTAATAATCTTAAGTAAATCTACATTAATATATTATGGATACAATACGCTTACACAATATCTTACAAAACTAAAGTAAAGTCTAACTACATTCCTAAATCCATTTATCAGCTCATCACACTGTTCACTTTTTCCAAAATGCACAAAAATATCACTAAGCGTCATTACATCTCAATTAACCAAAAATTTAAGATAATGAATAGCTCATCTTGTCTCACATACCTTGTTTCAACATGAAGTGTTTTAAATTATAAAACAGACCTTGGCACAAAATAAAAAAAACTGATTTTCTTGCAGAATTTTAATTTTTTTCCCAATAAATTTTTTGACCGTTAGCTATTTTGTTGTTAATGTTTCCCTGTGTTTTAGTAATTAGAAACAGTTTTCCAAACACCAGTACTACTTATATTTCATCCAGTTTAGACAATTTTCTAGTTGCCAATTTTATCTCAGCCAATTTTCTACATCGTTGGATATATCATACTATTTGCAAGGGTTATCAGTAAACCTTGTCATTTTTGTACATAGAGACTTCTTGTAAGAAGCACTGAATTTTGCTTATATTAACCTATAATTTTGGTTACTAAAACATTCTCTTTTCATGAATAAAGGTTTTAAATTGCAAGGTAGAACTTGGTAGAAAAAAAGTATTTTCATAACATTTTGTAGCCCTAAATTTCCACATGTTTTATTAGATTTACAATTTTTTAAGAAACACAGTTACATATGTAGAGCCTATTAATGAACTTGTGCAAAATTACCAGTATATCAAAATCTAAAAAGTGTAACAGGACCTGGAGGGACATTTATTAAGGGAATCAGAATTCATGAATAATGGGTATGGTGATACAGTTTCTGCATCCTGGCTTTACAAATGCAGATAGCAAATCTAGAATTTTTGTTTTTATGGGGGCTTTATGCGGTAGCTTCTGGGACCTTTCTTATATTCTTACTGTTGCAACTGGGACCAAAAATATTTAAATAAAAATAAAAATTTTAGTTTTTAGGATACAGTTGTAATACAAAAAACTGAGATTGTAAGATTTCTGTTGTATTACAACTTGAGAGGCAAGACACGACCTGTTGTACCAGATGTACAAGTGGGTTTTTGATTGAAGGTCAATCAGGAGAGGTGGTGGGCATGAAGAACTGAATTCACATGTACTCTAACTGAATACCCCTCTCTACCAACTAATACTTGTTAACTGCACAACTTGAAGTCAGCACAAGTCTTGTCACTCAACTTGTGTGCCTACAGCATACCAACAGAACAAATTTATGATTTTACTGACATAAATTAAAGCTCAATTAAGAAACAAAATTTACTTAACTAAATGTCAGTAATGTTTTTGTTCTTTCACAAATATTTACTTATAATTTTATACACAAAAAACAAATATGAATATTAAAGTAATTTATTAAGTGTTCATAGTGAGACAGAATATATATAACATCCTGTTTTAAACACAACAAAAATCATTAAATTTTAATGTACACTTCTTCCAATAAATTAATCATGACCTACCACTTTATTATTTTCCAATCTATACCAAAGAAAATCGGCAGTGGAAGATTTAATGGCCAAAAGTATGATCACTTCATTTGATTTAATTGTTGAATTCCACCTCTCAAACAATGTCATTGCTATTATCTCTATGCCAGATGGAAAATCTGTACAGACCAACAACAATAACATGTTAAAAATACAGTTAAATTTTGTTTAATATACAGTAAGTTCAAAATTGAATGTGGTGAGAATTGAATGCTGCTTCTACAGCCACATGTCCACAACTGACAGCTTGCAGCAGTCAAATGACATGTGCAACAAAAGTTTTAACCGTTTGGTGGAGTTGAAATATGTGTTCCCTTTTTAACCTTTAATTCTCAGTTTGATGAATTTCATAATTTAATATAAAAAGTGGCGATATCCATTCTGTGCTATGGGAGAGGCGTCTTAAACTTCATTGTTAATGCTGCCAAATCCACACTCCTTATACATTCCTGAGCGTCAGTTCAGAAGTTATATTAAATAGATCTTAATTATTAACACTCACACATTATGTGTGGACTAATAAATTATCTGCTTTCCTAAAAATAAGTACACAAAAATACTGTTATTTAAATAGGTATATAACATGGAAGTGGTACTGTTTCTAGAGTTTTTGTTGTCTTATAGACAGCGATTGAAAGATAACACTCGTGTCACTGTCAACATCTTGTTTATTTATCGTTATCACAATATAAATATAAAATTTATAGCCCAGAATATTCCAGGTTCCCATTCCAGAATATTGTAGAATAAACTATGTTAACTATAATGTATTTGTACATTGATACAGAACATTCTAGTGTATTCTATAAATAGTGTCTCTGTAAATAATATGGATCAATATACATCAACATATACTATCAACTTACAAATCAATTGTGATTAATGTAAATATACATGATTAACATAACTTACACAATTAATCTAGTATTATCCTAATGATGAATAGTTTTACTAATATGACACATAGTTTTAAGAATACAAATCACAATATCATGATATTATGCAATATTTATAATATTACTTTGAATCTGAGTTGGGGGTTCTCTAGTTTACGTTTTGCAGATGAACAGGTTATTTATATTAACTGCAGATGTAGGTGATATCTTCAATACTTGCATAACTTAACAAAAAATATCTCAAATAAATGCAATAGCCTAAGTATTGTTACGACATCACAGAAAAATCTAAGTGTTTCTCGAATGTGCCAGAAAAATCTCGATGTAACGCGTGTGGCGTACATGCTTGTCGACGCATTTTCGAGAGGTTTCTCGAAGCCGCCAGCCGCGCGGACTGTGTCAAGGCCGCAGTTAATTACGTAGTTCACACGAGCGCTAAGACGCAATTAGGAACATTCTGGTCTGTAAGCGCAGGTATAAATACATGGCGGCAGCGGCCTTAAGTTTCAGTATTAGTGCCATATATTGACAGCGCGGTTCGAGAGTTATTGTCGGGCGAAATTACTGTGCGCGTTCAAGTGGTTATTGGTTAAGTGTTGTGTTTTATAATCGGACGGTAATTGTAATACAATTGTGTTTAATTTTAGTGGACATTTTATTGAGTGTGAACAATTTTTATTTGATTTGTTGTAGAGACTGTGTTGTTAATTACGAACTGTTAACTGTGGAAATTAAAGCTGGTAATTAGTGACTTAATTGGTGTCTTGTATTTTGTTGTTTTCCACTGTACCTACGACGATCGAGTAGACCGTCATAACAGTGGTGTCAGAAGTGGGATAGAACGGTTAACAGTGGAAGCAGTGGACACTTTTTACAAGACGAGTGTAATTCGTAATTAATCGGAAAAAAATGGATGCCAGTCAGATGATGGAAAATTTACAGGCGCTGCTGTTACAGACGGAGAAACGACAAGATGAGAAATGCAGGCAGGAGGCGGAAGAAGCAGAAAGACGACAAAAAGAAGAACGAAGACAAGAAAGGGAAGAAACAGAGGAACGACGTAAGCAGGAAGCAGAGGAACGTAAACGTGAAGCAGATGACATCAAAGCGTTAATTCATGACCAAAAGCAGATGCTAGAACATACTACCGCAGAATTGGGTCTCCTACGTGGTGACGTAGGTGAATTACGAGGTGAGCTTAATAAACAGATTACCAGAATATCTGACGTAGAAGAATCCATGTCAAATAAAATAGCTGAAGTAGAAAAATCTGTCTTGACTGTGGAAGAAGCTATGTCACCAAAATTATCTGCAGTAGAAAACTCAATGGCAAACATAAAAGAGCAAATTAAAAATGAAGTTGAACAGTTCATGAAAATACAACCAAAACAAATTTCTGAACAGACTGTACCAATGATAAAGACAGAGAAAGACACAGAAAATAAGTCAATAGAGAAAGTAACTTTGCCTGCAGTAGGGACAGTTCATGTCAAAGCTCCAACCTTTGACGGAATCAGTCACTGGGCAACGTACCTCCGCCAATTTGAAGCTGCTGCATGCGCAAATAATTGGACAGAGAAAGACAAGGCTGTTTCACTCGTTCTTGCATTAAAAGGACCTGCGGCAGAATTACTACAAAAAGTGCCACCTGACAGACAAAACACCTATGCCGAAATGATAAAAGCTCTGGAATTACGGTATGGTGATAAACATTTATTCCCGAGATGTGTACTGCACCCAGTTGAGAGCAAGGCGACAGCATTCCGGGGAGAGCCTTCAAGAGTGTCGACAGACTAATTGGACTGGCCTATCCTGAAGCGCCAGAAGATTTTCGAACGAGTTTTGCGATGCAGACATTTACTGCCGGTGTCCGAGATAACGAACTGCGGTAAGTGTTACGAATGGCAAGACTCCAGAACAGGGCGGACGCCCTGGTACATGCTTTGCAATTTGAGGCCGCCAAATCAGCGTCTGGTTGGACAAGTCATAAAGTGCGCGCTAAAAGATCGCGACGGCACGGACGGCGAGGAAGAAGAACAAGGAACAGAGACTCGACGGTCGGCGCCACAGAATAAAATAAGAAAGGATGGAATACCGAAGTGTTATAGATGTGAGAAACCTGGACATCTACAACGAGATTGTAGGGTTAGAATTCAGCAGCAGGGAAACGAGCAATAGTCGGTACAACGGGGCGTGTGCTGACTAACTGGAGGAACGAAGCCCCTAGACAATACGCAATTTCTACATTTCAGAAAAACAGCGGGAGCTTGGTAGTTACCGGATTTGTTCAAGAAAGGCCAACCTCGATTACAGTTGACATAGGCGCAACAGTTTCTATTGTGCGTCCCGACGTGGTGAAAGATCTCAAGCCAATCTGGTGCTATTGCAGCTTGTGAAATGCTACTGGACGGCCTGTAAAAGTGTATGGAAAAGTGGAGATACACCTACGCCTCGGTCGACTTGAGTTTAATCATCAAGTACTTGTTGCAAACATTGTGGATGAAGCAATTCTTGGTGTGGACGTTATGAACGCATACGGATTTATAGTCGACTTCAAAAGCAATGTCTTGAGAATCAGAGGCGAAGAGGTAATGCTATCAACAATGACGACAGCAGAAAAATCGATGGATGTCGTAAACCAAGTGGCCGTAACTGTTCCGCCAAACTCCGAAAAGATCATCATGGTTAGAACCGAGGTAGATACTAGGGGCAACCAGTGTTCTATATTCGAACCGCAGGTAGTCAGCACACCGGGCATACTAATTGCCAGAAGTTTAGTAAATCCTGACGAAACCGGAAATGTACCTATTAGAGTGGCGAATATTTTGGATCAAGCTGTCACTTTACAAAGCAATACGCTCCTACGCAAATTGACTTCTGTGGCCTGGGTAGCCGGAATGACGCAACGAAGATCCAGTTGTGCTTCGGATACTTCCAAATTACCAGAGGAACTGCAGGAATTATTGAAGAGATCTTCTAACGACCTCTCAAGTCGTGAGGTAAAAGAACTCAGACGGTTTTTACATGAATTCAAAGATTCTTTTGCAGTTCGGGGACAGTCACTGGGAAGAACCTCTCTTGTGCAACATCGCATCAGTACCGATACGCCAACTTTCTCGAAGGCCTCCATTCGGTGTAGAATACCGGAGGTTAAATGACGTTACAAAGAAAGACTGCTATCCATTACCTCGCGTTGACGATACACTCGACACGTTGTCCGGAGCACAGTGGTTTTCCACATTGGACCTGAAGAGTGGATATTGGCAAGTTGATTTATTGGATATTCATCAAGAAGACAAGGAAAAGACCGCTTTCTCGACAGCAAGTGGCTTATTCCAATTTAACGTCATGCCATTTGGACTCTGTAATGCACCGGCAACATTTGAGAGATTGATGGACCTGGTACTCCGAGGCCTGACATAGAAAACTTGCCTTGTTTACTTAGACGATGTTATAGTGATCGGGAAGACTTTCGAAGACCATCTGGAAAACCTTAAGGAAGTTCTAACTAGAATTCACGGTGCACAACTGAAGCTGAGCCCGAAGACGTGTTCTCTATTCCAGAAGGAAGTACAGTATCTGGGCCATCTGGTTTCGGCATCGGGTGTTAGCATGGATCCTAATAAAGTAGACACCGTAAGAGACTGGCCAGTTCCGAAGAGTAAACACGAAGTTCGGAGTTTCCTGGGGTTATGCTCATATTAGCGACGTTTTGTGAAAGGCTTCGCTACCATTGCTAAACCACTACATGAGCTAATGGAAAATAAACAAAACTTCCAGTGGTCGAGAGAGTGTGACCAAGCATTTAGGACTTTGAAGATTGCATTATGTTCGCAGCCAATTCTCGCTTTTCCAGCTTCCGAAGGGAAGTACATTGTGGACACAGACGCAAGCAATACTGGTCTAGGAGCAGTTTTGTCTCAAGTGCAGAACGGTGAAGAACGAGTAATAGCGTATTACAGCAAGACACTTTCTAAAGCAGAGAGAAATTATTGTATTACAAGGAGAGAGTTGTTGGCAATTGTCAGAGTTTTGGAGCACTTCCATAAATACCTCTATGGGAGAGAGTTTTCACTACGTACCGACCATGCCGCGCTTGCATGGCTCTTCAAATTTAAAAATCCGGAAGGACAATTGGCAAGGCGGCTCGAACGTCTGCAAGAGTACAACTTCAAGGTACAACATCGGCGGGGGCGCCTGCACGGTAATCCAGATGGTTTATCACGAAGACCGTGCCCGGAAGACTGCCGACATTGCCACAAAAAGGAAGAACAAAACTCAAGCGAACATGTTCAAGCCATCACGGTAGATTTCCTGGCAGACGGCTGGACAACACAAGACTGTCGACAAGAACAGATGACTGATGAAGACACTGGACCGATCTTGACAGCAAAAGAGGAAGGTCGCCGCCCGGATTGGCAAGTTATCTGCCATGGTTCCGAAGTGCTGAAGGGCTACTGGGCACAATGGGAATCTCTCACCTTAGAAAATGAATTGCTGAAAAGCGCTTGGGAAAGTGCAGATGGACGAGACGTGGTCATGCAGCTGATAGTTCCCCGAAGTAAAGTGCAGTCTGTTTTGAAGGAGATGCATGATGGAACATCTGGAGGCCATCTTGGTGTTAACAAAACCCTTGACAAAATACGGAAGCGATTTTATTGGCTTCATCTTCGCCACGACGTAGAGGAATGGGTTCGGTCGTGTGAAGTATGTGCTGCAAGCAAGGGCCCACAAACCAGAAGCAGAGGTAAAATGAGACAGTATAACGTTGGACTGCCTTTCGAGAGAATTGCCATAGACATTGCTGGACCATTCCCAGTTACTGACGATGGAAACCGGTACATCATGGTTGTAGGTGACTACTTTACTAAGTGGGTGGAAGCCTACGCAATTCCAAATCAGGAGGTTACTACTGTGGTAAAGCAGTTAGTTCACAACTTCTGTTGCCGTTATGGAAATCCATACGGATCAAGGGAGAAATTTCGAATCAGGAGTGTTTAAAGAATTATGCCGTCTACTCGGAATTCGAAAGACCAGGATAACGCCTCTGCATCCTCAGTTGGACGGGATGATTGAGCGATTCAATAGGACACTTGAGCAGCATCTTTCGAAGGTTGTTGATGAGAACCAAACAGACTGGGACCAACGTATACCACTATTCCTCATGGCGTATAGATCATCAATACACGACACAACCGGCATGACTCCAGCAAAATTGGTGTTTGGGCGGGAGATTCGTCTTCCTGGGGACTTGATGTTTGGATCACCTGAGACTCAGTCCCAAGAGCCACAGAACTATTCCTCGCAATTAGAAAACCAACTGCGAGAAATGAATCGCTTGATAAGAGGACGGTTGAAGATTACCAGTGATAAAATGAAAACTCGGTGACATTCGCAGTAATAGTGTGGGTTTCCAAGGAGATCAGGTCTGGTTGTTCAACCCAAAGCGCCGTCGTGGTCGCTCACCTAAGTTGCAAACTAACTGGGAAGGGCCCTATACTGTGAAAAAAAAATCAACGATGTTGTTTATCGGATTCAACAGGAAGGACAGCGAAACTTCAAGGTCGTTCACCTAGATCGCCTGGCTAAGTACTACTTCAGAGACGGTTTGCCAGTTCGGGACGAACAGGCTTAAGAGGGGACAGTGTTCAATCTACGTGTTTGTCGAATGTGCCAGAAGAATCTCGATGTAACGCGTGTGGCGTACGTGCTTGTCGACGCATTTTCGAGAGGTTTCTCGAAGGCGCCAGCCGCGCGGACTGTATCAAGGCCGCAGTTAATTACGTAGTTCACACGAGCGCTAAGACGCAATTAGGAACATTCTGGTCTGTAAGCGCAGGTATAAATACATGGCGGCAGCGGTCTTAAGTTTCAGTATTAGTGCGATATGTTGACAGCGCGGTTCGAGAGTTATTGTCGGGCGAAATTACTGTGCGCGTTCAAGTGGTTATTGGTTAAGTGTTGTGTTTTATAATCGGACGGTAATTGTAATACAATTGTGTTTAATTTTAGTGGACATTTTATTGCGTGTCAACAATTTTTATTTGATTTGTTGTAGAGACTATGTTGTTAATTACGAACTGTTAACTGTGGAAATTAACGCTGGTAATTAGTGACTTAATTGGTGTCTTGTATTTTGTTGTTTTCTACTGTACCATGTAAGTTACAGTATCATGTAAGTTATAGGACTGCAAGATCAAAATATAAGGTATATTTTAATGTTACTACCGAGTACCAGGTGTAGCTAGAAAATTGCAAAGTCTACCGTTTTTGTATTACTATATGTACATGGCCAATACCACATACAGTTGAAAAAATTGTGTTCTGATTTGCATACTGCTATAAAAATTCATTTGCTAAATGTAATAACATAATATTAAAAAATACAATGGTCAAATTATCTCAATTGAATGGACACCCTCATTAACCAGTAATGTCAATGCTAACAGTTCCCTTTTTTGCAAGCTGGGTCTGTTCAGAAAATGAAAGAGATGTACAATTCATGTGGTTAATTACACAAATTAAAAAATTAATAGTCAAAAAATTATGGTTCAAAAAATATTTGTATTGTGAAAGAGAAGTTAAGGTAAGGTTGTTTGGCTACTTATTCTGATTTTTGAGCCAATTTACAAAAAAATGTAGAGTTTGTGAAAACAAAAAAGTGATAGCTGTTTTTTGAATAGCTATTTATGTAACACTTTTATTCGTTTTTCAGGAAAACCCTGTTTTTTTTTTAGAAAAAAACACAAAATCAAAATATATTTTGTGATTTCATTTGACAATTCATACAGCTATAGAAAGATATATGCTAATGATGAAGATATACTGTAACCTGACCGTAAGTGAGCATACATTATCACTAATGCATGTTGTATAAACCAAAGCTCAAAAAATTAGCTACCCATGCACAAAAAATTAGCAAAAAAAATACAGTTATTGAACCAATAAGTTCAAATATTGCTCAAATATTTATTGTTGAATATTCAAACTGCGAATATTAAAGATTTTAAAAATGTTCAAGCAAATAGTAGCCAATAAGTGAGTCACATAGCATTAGTATAATTTGTACAGTTTACTCATTCAAAAACATTTTGAAGAAACAAAATTAACACATGTATACTGATAGTGCATCAACACTATAATCCAAAAATCCAAATCCAAAAAAAGTAAATTTTGCATATAACACCGTCTTTAATGATTATTACAATGTAAATAATGTTATATTATTCTATACCACCAGGTATATATTGTTACGGCATCACAGAACAATCTACGTGTTTGTCGAATGTGCCAGAAGAAACTCGATGTAACGCGTGTGGCGGACGTGCTTGTAGACGCATATACGAGAAGTTTCTCGAAGGCGCCAGCCGCGCGGACTGTGTCAAGGCCGCAAGTAATTACGTCCTAACTGTACTGGCGCTATCAAATAATCTAGTAATTTGGGGCGGTATATATACCGGTACTCAACGACGTTCAGTTAGTTATCGCCTTATGGCAGTCTACCGGACTCTTACCGGGCTGGCAGAAGTGTCTCGACCCGTTGTGGGCGAACAAATCCCGCCAATCCATGCGAAGCGTTCGCGTAGACTTCCCTCTCAGGCCATTGGTAGATCGCGTCAGCGGTTCAGCCAATCACAGCCCATTCCTTCACCTCCGCCAAAATAAAAAATGGGGTTGCTCAATTTTTCTGCGACAAGGCTCGCTCCAAGCACACAGGAAGCATCAGGCAGTCATCGGGCTTGCCCGGACGCTGCCGTCACCGGGGCACGCACTGTTCTGTGCCCCTGCATTATCGGGACATCGCGACATCGTTCAGTTAGTTCAATGCGAGATATTGGATAGTGCGGTTCGAGAGTTATGGTAGCGATATTACTGTGCGCGTTCAAGTGGTTATTAATTAAGTGTTGTGTTTTATAATCGGGCGGTATAACTGTAATACAATTGTGTTTAATATTAGTGACCTTTTATTGCGTGTGAACAATTTATATTTGATTTGTTGTAGTAGACTGTGTTGTTAATTACGAACTGTTTAACTGTAAAAATTAAAGCTGGTGATTAGTGACTTAATTGGTGTCTTGTATTTTGTTTTCCACTGTACCTACGACGATCGAGTAGACCGTCGTAACAGTGGTGTCAGAAGTGGGATAGAACGTTTAACAGTGGAAACAGTGTACACTTTGTACAAGACGAGTGTGATTCGTAATTAATCGGTAAACATGGATTCCAGTAAGATGATGGAAGTTTTATACACACTGCTGCGGCAGACACAGGAAGAAGCAGAAAAACGACAAGACGAGAAAGCGGAAGCGAGACAGAAAACCCTCCTGCAGGAGGCAAAGGAACAGAAGCAGGAAGCAGATGACATCAAAGCGTTAATTCAAGAGCAAAAGCAGATGCAAGAACATACTACAGCAGAATTGGGTCTCCTACGTGGTGACGTAGGTGAATTACGAGGTGAGCTTAACAATCAAATTATCAGAATATCTGACGTAGAAGAATCCATGTCAAATAAAATAGCTGAAGAAGAAAAATCTGTCTTGAGTGTGGAACAAAAATAGAAGATTCGATTACAAATATAAAAGAGCAGATTAAAAATGAAGTCGAGCAGTGCCTGAAGTTACAACCAAAACAAATTTCTGAACAGACTGTACCAGTGATAAAGACTGAAAAAGACACAGAAAATAAGTTAATAGAGAAAGTCACTTTGCCTGCAGTAGGGACAGTTCATGTCTAAGCTCCAACCTTTGACGGAAGCAGTCACTGGGCAACGTACCTCCGCCAATTTGAAGCTGCTGCATGTGCAAATAATTGGACAGAGAAAGACAAGGCTGTTTCACTCGTTCTTGCATTAAAAGGACCTGCGGCAGAACTACTACAGAAAGTGCCACCTGACAGCCAGAACACCTATGCCAAGTTGATAAAAGCTCTAGAATTAAGGTATGGTGATAAACATCTGCGAGAGGTGTACTACGCTCAGTTGAGAACAAGACGACAACGTTCCGGGGAGAGTCTTCAAGAGTTTGAAGCAAGTATCGACAGATTGATTAGATTGGCGTATCCTGAAGCACCAGAAGACTTCCGAATAAGGTTTGCGGTGCAGACATTTATTGATGGCATCGGATATTGTGAACTTCAGCAAGTGTTACGAATGGCAAGACACCGAAATAGCTCAGAAGCTCTTGTTCACGCCCTAGAGTTTGAAGCTGCCAAGGCAGCGTCCTGCTACATTAATGGGTTTGTGCCATCACATTGCAGTCAGAAGATCCCTGTATCACATTGCCGTTACGATGGGTGCAGAAAAACAATGTTGTCGGACAAACAATTCAAAAGTTCAAGAGAGTCGCAACGATTTCAAAAAGACAGAAGACCGAAATGTTACAACTGTGAAAAACGTGGCCATCTACAGGTAGACTGTTGGGAGAAGAAGATACCGAGAGAAGAGAGTGATCGCACCAATTGGAGAAGTAAAGCCCCAGAACAGCACACAGTTTCCACCCTACATAAGACCAGTGGAAACTTGATTGTTAATGGATTTGCGGAAGGAAAACCAACATCATTTACAGGTGACACGGGCGCAACAGTGTCCATTGTGCGCCCTGACTTAGTCAGCAACTGCCAGCCTCTAAGTAGCTCTTGTACAATACAGACTGTGACTGGAAGCCCCGTCAAGGTGCTAGGAAAGGTAGACGTACGTGTACGCCTGGGTCTTCTCGAGTTTAGCCACCAAATGCTCGTTGCAGACATTGTCGATGAAGTGATTCTTGGCACGGACATTATGAATACCTACGGATTTGTTGTGGACTTAAGAGAGAATGTCATGAAGGTTGACGAAGAGAATATAAAGCTTTGCATGGCTAAAATGACAAGGTCTACCAACCATTCGATTAAGCGAGTGGCATTAGTCGAAGAAAAAGTCAACAAGTCTGGTCAAGAGGAACCCTCCCTGTTGCAAGCGGAAATGGAGGAAGAACTAGCAAAGGAAGTACAAATAAGTATAACGACAAAAGAAGTTATTGGAAAGCCAACTATGGGTGTCGAGCCAAAACTCTTGCTTGTTCCTGAGCTGATAGAAGCGCCCGAGAGCAAAGTGGCTGAAGATGAGGTTACGCAAGAGGTTGTTGACGAGAACCAAACAAACTTGGATCAGCCAGTGGTATTTAGGTCATCAGTACATGACGCAACGGGAGTGATTCCAGCGAAACTAGTGGTTGCGCGAAAGACTCGCATTCCTGGGAACGTGATGTTCGGATCACACGAGACTGAATTCGAAGAACGGGAAAATTATCCTTCGCAAGGACGTCCACCTAGATCGCCTGGTCGAGTATTACTTCGGAGACGGTTTGCCAGTTCGGTACGAACAGGCTTAAGGAGGGGGAAGTGTTACGGCATCACAGAACAATCTACGTATTTGTCGAATGTGCCAGAAGAAACTCGATGTAACGCGTGTGGCGTACGTGCTTGTAGACGCATATACGAGAAATTTCTCGAAGGCGCCAGCCGCGCGGACTGTGTCAAGGCCGCAAGTAATTAGTCGTAACTATACTGGCGCTATCGAATAATCTAACAATTTGGGGCGGTATCAGTGGCGGCTGGTAATGTTTTTGAATGGGGGGGGGGCAAAATTTTGTTGTACCCATATGTAAAAAAAGTCACCAGTAGAAACTAAATTATTGCTATTATCATCAAATAATTGTAAAATTGAATCTTTTGCTTCACTACTAAAAGTACTGTTAATACCAAAAACCTACCTTGCAAACTACCATTATTTAAACAGTGTTTGAAACTGAAATTATTTATAACCCTAAGCAGTTCACGTTCCTAAACTTAAATATTTAATAAATTATATTATTAAATGCATGCATTACTAAATAAAATATATTTGTTCCCTACCTTGGATTAGTTTATTTGCTTGAACATGAAATCCATTCTCCTCTCCTTTTGTTTGGAAAAATGGTCAATAACTAATTCATTGAAGTTAGGAGTTATTTCTAACATTTTTTTCTATTGAACACATTCCCAGAGCACTTAGTCTGTCCTCTTTAATTGTATTACGTGTAAATGTTTTAATGCGTTTGAGAGTTGAGAAACATCGTTCAATTTCTGCTGTAGTCATAGGGATTGTCCAAATAATTTTTAATAGTTTTGCCAGTTCGGGAAAAACAGTAACTAGATTGTTTTCATATACAAAATTGAGTAGAACCAATGCGCCAGTTGCCTTTGTGAAGTCAGGCCTGCTGTATAGAACTACCAGTTCATGTGTTAATGCAGTTTCATTTAAATTAAATTGTTTAGCAGCAATTTGTAACTGTTTCTGGAAAGATAAGGTGATGTTTAGAAAACAGGGTTGGTTGCAACAAAACTGCTATTGCTAAATGGTCTGAAAATGAAAATCTGTCGTCTGTGTTGGTAACTATTATGTCACAAACTCCTTTAGCTGCAGTCTTCTTGCTTTCATCAAAACGTGACCTTTTTGGATTTTGTGATGATTCTCCAAAATCATTTATTGCAAACAGACTGGCATCAAAATCAATATAATCTCTGATGTTTTCAATGTGTGACTTGAATGAGGCAACATACTGGTGTGTTTTAATACTGTCAATTTCTACTTGCTGTAATTGATTAAACAAAATGTCACAGGCTAGCATAATTTTGTTGAAAAATATTAACCAAAAATTAAAATCATCATTATTTAATGTGTTTTTCAGTCCTAGTGCTTTCTGAACAGTGGACTTGTCACTCTCGTCATCATCTATGATTTTTTCAAGAACAGCGGAAATGTCACTTTTATCAATAAATACTGTTGTCACACAACAGGATTTAAAATTCCACCTAGTATTAGTACATTTTGGGAGACGTTTCTTTACTACTTCATCAAGTATGGCAGTTCGCTTGGAAGATCTTGAAAAAATGTTGTAAAGCCATCTAAATTACAGAAAAATATTTTTACTTGCTTGTTTTGTGATGCGGTGCACTCAATAATTAAGTTTAGTTGATGGGCATAGCAGTGTATATACTGGGCATTCTTGTACACAGCTTTAACTTTTGCTTGAACACCATTATGTTTTCCACTCATTACTGCTGCCCCATTGTAACTTTGTGCAATAATTTTACTAGGCATCTTATCAAGTTCTAATTTGGCTAATTCTTCAAAAATAGTAGAGGAAGTGAACCCAATATGGGGAGTGTTCCAAATATGGGAGGCGTGGAATGTGTGCTAAGGAGGTGCCGAAGCCTAACGGTGATAAATGGTACTTCAAGAGACATCTGTGAAAGTGCTGTGGTTGTAAATTCCAACACCCGAGCCTAACCTTCTTCGCGTCAGTCAGCTGTTTGTGTTTGTGCGTATCCAGGAAGTTTTTCAGTGCTCTCACACATTTCGTCATTATCCAAGAAAGGTAAGCTTAATTAATTATCTGAATATTTTAATGGAATCAGTATTAGTTGGGCTTTCATCCCACGTGTTACTTAATTTGTGGGTATCTATACAATAGAGAAATAAGTGTTTGCAAACGTACGCTAGTCTGATCCTAATATGGGGAGGTTGTGTTTTGCCGAATATGGGGCTCCCCATATTAGGAACACCATTTCTTCCCAGTGCGGAACGTATTTTGAACGATCCGGAAATCAAGGAAACTACGGATATGTATATTTCGAGGTTCCCTAAAAAGATTTAAGATCATTTCCAGAATGACGTCTGTCTGCGTGTCTGTAATCCTCCGCGGTAATTGCTGAACGGTTCATTCAATTTAACTGAAATTTTGTATGCCGGCATCTTTTAGTCATCGGATGCGAAAATTAAATTTTGGTTGTAATAATAAATTGGTAAAAATAAACTCTTACAGTATTTTTTGTTTGCCTGGGAAGTAATGTGGAGACAATATATTTTGTTCTAGCGGTTTTTTATAACATGAATTAATGTTCGCGTCATTGTTTTAGATGCCGGGAAGGAAGAAATGGAACCCTGAGCACATGAAAACGGCAGTGGAAGCAGTAAGAAACGGGGAAATGGGAAGTTTTAAGGCTGCAAGAATTTAAATGTTCCTCAAACGACCCTAGAACGGTATGTGAAAGACGAGATGAAGAGTTCCACAGATGTTGTAAACACGAAGCTGGGAAGAAAACAATATCTACCATCCGATCTGGAGAAAGATCTCGCCGAACACTGCATGCTTTTGGAAGAACGCTATTTTGGTTTGTCACAAAAAGACCTACGTCGTTTAGCTTTTCAGTTGGCGGAGAAGAATGGAATCGCACATCCATTTTCGAAGAAGAGTGAATCAGCGGGGAGAAAATGGGTAAAGAACTTCTTGCGACGAAATCCGCAACTCGCCGTTCGATCGCCTCAGGGATTGTCTTTTGCTCGCGCAAAAAATTTCACGCTCGAGGCAGTAGCAAAGTTTTTTGACATTTATGAGCCCGCTATGGAAAAAATTAAACATCAGCCTCACAGGATTTACAACTGTGACGAGACAGGAATAAGCATAGTGCAACATAAGCATACAAAGGTGATCGGCATGAAAGGTAAGCGCCAGATATCTGCCCTACAAGCAGCTGAAAGAGGCTGTCTCATCACAGTTGTCACTTGTTTCAGTGCGGCAGGTCACTATGTTCCCCCACTCATAATTTTTCCACGAAAAAATATGAAGTTGGAGCTAATGGATTCGGATGAAGACTTGTCAGAAGATGAGGAAGACGCCGAATGTCTGTTCTGTGCTGGACGGTTTTCGGAAGACAATGAAGGTGAAGACTGGATTCGTTGCTGCAAATGCTTCAAATGGAGCCATACACTTTATGCAGGTTCGGATGACAAGGTTTTTATTTGTGATTTGTGTAAATGACTTGACAAACCCAAAACTTTCAGTTTTTGTGAAACACAGAATTTTTTAAGTTTTCATTTTTATATTAATTATTAAAATTTGATATTGAGGGTCTATGATTATGCTATTTGAAGGATTTAGTATATATTATAATATGTTAAAATGAGTTTTTAAACTTAGATTACAAACCACTTTCACAGACTTATATTATTTTTTTTATTCATAACACCTCCCCATAATAGGTATATAGTGTCCTAATATGGGGAGAATGCTACATTTGAAAAATCCTGCTACAATTACCTCAATAAGCATTGCACCAAAACTCCTTACCCCAAATATGTTCCTTAAAACATGTATGAAGTCATTGTTCAAGTTAAAACCATTGTTCAATATTTTGCGTGCCTATAATCAAACCTAGAACAAATTACTCCCCATATTAGGCTCAGTTCCTCTATTACTAATACCTTCAGCAGAGTGATCTTGTGGACTGACAAAACTGATAAATCTCTCATGTAATTTTCCCTGCAATTCATACCTCACAACTAACACAATTTGTGACAGACTGGCACAATCCGTGGTTTCATCTGCTTCAATTGAAATGTAGTCAGTTTCATTTATTTTTTTTTTTTATTAGTCCAATGCACACTGCATAAATAGAATCCAAAATTTCATTTTGAATTGTTTTAGAAAGACCAACTAAAACCCTATTGTTTGTTTTTTCAATATGCTCTCTTAAGGTGCTATTTAGGCCTGCCATTAAATTTACTAAGCCCCTAAAAATACCTGGATTCTAAGATGTGTTTGTTTCATCATGTCCCCTTAAAGCTAGTTCAAATATTCCACAAAACTTTACACAGTCAATTAATTTACTTAGGATGTATCTGTTCTTAGACTTCTTCATTATGCTGTTTAATTTTAATCTATATGCAAAGTCTAACTGGCAACTAATATTGACTTTTCCTAACAATGAATATTCAATACAATTGTTCATATGGGTTTCACTAATTTTATGTTTTTTTAATTTTGTCTCCCAAATGTTTCAAGTCCTTAATTCCATTTTCAGCCCAGACTGAATCACTGTTTAGGTTCATCACCAAACATACATAACAAAAAAAAAGGAATTCATCACCTCACATCCACATATCCAATCAGCATGTAAGTAACAGTTTCTATTAAATTTTCTTGTGTAATTTGTAATGGGTCTAAATTTACCTAAATATTATTGTGTAATTACATAAATTCTATAACATGTAAAGATAAGGCCCCTTTGAGGTGACGCGATAGCCAGCAAATATTTTCATGACAATGTATGGTTATGCAGCAAAAGACAAAAATCTATTTATAGCCAGTGACTAATTCTGCCAGTATGTTGTTGACAAGAAACAGTTAATTCTATACTATTAAGCGAGCAATCTTTGTATGTATGTCCTTATTTTCTCGGAAACGGCTCTAAGTATTTTCTCGAAATTTGGTACTTAAGCGTATTTGGACACTAAAAATTGGGCTAGGTCTCATTTTCCGCAAAAATCGCCTAAGGCCTAAACCGTAGGGTCGTTTAAGTATACATTTTAATTCATGTAGGTTTAAATATTCACACAACAATTGCTATTGTTATAACTCTGTCACCCAGCAACAAACATTTAAAAATATCGGTATGAAGAACCATACATGACTTCCATGTTCTAAGATTTATATTTAAAATCATATTTTAAATATGATTTTATTGAAATGAAATATTTCCACAGAAACTACGTCTTTCTACTTATTGCTTCAGCATTAACCACAGTACTGTGGTCACTAACGTATACCACCTCACGTTTTCGCACTCGATTTTCACTGATGATGGCAGTCGATGGCACTGCCGAAAAGTCTGGTTTTACAGGAAACATTGGACTACGGCTAAACAGCCCGGGAAGCAATTTTAACAAAAAACTACTTCTTTGTTGCTGATAACGTAGTACAGGTATAAAAAATTCTCCCCTCCACCTCCAACTATAATTTTTAATAATAGAAAATTACCCCCACCGCGTTCACCTAACCTCTTCATTTATAGATATTTCATCTACGTTTCTACAGTGGATTACTAAGAGCTTCTTATCAGGATACTTTGTTTATAAAAATTAAGTACTTTACTCTTGTTAAATCATACAATATTTCAGGTAAACTACACCTTTCTCTTAACCGATCTCCTCCAAAATCAACAGACTTTCCGTACTCTACAATTCAAGGATGCATGCAAAAAAATATTTGATTCTGTTTGAATGTGCGGCAGTTATCGTTCGTCATGGAAACATTTCTCTTGTTACAACATAAAATGTTGCAGGTAAACTACCCCTTTCCCTTAACCGATCTTCACCAAAATCAATAGACCTTGAGCTCTCTGCAACTCAGGAAAGGGTGCAAAAAATTATTTGATTCTCTTTGAATTTTCGGCAGTTATCGTTCGTCATAAAAAAATACCCTTTTTAAAACATAAAACGTTGCTGATAAACTACCCCTTCCATTAACCAATCTTCAACAAAATCAACAGACCTTGAGTTCTCTTTAGTTCAAAAAGGTATGCAAAAACCTAGTTGATTCTGTTTGAATTTACGGCAGTTATCGTTCGTCATATAAAAAATTACCCTTGTTAAAACATAATATGTTGCTGGTAAACTACCCCTTTCCCACAACCGATCTTCACCAACACCAATACGTATTGAGAACTCTACAATACAGGGCTGTATGCAAAATATCATTTGATTCTGTTTGAATTTGCGGCTGTTATCGTTTACTATAGAAAAAAATTACCCTTGATAAAAAACCGTTGCAGGTAAACTACCCCTTTCCCTTAACCGATCTTCACCAAAAACGACAGGTTTTAGGTACTCTACAATTCAGGCCTGTATGCAAACAATTATTTGATTCTCTTTGAATTTGCGGCTGTTATCGTTTGCCATAGAAAACACCCTTGATAAAACATAAAACGTTGCTGGTAAACTACCCTATTCCATTAACCGATCTTCACCAAAAACAATAGGTCTTGAGAACTCTACAATTCAGGGCTGTATGCAAAACATTAGTTGATTCTCTTTGAATTTACGGCAGTTATCGTTCGTCATAGGAAAAATAACCTTGTTAAAACATAAAACGTTGCAGGTAAACTACCCCTTTCCCTTAACCGATCTTCAACAAAATCAACAGACCTTGAGTTCTGTATAATTCAAAAAGGTATGCAGAAGAGTAGTTGATTCTGTTTTAATGTACGGCAGTTATCGTTCGTCATAAAAAAAATTACCCTTGATAAAACATAAAATGTTGCTGGTAAACAACCCTATTCCCTTAACCGATCTTCACCAAAACCAACAGGTCTTGAGAACTCTACATTTCAGGACTGTATGCAAAATATTATGTGATTCTGTTTGAATTTGCGGCTGTTATCGTTTGCCATATAAAATACCCTTGATAAAACGAAAAACCTGTCTGGTAAACTACCCCTTTCCTTTAACCGATCTTCACCAAAAACAATAGGTCTTTAGTACTCAACAAAACAGGGCTGTATGCAGAAACGTATTTGATTCTGTTTGAATTTACGGCTCTTATCGTTCGCCATAGAAAATACCCTTTTAAAACATAAAACGTTGCAAGTAAACTACCCCTTTCCCTTAACCGATCTTCACCAACACCAGTAGGTATTGAGAACTCTACAATACAGGGCTGTATGCAAAACATCATTTGATTCTGTTTGAATTTGCGGCTGTTATCGTTTACCATAGAAAATATCGGTATGGAGAACCATACATGACTTCCATGTTCTAAGATTTATATTTAAAATCATATTCGAACAAAAAAAAAGGAATTCATCACCTCACATCCACATATCCAATCAGCATGTAAGTAACAGTTTCTATTAAATTTTCTTGTGTAATTTGTAATGGGTCTAAATTTACCTAAATATTATTGTGTAATTACATAAATTCTATAACATGTAAAGATAAGGCCCCTTTGAGGTGACGCGATAGCCAGCAAATATTTTCATGACAATGTATGGTTATGCAGCAAAAGACAAAAATCTATTTATAGCCAGTGACTAATTCTGCCAGTATGTTGTTGACAAGAAACAGTTAATTCTATACTATTAAGCGAGCAATCTTTGTATGTATGTCCTTATTTTCTCGGAAACGGCTCTAAGTATTTTCTCGAAATTTGGTACTTAAGCGTATTTGGACACTAAAAATTGGGCTAGGTCTCATTTTCCGCAAAAATCGCCTAAGGCCTAAACCGTAGGGTCGTTTAAGTATACATTTTAATTCATGTAGGTTTAAATATTCACACAACAATTGCTATTGTTATAACTCTGTCACCCAGCAACAAACATTTAAAAATATCGGTATGAAGAACCATACATGACTTCCATGTTCTAAGATTTATATTTAAAATCATATTTTAAATATGATTTTATTGAAATGAAATATTTCCACAGAAACTACGTCTTTCTACTTATTGCTTCAGCATTAACCACAGTACTGTGGTCACTAACGTATACCACCTCACGTTTTCGCACTCGATTTTCACCGATGATGGCAGTCGATAGCACTGCCGAAAAGTCTGGCTTTGCAGAAAACATTGGACTACGGCTAAAGAGCCCGGGAAGCAATTTTAACAAAAAAACTACTTCTTTGTTGCCGATAACGTAGTACACATATAAAAAATTCTCCCCTCCACCTTCAACTATAATTTTAATAATAGAAAATTACCCCCACCACGTTCACCTAACCTCTTAATTTATAGATATTTCATCTACGTTTCTACAGTGGATTACTATGAGCTTCTTATCAGGATACTTTATTTATAAAAATTACGTACTTTACTCTTGTTAAATCATAAAATGTTTCAGGTAAACTACCCCTTTTTCTTAACCGATCTTCTCCAAAATCAACAGACCTTCCCTCCTCTACAATTCAGGGAAGCATGCAAAAAAATATTTGATTCTGTTTGAATCTGCGGCAGTTATCGTTCGTCATGGAAACATTTATCTTGTTACAACATAAAATGTTGCAGGTAAACTACCCCTTTCCCTTAACTGATCTTCACGAAAATCAATAGACCTTGAGCTCTCTGCAACTCAGGGGGTGCAAAAAATTATTTGATTCTCATTGAATTTTCGGAAGTTATCGTTCGTCATAAAAAAATTACCCTTTTTAAAACATAAAACGTTGCTGATAAACTACCCCTTCCATTAACCAATCTTCAACAAAATCAACAGACCTTGAGTTCTCTTTAGTTGAAAAAGGTATTCAAAAACCTAGTTGATTCTGTTTGAATTTACGGCAGTTATCATTCGTCACATAAAAAATTACCCTTGTTAAAACATGAAATGTTGCTGGTAACTACCCCTTTCCCTTAACCGATCTTCACCAACACCAATACGTATTGAGAACTCTACAATACAGGGCTGTATGCAAAACATCATTTGATTCTGTTTGAATTTGCGGCTGTTATCGTTTACTATAGAAAAAAATTACCCTTGATAAAAAACCGTTGCAGGTAAACTACCCCTTTCCCTTAACCGATCTTCACCGAAAACGACAGGTCTTAGGTACTCTACAATTCAGGCTTGTATGCAAACAATTATTTGATTCTGTTTGAATTTGCGGCTGTTATCGTTTGCCATAGAAAACACCCTTGATAAAACATAAAACGTTGCTGGTAATCTACCCTATTCCATTAACCGATCTTCACCAAAAACAATAGGTCTTGAGAACTCTACAATTCAGGGCTGTATGAAAAACATTAGTTAATTCTCTTTGAATTTACGGCAGTTATCGTTCGTCATAGAAAAAATACCCTTGTTAAAACATAAAACGTTGCAGGTAAACTACCCCTTTCCCTTAACCGATCTTCAACAAAATCAACAGACCTTGAGTTCTGTATAATTCAAAAAGGTATGCAGAAGAGTAGTTGATTCTGTTTTAATGTACGGCAGTTATCGTTCGTCATAAAAAAAATTACCCTTGATAAAACATAAAATGTTGCTGGTAAACAACCCTATTCCCTTAACCGATCTTCACCAAAACCAACAGTTCTTGAGAACTCTACATTTCAGGACTGTATGCAAAATATTATGTGATTCTGTTTGAATTTGCGGCTGTTATCGTTTGCCATATAAAATACCCTTGATAAAACGAAAAACCTGTCTGGTAAACTACCCCTTTCCTTTAACCGATCTTCACCAAAAACTATAGGTCTTTAGTACTCAACAAAACAGGGCTGTATGCAAAAACGTATTTGATTCTGTTTGAATTTGCGGCTCTTATCGTTTGCCACAGAAAATACCCTTTTAAAACATAAAACGTTGCTGGTAAACTACCCCTTTTCCTTAACCGATCTTCACCAACACCAACAGGTATTGAGAACTCTACAATACAGGGCTGTATGCAAAACATCATTTGATTCTGTTTGAATTTGCGGCTGTTATCGTTTACCATAGAAAAATATCGGTATGGAGAACCATACATGACTTCCATATTCTAAGATTTATATTTAAAATCATTTTCAGCCAAACAGCCAGGCTGTGTCTTACCTGCCTTTTTATTGCTGTATTAAATGAAAAATATTATATTACAAAAAATGAAAAAATTATAATTTTATTGCCTGGCAACAAAATTATTTTATTTTTAACAATTACCATTGTTTCAAAAAGTTTAAATAAATTTTCAAGTACTTTACTCTTGTTAAAACGTAATAGGTTGCAGGTAAACTACCCCTTCCCCTGAACCGATCTTCACCAAAATCGAAAGGCATTGAGACCTCTACAATTCAGGGACGTATGCAAAACATTATTTGATTCTGTTTGAATTTGCGGCTGTTATCGTTTGCCATAGAAAATACGCTTGATAAAAAAACTTTGCAGGTAAACTACCCCTTCTCCTTAACCGATCTTCACCAAAACCAACAGGTCTTGAGTACTCTACAAATCAGGGCGGTATGCAAAACATTATTTGATTCTGTTTGAATTTGCGGCTGTTATCGTTTGCCATAGAAAATACCCTTGTTAAAAAAACGTTACTGGTAAACTACTCCTTTCCCTCAACCGATCTTCACCAAAATCGAAAGTCATTGATACCTCTACAATTCAGGGACGGATGCAAAACATTATTAGATTCTGTTTCAATTTGCGGCTGTTATCGTTTGCCATAAAAAATACCCTTGTTAAAACATAAAACGTTACAGGTAAACTACCCCTTCCCCTTAACCGATCTTCACCAAAAACAATAGGTCTTGAGTACTCTACAAATCAGGGCTGTATGCAAAACATTATTTGATTCTGTTTGAATTTGCGGCTGTTATCGTTTGCCATAGAAAATACCCTTGTTAAAAAAACGTTGCAGGTAAACTACCCCTCTCCCTCAACCGAACTTCACCAAAAACAATAGGTCTTGAGAACTCTACAATTAAGGGCTGTATGCAAATAATCTTTTGATTCTGTTTGAATTTGCGGCTGTTATCGTTTGCCATACGAAATACCCTTGTTAAAACATAAAACGTTACAGGTAAACTACCCCTTTCCCTTAACCGATCTTCACCAAAATCAACAGATCTTGAAAACTCTATAATTCAGGGCGGTATGCGAAACATTATTTGATTCTGTTTGAATTTGCGGCTGTTATCGTTTGCCAAACAAACAAAATTACCCTTGCTAAAAAAAAAAACCGTTGCAGGTAAACTACCCCTTTCCCTCAACCGATCTTCACCTAAAACAATAGGTCGCGAGTACGCTGCAAATCAGGGCGGTATGCAAAAGATTATTTGATTCTGTTTGAATTTGCGGCAGTTATCGTTTGCCATAGAAAAAAAATCTACAGACACACAGACACTTTTCGGAAAACGACTTTTTTTCATGTTTTGAGTGTAGTAGAATCAGAATCTGCAATAATCTCGAACACGATTTTTTTTGCCATCACCATACTTCCATTCCTTAAGGAATATGGAAGTAAAAATTACCCTTGATAAAAAACCTGTTGCTGGTAAACTACCCCTTTCCCTTAAACGATCTTCACAAAAAAACGATAGGTCTTGAGAACTCTACAATTCAGGGTTTTATGTAAAATATTATGTGATTTTGTTTGAATTTGCGGCACTTATCGTTTGCCATATAATATACCCTTGTTAAAACATAAAACGTTGCAGGTAAACTACCCCTTTCCCTTAACCGATCGTTACCAAAATCAACAGATCGTGAGAACTCTACAATTCAGGGCTGTATGCGAAACATTATTTGATTCTGTTTGAATTTGCGGCTGTTATCGTTTGCCAAACAAACAAAATTACCCTTGATAAAAAAAAACCGTTGCAGGTAAACTACCCCTTTCCCTCAACCGATCTTCACCAATAACAATAGGTCGCGAGTACTCTATAAATCAGGGCTGTATGCACAAAATTATTTGATTCTGTTTGAATTTGCGGCTGTTATCGTTTGCCATAGAAAAAAATCTACAGACAGACAGACACACACACAGACAGACACACAGACACTTTTCGAAAAATGACTTTTTTTCGTGTTTTGAGAGTAGTACAATCATATTCTGCAATAATCTCGAACACGATTTTTTTTGCCATCACCATACTTCCATTTCCTTAAGGAACATGGAAGTAAAAATATCGGTATGGAGAACCATACATGACTTCCATATTCTAAGATTTATATTTAAAAATCATTTTCAGCCAAACAGCCAGGCTGTGTCTTACCTGCCTTTTTATTGCTGTATTAAATGAAAAATATTATATTACATTAAAATGAAAAAATTATAATTTTATTGCCTGGCAACAAAATTATTTTATTTTTAACAATTACCATTGTTTCAAAAAGTTAAAAATAAATTTTCAAGTACTTTACTCTTGTTAAAACGTAAAAGGTTGCAGGTAAACTACCCCTTCCCCTTAACCGATCTTCACCAAAATCGAAAGTCATTGAGACCTCTACAATTCAGGGACGTATGCAAAAAATTATTTGATTCTATTTGAATTTGCGGCTGTTATCGTTTGCCATAGAAAATACGCTTGATAAAAAAACGTTGCAGGTAAACTACCCCTTTCCCTTAACCGATCTTCACCAAAAACAATAGGTCTTGAGTACTCTACAAATCAGGACTGTATGCAAAACATTATTTGATTCTGTTTGAATTTGCGGCTGTTATCGTTTGCCATAGAAAATACCCTTGTTAACAAAACGTTGCAGGTAAACTACCCCTTTCCCTCAACCCATCTTCACCAAAAACAATAAGTCTTGAGAACTCTACAATTTAGGGCTGTATGCAAATAATCTTTTGATTCTGTTTGAATTTTGCGGCTGTTATCGTTTGCCATAGGAAATACCCTTGTTAAAACATAAAACGTTACAGGTAAACTACCCCTTCCCCTTAACCGATCTTCACCAAAAACAATAGGTCTTGAGTACTCTGCAAATCAGGGCTGTATGCAAAACATTATTTGATTCTGTTTGAATTTGCGGCTGTTATCGTTTGCCATAGAAAATACCCTTGTTAACAAAACGTTGCAGGTAAACTACCCCTTTCCCTCAACCCATCTTCACCAAAAACAATAAGTCTTGAGAACTCTACAATTTAGGGCTGTATGCAAATAATCTTTTGATTCTGTTTGAATTTTGCGGCTGTTATCGTTTGCCATAGGAAATACCCTTGTTAAAACATAAAACGTTACAGGTAAACTACCCCTTCCCCTTAACCGATCTTCACCAAAAACAATAGGTCTTGAGTACTCTGCAAATCAGGGCTGTATGCAAAACATTATTTGATTCTGTTTGAATTTGCGGCTGTTATCGTTTGCCATAGAAAATACCCTTGTTAAAAAAACGTTGCTGGTAAACTACCCCTTTCCCTCAACCGAACTTCACCAAAAACAATAGGTCTTGAGAACTCTACAATTTAGGGCTGTATGCAAATAATCTTTTGATTCTGTTTGAATTTGCGGCTGTTATCGTTTGCCATAGGAAATACCCTTGTTAAAACATAAAACGTTACTGGTAAACTACCCCTTTCCCTTAACCGATCTTCACCAAAATCAACAGATCTTGAGAACTCTGCAATTCAGGGCTGTATGCGAAACATTATTTGATTCTGTTTGAATTTGCGCCTGTTATCGTTTGCCAAACAAACAAAATTACCCTTGCTAAAAAAAACCGTTGCAGGTAAACTAACCCTTTCCCTCAACCGATCTTCACCAAAAACAATAGGTCGCGAGTACTCTGCAAATCAGGGCTGCATGCAAACAATTAATTGATTCTGTTTGAATTTGCGGCAGTTATCGTTTGCCATAGAAAAACAATCTACAGACACACAGATAGACAGACAGAGACACAGACAGACAGACAGACACACACACACACACTTTTCGGAAAACGACTATTTTTCATGTTTTGAGTGTAGTAGAATCAGAATCTGCAATAATCTCGAACACGATTTTTTTTGCCATCACCATACTTCCATTCCTTAAGGAATATGGAAGTAATATCGGTATGGAGAACCATACATGACTTCCATATTCTAAGATTTATATTTAAAATCATTTTCAGCCAAACAGCCAGGGAAGGAATTTTAACAAAAAAATACTTCTTTCTTGCCAATAACGTAGTACACATATAAAAAATATTATCCCCTCCCCCTTCAACTATAATTTTGATTTATAGAAAATTACCCCCAGCCCGTTCAACTAGCCTCTTCATTTATAGATATTTCATCTACGTTTCTACAGTGGATTATTAAGATCTTATCAGGATACTTTATCAAAATTAAGTACTTTACTCATGTTACAACAAAAAATGTTTCTGGTAAACTGCCCTTTCCCCGTAACCGATCTTCACCAAAATCAACAGACATTGAGTTCTCTATAGCTCAGGCACATATGTAAAAAATTATTTGATTCTGTTTGAATTTACGGCAGTTATGGTTCGTCATATAAAAAATTACCCATGTTAAAACATAAAACATGAGATTTATAAAACATATCTAAGATTTATATTTAAAATCATTTTTGAAATAAAATATTTTCATAGAACCTACTAACGCTGGGGAAATCTGAGGAGCCAATCAGAGTTGGGCCTACCTGTCACTCTGCTGAATTTGGTGGAAAGCCCTGTCACTGTCGTCAAAGTATCAGCCTTGACAGGGTCCTCTTTTTCTGCAAAATGGGAGAGGAGGCTTGAGATGGAGTGAGTGACATGGTCCCCACCTCAATGAAGAACCCATTGTTTTATAAAAATATATTTAAATTTTGAAAACTGAAAATTCTTTTCTTGTTGTAAATATTTATATTTTATAATCAAAATGACTTTATTTTTGTTACCTGGCAACAAAATTATTTTATTTTAAACAATTACCATTGTTTCAAAAAGTTTAAATAAATTTTCAAGTACTTTACTCTTGTTAAAACGTAAAAGGTTGCAGGTAAACTACCCCTTTCCCTTAACCGATCTTCACCAAAATCGAAAGTCCTTGAGATCTCTACAATTCAGGGATGTATGCAAAACATTATTTGATTCTGTTTGAATTTGCGGCAGTTATCGTTTGCCATAGAAAAAAAACGTTGCAGGTAAACTACCCCTTCCCCTCAACCGATCTTCACCAAAAACAATAGGTCTTGAGTACTCTACAAATCAGGACTGTATGCTGAAAATTATTTGATTCTGTTTGAACTTGCGGCTGTTATCGTTTGCCATAGAAAATACACTTGTTAAAAAAACGTTGTAGGTAAACTACCCCTTTCCCTTAACCGATCTTCACCAAAAACAATAGGTCTTGAGAACTCTACAATTTAGGGCTGTATGCAAATAATCTTTTGATTCTCTTTGAATTTTCGGCTGTTATCGTTTGCCATAGAAAATACCCTTGTTAAAACAAAACGTTACCGGTAAACTACCCCTTTCCCTTAACCGATCTTCACCAAAAACAATAGGTCTTGAGAACTCTACAAATCAGGGCGGTATACGAAACATTATTTGATTCTGTTTGAATTTGCGGCTGTTATCGTTTGCCAAAAAAAAAAATTTCCCTTGAAAAAAAAAACCGTTGCAGGTAAACTACCCCTTTCCCTCAACCGATCTTCACCAAAAACAATAGGTCTTGAGTACTCCACAAAACAGGCCTGTATGCAAAAAATTATTTGATTCTGTTTGAATTTGCGGGAGTTATCGTTTGCCATAGAAAAAAAATCTACAGACAGACAGACACACACACACAGACACTTTTCGGAAAACGACTTTTTTCATGTTTTGAGTGTAGTAGAATCAGAATCTGCAATAATCTCGAACACGATTTTTTTTTCCATCACCATACTTCCATTCCTTAAGGAATATGGAAGTAAAACACCATACTTCCATTCCTTAAGGAATATGGAAGTAAAATCATTTTCAGCCAAACAGCCAGGCTGTGCCTTACCTGCCTTTTTATTGCTGTATTAAATGAAAAATATTATATTACATTAAAATGAAAAAATTATAATTTTATTGCCTGGCAACAAAATTATTTTATTTTTAACAATTACCATTGTTTCAAAAAGTTTAAATAAATTTTCAAGTACTTTACTCTTGTTAAAACGTATAAGGTTGCAGGTAAACTACCCCTTCCCCTTAACCGATCTTCACCAAAATCGAAACTCATTGAGACCTCTACAATTCAGGGACGTATGCAAAAAATTATTTGATTCTGTTTGAATTTGCGGCTGTTATCGTTTGCCATAGAAAATACGCTTGATAAAAAAACGTTGCAGGGAAACTACCCCTTCCCCTTAACCGATCTTCACCAAAAACAATAGGTCTTGAGTACTCTACAAATCAGGACTGTATGCAAAACATTATTTGATTCTGTTTGAATTTGCGGCTGTTATCGTTTGCCATAGAAAATACCCTTGTTAAAAAAACGTTGCTGGTAAACTACCCCTTTCCCTCAACCGATCTTCACCAAAAACAATAGGTCTTGAGAAATCTACAATTCAGGGCTGTATGCGAAACATTATTTGATTCTGTTTGAATTTGCGGCTGTTATCGTTTGCCAAAAAAAAAAAATTTCCCTTGATAAAAAAAACCGTTGCCGGTAAACTACCCCTTCCCCTCAACCGATCTTCACCAAAAACAATAGGTCGCGAGTACTCTACAAATCAGGGCTGTATGCAAAAAATTATTTGATGCTGTTTGAATTTGCGGCAGTTGTCGTTTGCCATAGAAAATACGCATGATAAAAAACGTTGCTGGTAAACTACCCCTTCCCCTCAACCGATCTTCACCAAAAACAATAGGTCTTGAGTACTCTACAAATCAGGGCTGTATGCAGAAAATTATTTGATTCTGTTTGAATTTGCGGCTGTTATCGTTTGCCATAGAAAATACCCTTGTTAAAAAAACGTTGTAGGTAAACTACCCCTTTCCCTTAACCGATCTTCACCAAAAACAAAAGGTATTGAGAACTCTACAATTTAGGGCTGTATGCAAATAATCTTTTCATTCTGTTTGAATTTGTGGCTGTTATCGTTTGCCATAGGAAATACCCTTGTTAAAACATAAAACGTTACAGGTAAACTACCCCTTTCCCTTAACCGATCTTCACCAAAAACAATAGGTCTTGAGAACTCTACAATTCAGGGCTGTATGCGAAACATTATTTGATTCTGTTTGAATTTGCGGCTGTTATCGTTTGCCAAACAAACAAAATTACCCTTGCTAAAAAAAAACCGTTGCTGGTAATAAACTACCCCTTTCCCTCAACCGATCTTCACCTAAAACAATAGGTCGCGAGAACTCTGCAAAACCGGGCTGTATGCAAAAAATTATTTGATTCTGTTTGAATTTGCGGCAGTTATCGTTTGCCATAGAAAAAAATCTACAGACAGACAGACAGACAGACACACAGACAGACAGCCAGACAGACAGACAGACACACAGACACTTTTCGGAAAACGACTTTTTTTCATGTTTTGAGTGTAGTAGAACCAGAATCTGCAATAATCTCGAACACGATTTTTTTTGCCATCACCATACTTCCATTCCTTAAGGAATATGGAAGTAAAATTACCCTTGATAAAAACCCGTTGCAGGTAAACAACCCCTTTCCCTTAACCGATCTTCACCAAAATCAACAGTTCTTGAGAACTCTAGAATTCAGGGCTGTATGCGAAACATTATTTGATTCTGTTTGAATTTGCGGCTGTTATCGTTTGCCAAACAAACAAAATTACCCTTGCTAAAAAAAAACCGTTTCTAGTAAACTACCCCTTTCCCTCAACCGATCTTCACCAAAAACAATAGGTCGCGAGTACTCTGCAAATCAGGGCTGCATGCAAAAAATTATTTGATTCTGTTTGAATTTGCGGCAGTTATCGTTTGCCATAGAAAAAAAATCTATAGACAGACAGACAGACAGACAGACAGACAGACAGACACACAGACAGACAGACAGACACACACACAGACACTTTTCGGAAAACGACTTTTTTTCATTTTTTGAGTGTAGTAGAATCAGAATCTGCAATAATCTCGAACACGATTTTTTTTGCCATCACCATACTTCCATTCCTTAAGGAATATGGAAGTAAAAATTACCCTTGATAAAAACCCGTTGCAGGTAAACTACCCCTTTCCCTTAACCGATCTTCACCAAAATCAACAGTTCTTGAGAAGTCTAGAATTCAGGGCTGTATGCGAAACATTATTTGATTCTGTTTGAATTTGCGGCTGTTATCGTTTGCCAAACAAACAAAATTACCCTTGCTAAAAAAAAACCGTTTCTAGTAAACTACCCCTTTCCCTCAACCGATCTTCACCAAAAACAATAGGTCGCGAGTACTCTGCAAATCAGGGCTGTATGCAAAACATTATTTGATTCTGTTTGAATTTGCGGCTGTTATCGTTTGCCATAGAAAATACCCTTGTTAAAAAAACGTTGCAGGTAAACAACCCCTTCCCCTCAACCGAACTTCACCAAAAACAATAGGTCTTGAGAACTCTACAATTTAGGGCTGTATGCAAATAATCTTTTGATTCTGTTTGAATTTGCGGCTGTTATCGTTTGCCATAAGAAATACCCTTGTTAAAACATAAAACGTTACAGGTAAACTACCCCTTTCTCTTAACCGATCTACACCAAAATCATCAGATCTTGAGAACTCTACAATTCAGGGCTGTATGCGAAACATTATTTGATTCTGTTTGAATTTGCGGCTGTTATCGTTTGCCAAACAAACAAAATTACCCTTGCTAAAAAAAAACCGTTGCAGGTAAACTACCCCTTTCCCTCAACCGATCTTCACCAAAAACAATAGGTCTTGAGTACTCTACAAATCAGGGCTGTATGCAAAACATTATTTGATTCTGTTTGAATTTGCGGCTGTTATCGTTTGCCATATAAAATACCCTTGTTAAAAAAACGTTGTCGGTAAACTACCCCTTTCCCTCAACCGAACTTCACCAAAAACAATAGGTCTTGAGAACTCTACAATTTAGGGCTGTATGCAAATAATCTTTTGGTTCTGTTTGAATTTGCGGCTGTTATCGTTTGCCATAAGAAATACCCTTGTTAAAACATAAAACGTTACAGGTAGACTACCCCTTTCCCTTAACCGATCTTCACCAAAATCAACAGATCTTGAGAACTCTACAATTCAGGGCTGTACGCGAAACATTATTTGATTCTGTTTGAATTTGCGGCTGTTATCGTTTGCCAAACAAACAAAACTACCCTTGCTAAAAAAAAACCGTTGCAGGTAAACTACCCCTTTCCCTCAACCGATCTTCACCAAAAACAATAGGTCGCGAGTACTCTGCAAATCAGGCCTGCATGCAAAAAATTATTTGATTCTGTTTGAATTTGCGGCAGTTATCGTTTGCCATAGAAAAAAAATCTACAGACAGACAGACAGACACACAGACAGACAGACAGACACACACACAGACAGTTTTCGGAAAACGACTTTTTTTCATTTTTTGAGTGTAGTACAATCAGAATCTGCAATAATCTCGAACACGATTTTTTTTGCCATCACCATACTTCCATTCCTTAAGGAATATGGAAGTAAAATATCGGTATGGAGAACCATACATGACTTCCATATTCTAAGAATTATAATTAAAATAATTTTCGAAATGAAATATTACCATAGAAACTACTTCCTTCTACTTACTGCTTCAGGCTTAACCACAGTACTGTGGTCACTAACATATACCACCTCACGTTATCGCACTCGATTTTCACTGATGATGGAAGTCGATGGCATTGCCGAAATGTCTGGTTTTGTAGAAAACATTGGACTACGGCCAAATATCCCGGAAAGGAATTTTAACAAAAACTACTTCTTTGTTGCCGGAAACGTTGTACACATATATATCAGTGGCGAAGTTACATGGAGGCAATTGAGGCAATGCCTACCCTAAAAAATTCTGTAGAATAAAAATTATAAATACGTATGAACTACATAACGTAAAGATTATACATTGTTACTGCGACTGTCAAATTTATTAAACCGGAACGTGCTTTATTAAGCGACCGCTAGATGGTGACAGGTGAGATTCGGCATAGTTCGTTTAAAGCGAATGAGGCAACCTGAACTTGCCTCAGCGTTTTTTGTATACATCGTATGTAAGCAATGTAGTGGTGTGATAGGGAAGTGTAGGGAGGGGGGATTGTCCCGCGCTGTACACATTGAGCGTTGAGGCATGCCTCACTTCTGTGGTCCAAACAGTTAAGTTAAAGCGCCTGTGTTGTTTCTAAGTGTTTATTTTATGCGGTTATTAAAAGTGTCACTGTTATCCCGCTGAACTAACAGATGATCAAGATTGTTATTTGAATTATTTGTAACATTAAACATATATATAGAAACTAATCAAGTTTAAAAATTTGAAGTTCAATCAGTTGTATTATTGTGTATGACTAATACAAGGATTGTTCAATAGACACACGTACAGAGCTGTAAAGCATTTTTTTATTCAACGATTTTAAAAGAAGTCTCCAATAACATTAAGACATGAGTTCCACTGTTGCGCTAACCTGTAGATTCCCTGCTAGTAAAATTCTTACGGCTGTTTGTGGAACCATTCGGTTACAGCAAACTCTACCTCAGCGTCCGATTTGAACCTCCGTCCTTTTAGTGATTCCTTAAAAAAAATTTAAGATAAGATTTTTGCCTACCCATTCATTAACTACTAGCTTCGCCAGTAAGCAAATTGATGTCCATTTTTTCGGCTTGCACGCGTTATGTTGGTGTGGGTTTCGGCACTTTCAATTTAAAAAGCGTGCAAACGTAAGAAAATAAACATGAGTGAGGCCAGAAATAACGTGAATTGTGTGTGTGTGTGTGTCTGTGTTTGTGTCTTACCTGCCTTTTTATTGCCGTATTAAATGAAAAATATTATATTACATTAAAATGAAAAAATTTTAATTTTATTGCCCGGCAACAAAATTATTTTATTTTTAACAATTACCATTGTTTCAAAAAGTTTAAATAAATTTTCAAGTACTTTACTCTTGTTAAAACGTAAAAGGTTGCTGGTAAACTACCCCTTCCACTTAACCGATCTTCACCAAAATAAAAAGTCCTTGAGAACTCTACAATTCAGGGATGTATACAAAAATATCGGTATGGAGAACCATACATGACTTCCATATTCTAAGATTTATATTTAAAATCATTTTCAGCCAAACAGCCAGGCTGTGTCTTACCTGCCTTTTTATTGCTGTATTAAATGAAAAATATTATATTACATTAAAATGAAAAAATTATAATTTTATTGCCTGGCAACAAAATTATTTTATTTTTAACAATTACCATTGTTTCAAAAAGTTTAAATAAATTTTCAAGTACTTTACTCTTGTTAAAACGTATAAGGTTGCAGGTAAACTACCCCTTCCCCTTAACCGATCTTCACCAAAATCGAAAGTCATTGAGACCTCTACAATTCAGGGACGTATGCTAAACATTATTTGATTCTGTTTGAATTTGCGGCTGTTATCGTTTGCCATAGAAAATACGCTTGATAAAAAAACGTTGCAGGTAAACTACCCCTTCCCCTTAACCGATCTTCACCAAAAACAATAGGTCTTGAGTACTCTACAAATCAGGACTGTATGCAAAACATTATTTGATTCTGTTTGAATTTGCGGCTGTTATTGTTTGCCATAGAAAATACCCTTGTTAAAAAAACGTTGCTGGTAAACTACCCCTTTCCCTCAACCGATCTTCACCAAAAACAATAGGTCTTGAGAAATCTACAATTCAGGGCTGTATGCGAAACATTATTTGATTCTGTTTGAATTTGCGGCTGTTATCGTTAACCAAAAAAAAAAATTTTCCCTTGATAAAAAAAACCGTTGCAGGTAAACTACCCCTTCCCCTCAACCGATCTTCACCAAAAACAATAGGTCGCGAGTACTCTACAAATCAGGGCTGTATGCAAAAAATTATTTGATTCTGTTTGAATTTGCGGCAGTTGTCGTTTGCCATAGAAAAAACGCATGATAAAAAACGTTGCTGGTAAACTACCCCTTCCCCTCAACCGATCTTCACCAAAAACAATAGGTCTTGAGTACTCTACAAATCAGGGCTGTATGCAGAAAATTATTTGATTCTGTTTGAATTTGCGGCTGTTATTGTTTGCCATAGAAAATACCCTTGTTAAAAAAACGTTGCTGGTAAACTACCCCTTTCCCTCAACCGATCTTCACCAAAAACAATAGGTCTTGAGAAATCTACAATTCAGGGCTGTATGCGAAACATTATTTGATTCTGTTTGAATTTGCGGCTGTTATCGTTTGCCAAAAAAAAAAATTTCCCTTGATAAAAAAAACCGTTGCAGGTAAACTACCCCTTCCCCTTAACCGATCTTCACCAAAAACAATAGGTCGCGAGTACTCTACAAATCAGGGCTGTATGCAAAAAATTATTTTATTCTGTTTGAATTTGCGGCAGTTGTCGTTTGCCATAGAAAAAACGCATGATAAAAAACGTTGCTGGTAAACTACCCCTTCCCCTCAACCGATCTTCACCAAAAACAATAGGTCTTGAGTACTCTACAAATCAGGGCTGTATGCAGAAAATTATTTGATTCTGTTTGAATTTGCGGCTGTTATCGTTTGCCATAGAAAATACCCTTGTTAAAAAAACGTTGTAGGTAAACTACCCCTTTCCCTTAACCGATCTTCACCAAAAACAAAAGGTATTGAGAACTCTACAATTTAGGGCTGTATGCAAATAATCTTTTCATTCTGTTTGAATTTGTGGCTGTTATCGTTTGCCATAGGAAATACCCTTGTTAAAACATAAAACGTTACAGGTAAACTACCCCTTTCCCTTAACCGATCTTCACCAAAATCAACAGTTCTTGAGAACTCTAGAATTCAGGGCTGTATGCGAAACATTATTTGATTCTGTTTGAATTTGCGGCTGTTATCGTTTGCCAAACAAACAAAATTACCCTTGCTAAAAAAAAACCGTTTCTAGTAAACTACCCCTTTCCCTCAACCGATCTTCACCAAAAACAATAGGTCGCGAGTACTCTGCAAATCAGGGCTGCATGCAAAAAATTATTTGATTCTGTTTGAATTTGCGGCAGTTATCGTTTGCCATAGAAAAAAATCTACAGACAGACAGACAGACAGACAGACACAGACAGACAGACAGACACACACACAGACACTTTTCGGAAAACGACTTTTTTTCATTTTTTGAGTGTAGTAGAATCAGAATCTGCAATAATCTCGAACACGATTTTTTTTGCCATCACCATACTTCCATTCCTTAAGGAATATGGAAGTAAAAATTACCCTTGATAAAAACCCGTTGCAGGTAAACTACCCCTTTCCCTTAACCGATCTTCACCAAAATCAACAGTTCTTGAGAAGTCTAGAATTCAGGGCTGTATGCGAAACATTATTTGATTCTGTTTGAATTTGCGGCTGTTATCGTTTGCCAAACAAACAAAATTACCCTTGCTAAAAAAAAACCGTTTCTAGTAAACTACCCCTTTGCCTCAAACGATCTTCACCAAAAACAATAGGTCGCGAGTACTCTGCAAACCAGGGCTGTATGCAAAACATTATTTGATTCTGTTTGAATTTGCGGCTGTTATCGTTTGCCATAGAAAATACCCTTGTTAAAAAAACGTTGCAGGTAAACTACCCCTTCCCCTCAACCGAACTTCACCAAAAACAATAGGTCTTGAGAACTCTACAATTTAGGGCTGTATGCAAATAATATTTTGATTCTGTTTGAATTTGCGGCTGTTATCGTTTGCCATAGGAAATGCCCTTGTTAAAACATAAAACGTTACAGGTAAACTACCCCTTTCCCTTAACCGATCTTCACCAAAATCAACAGATCTTGAGAACTCTACAATTCAGGGCTGTATGCGAAACATTATTAGATTCTGTTTCAATTTGCGGCTGTTATCGTTTGCCATAGAAAATACCCTTGTTAAAAAAACGTTGCAGGTAAACTACCCCTTCCCCTCAACCGAACTTCACCAAAAACAATAGGTCTTGAGAACTCTACAATTTAGGGCTGTATGCAAATAATCTTTTGATTCTGTTTGAATTTGCGGCTGTTATCGTTTGCCATAGGAAATACCCTTGTTAAAACATAAAACGTTACAGGTAAACTACCCCTTTCCCTTAACCGATCTTCACCAAAATCATCAGATCTTGAGAACTCTACAATTCAGGGCTGTATGCGAAACATTATTTGATTCTGTTTGAATTTGCGGCTGTTATCGTTTGCCAAACAAACAAAATTACCCTTGCTAAAAAAAAACCGTTGCAGGTAAACTACCCCTTTCCCTCAACCGATCTTCACCAAAAACAATAGGTCGCGAGAACTCTGCAAAACCGGGCTGTATGCAAAAAATTATTTGATTCTGTTTGAATTTGCGGCAGTTATCGTTTGCCATAGAAAAAAAATCTACAGACAGACAGACAGACAGACACACAGACACTTTTCGGAAAACGACTTTTTTTCATGTTTTGAGTGTAGTAGAATCAGAATCTGCAATAATCTCGAACACGATTTTTTTTGCCATCACCATACTTCCATTCCTTAAGGAATATGGAAGTAATATCGGTATGGAGAACCATACATGACTTCCATATTCTAAGATTTATATTTAAAATCATTTTCAGCCAAACAACCAGGCTGTGTCTTACCTGCCTTTTTATTGCTGTATTAAATGAAAAATATTATATTACATTAAAATGAAAAAATTATAATTTTATTGCCTGGCAACAAAATTATTTTATTTTTACTTCCATATTCCTTAAGGAATGGAAGTAATTAACAATTACCATTGTTTCAAAAAGTTTAAATAAATTTTCAAGTACTTTACTCTTGTTAAAACGTAAAAGGTTGCAGGTAAACTACCCCTTCCCCTTAACCGATCTTCACCAAAATCGAAAGTCATTGAGACCTCTACAATTCAGGGACGTATGCAAAAAATTATTTCATTCTGTTTGAATTTGCGGCTGTTATCGTTTGCCATAAAAAATACGCTTGATAAAAAAACGTTGCAGGTAAACTACCCCTTCCCCTTAACCGATATTCACCAAAAACAATACGTCATGAGTACTCTACAAATCAGGGCTGTATGCAAAACATTATTTGATTCTGTTTGAATTTGCGGCTGTTATCGTTTGCCATAGAAAATACCCTTGTTAAAAAAACGTTGCAGGTAAACTACCCCTTTCCCTCAACCGATATTCACCAAAAAACAATAGGTCTTGAGAAATCTACAATTCAGGGCTGTATGCGAAACATTATTTGATTCTGTTTGAATTTGCGGCTGTTATCGTTTGCCATAGAAAAAAATCTACAGACAGACAGACACACAGACACACAGACAGACACACAGACACTTTTCGGAAAACGACTTTTTTTCATGTTTTGAGTGTAGTAGAATCAGAATCTGCAATAATCTCGAACACGATTTTTTTTGCCATCACCATACTTCCATTCCTTAAGGAATATGGAAGTAAAATATTGGTATGGAGAACCATACATGACTTCCATATTCTAAGATTTATATTTAAAATCATTTTCAGCCAAACAGCCAGGCTGTGTCTTACCTGCCTTTTTATTGCTGTATTAAATGAAAAATATTATATTACATTAAAATGAAAAAATTATAATTTTATTGCCTGGCAACAAAATTATTTTATTTTTAACAATTACCATTGTTTCAAAAAGTTTAAATAAATTTTCAAGTACTTTACTCTTGTTAAAACGTATAAGGTTGCTGGTAAACTACCCCTTCCCCTTTAAACGATCTTCACCAAAATCGAAAGTCATTGAGACCTCTACAAATCAGGGCTGTATGCAAAACATTATTTGATTCTGTTTGAATTTGCGGCTGTTATCGTTTGCCATAGAAAATAAAACGTAAAAGGTTGCAGGTAAACTACCCCTTCCCCTTAACCGATCTTCACCAAAAACAATAGGTCTTGAGTACTCTACAAATCAGGACTGTATGCAAAACATTATTTGATTCTGTTTGAATTTGCGGCTGTTATCGTTTGCCATATAAAATACCCTTGTTAAAAAAACGTTGCAGGTAAACTACCCCTTTCCCTCAACCGATCTTCACCAAAAACAACAGGTCTTGAGAAATCTACAATTCAGGGCTGTATGCGAAACATTATTTGATTCTGTTTGAATTTGCGGCTGTTATCGTTTGCCAAAAAAAAAAAAATTTCCCTTAATAAAAAAAACCGTTGCAGGTAAACTACCCCTTCCCCTCAACCGATCTTCACCAAAAACAATAGGTCGCGAGTACTCTACAAATCAGGGCTGTATGCAAAAAATTATTTGATTCTGTTTGAATTTGCGGCAGTTGTCGTTTGCCATAGAAAATACGCATGATAAAAAACGTTGCTGGTAAACTACCCCTTCCCCTCAACCGATCTTCACCAAAAACAATAGGTCTTGAGTACTCTACAAATCAGGGCTGTATGCAGAAAATTATTTGATTCTGTTTGAATTTGCGGCTGTTATCGTTTGCCATAGAAAATACCCTTGTTAAAAAAACGTTGTAGGTAAACTACCCCTTTCCCTTAACCGATCTTCACCAAAAACAAAAGGTATTGAGAACTCTACAATATAGGGCTGTATGCAAATAATCTTTTCATTCTGTTTGAATTTGCGGCTGTTATCGTTTGCCATAGGAAATACCCTTGTTAAAACATAAAACGTTACAGGTAAACTACCCCTTTCCCTTAACCGATCTTCACCAAAAACAATAGGTCTTGAGACCTCTACAATTCAGGGCTGTATGCGAAACATTATTTGATTCTGTTTGAATTTGCGGCTGTTATCGTTTGCCAAACAAACAAAATTTCCCTTGCTAAAAAAAAACCGTTGCAGGTAAACTACCCCTTTCCCTCAACCGATCTTCACCAAAAACAATAGGTCGCGAGAACTCTGCAAAACCGGGCTGTATGCAAAAAATTATTTGATTCTGTTTGAATTTGCGGCAGTTATCGTTTGCCATAGAAAAAAAATCTACAGACACACAGACAGACAGACAGACAGACAGACACACAGACACTTTTCGGAAAACGACTTTTTTTCATGTTTTGAGTGTAGTAGAACCAGAATCTGCAATAATCTCGAACACGATTTTTTTTGCCATCACCATACTTCCATTCCTTAAGGAATATGGAAGTAAAATTACCCTTGATAAAAACCCGTTGCAGGTAAACTACCCCTTTCCCTTAACCGATCTTCACCAAAATCAACAGTTCTTGAGAACTCTAGAATTCAGGGCTGTATGCGAAACATTATTTGATTCTGTTTGAATTTGCGGCTGTTATCGTTTGCCAAACAAACAAAATTACCCTTGCTAAAAAAAAACCGTTTCTAGTAAACTACCCCTTTCCCTCAACCGATCTTCACCAAAAACAATAGGTCGCGAGTACTCTGCAAATCAGGGCTGCATGCAAAAAATTATTTGATTCTGTTTGAATTTGCGGCAGTTATCGTTTGCCATAGAAAAAAAATCTACAGACAGACAGACAGACAGACAGACACACAGACAGACAGACAGACACACACACACAGACACTTTTCGGAAAACGACTTTTTTTCATTTTTTGAGTGTAGTAGAATCAGAATCTGCAATAATCTCGAACACGATTTTTTTGCCATCACCATACTTCCATTCCTTAAGGAATATGGAAGTAAAAATTACCCTTGATAAAAACCCGTTGCAGGTAAACTACCCCTTTCCCTTAACCGATCTTCACCAAAATCAACAGTTCTTGAGAAGTCTAGAATTCAGGGCTGTATGCGAAACATTATTTGATTCTGTTTGAATTTGCGGCTGTTATCGTTTGCCAAACAAACAAAATTACCCTTGCTAAAAAAAAACCGTTTCTAGTAAACTACCCCTTTCCCTCAACCGATCTTCACCAAAAACAATAGGTCGCGAGTACTCTGCAAATCAGGGCTGTATGCAAAACATTATTTGATTCTGTTTGAATTTGCGGCTGTTATCGTTTGCCATAGAAAATACCCTTGTTAAAAAAACGTTGCAGGTAAACTACCCCTTCCCCTCAACCGAACTTCACCAAAAACAATAGGTCTTGAGAACTCTACAATTTAGGGCTGTATGCAAATAATCTTTTGATTCTGTTTGAATTTGCGGCTGTTATCGTTTGCCATAAGAAATACCCTTGTTAAAACATAAAACGTTACAGGTAAACTACCCCTTTCCCTTAACCGATCTTCACCAAAATCATCAGATCTTGAGAACTCTACAATTCAGGGCTGTATGCGAAACATTATTTGATTCTGTTTGAATTTGCGGCTGTTATCGTTTGCCAAACAAACAAAATTACCCTTGCTAAAAAAAAACCGTTGCAGGTAAACTACCCCTTTCCCTCAACCGATCTTCACCAAACACAATAGGTCGCGAGTACTCTGCAAATCAGGGCTGCATGCAAAAAATTATTTGATTCTGTTTGAATTTGCGGCTGTTATCGTTTGCCATAGAAAATACGCTTGATAAAAAAACGTTGCTGGTAAACTACCCCTTCCCCTTAACCGATCTTCACCAAAAACAAAAGGTCTTGAGTACTCTACAAATCAGGACTGTATGCAAAACATTATTTGATTCTGTTTGAATTTGCGGCTGTTATCGATTGCCATATAAAATACCCTTGTTAAAAAACCGTCGCAGGTAAACTACCCCTTTCCCTCAACCGATCTTCACCAAAAACAATAGGTCTTGAGTACTCTACAAGTCAGGGCTGTATGCAAAACATTATTTGATTCTGTTTGAATTTGCGGCTGTTATCGTTTGCCAAACAAACAAAATTACCCTTGCTAAAAAAAAACCGTTGCTGGTAATAAACTACCCCTTTCCATCAACCGATCTTCACCTAAAACAATAGGTCGCGAGAACTCTGCAAAACCGGGCTGTATGCAAAAAATTATTTGATTCTGTTTGAATTTGCGGCAGTTATCGTTTGCCATAGAAAAAAATCTACAGACAGACAGACAGACAGACACACAGACAGACAGCCAGACAGACAGACAGACACACAGACACTTTTCGGAAAACGACTTTTTTTCATGTTTTGAGTGTAGTAGAACCAGAATCTGCAATAATCTCGAACACGATTTTTTTTGCCATCACCATACTTCCATTCCTTAAGGAATATGGAAGTAAAATTACCCTTGATAAAAACCCGTTGCAGGTAAACAACCCCTTTCCCTTAACCGATCTTCACCAAAATCAACAGTTCTTGAGAACTCTAGAATTCAGGGCTGTATGCGAAACATTATTTGATTCTGTTTGAATTTGCGGCTGTTATCGTTTGCCAAACAAACAAAATTACCCTTGCTAAAAAAAAACCGTTTCTAGTAAACTACCCCTTTCCCTCAACCGATCTTCACCAAAAACAATAGGTCGCGAGTACTCTGCAAATCAGGGCTGCATGCAAAAAATTATTTGATTCTGTTTGAATTTGCGGCAGTTATCGTTTGCCATAGAAAAAAAATCTATAGATAGACAGACAGACAGACAGACAGACAGACAGACACACAGACAGACAGACAGACACACACACAGACACTTTTCGGAAAACGACTTTTTTTCATTTTTTGAGTGTAGTAGAATCAGAATCTGCAATAATCTCGAACACGATTTTTTTTGCCATCACCATACTTCCATTCCTTAAGGAATATGGAAGTAAAAATTACCCTTGATAAAAACCCGTTGCAGGTAAACTACGCCTTTCCCTTAACCGATCTTCACCAAAATCAACAGTTCTTGAGAAGTCTAGAATTCAGGGCTGTATGCGAAACATTATTTGATTCTGTTTGAATTTGCGGCTGTTATCGTTTGCCAAACAAACAAAATTACCCTTGCTAAAAAAAAACCGTTTCTAGTAAACTACCCCTTTCCCTCAACCGATCTTCACCAAAAACAATAGGTCGCGAGTACTCTGCAAATCAGGGCTGTATGCAAAACATTATTTGATTCTGTTTGAATTTGCGGCTGTTATCGTTTGCCATAGAAAATACCCTTGTTAAAAAAACGTTGCAGGTAAACAACCCCTTCCCCTCAACCGAACTTCACCAAAAACAATAGGTCTTGAGAACTCTACAATTTAGGGCTGTATGCAAATAATCTTTTGATTCTGTTTGAATTTGCGGCTGTTATCGTTTGCCATAAGAAATACCCTTGTTAAAACATAAAACGTTACAGGTAAACTACCCCTTTCTCTTAACCGATCTACACCAAAATCATCAGATCTTGAGAACTCTACAATTCAGGGCTGTATGCGAAACATTATTTGATTCTGTTTGAATTTGCGGCTGTTATCGTTTGCCAAACAAACAAAATTACCCTTGCTAAAAAAAAACCGTTGCAGGTAAACTACCCCTTTCCCTCAACCGATCTTCACCAAAAACAATAGGTCTTGAGTACTCTACAAATCAGGGCTGTATGCAAAACATTATTTGATTCTGTTTGAATTTGCGGCTGTTATCGTTTGCCATATAAAATACCCTTGTTAAAAAAACGTTGCCGGTAAACTACCCCTTTCCCTCAACCGAACTTCACCAAAAACAATAGGTCTTGAGAACTCTACAATTTAGGGCTGTATGCAAATAATCTTTTGATTCTGTTTGAATTTGCGGCTGTTATCGTTTGCCATAAGAAATACCCTTGTTAAAACATAAAACGTTACAGGTAGACTACCCCTTTCCCTTAACCGATCTTCACCAAAATCATCAGATCTTGAGAACTCTACAATTCAGGGCTGTATGCGAAACATTATTTGATTCTGTTTGAATTTGCGGCTGTTATCGTTTGCCAAACAAACAAAATTACCCTTGCTAAAAAAAAACCGTTGCAGGTAAACTACCCCTTTCCCTCAACCGATCTTCACCAAAAACAATAGGTCGCGAGAACTCTGCAAAACCGGGCTGTATGCAAAAAATTATTTGATTCTGTTTGAATTTGCGGCAGTTATCGTTTGCCATAGAAAAAAAATCTACAGACAGACAGACAGACAGACACACAGACACTTTTCGGAAAACGACTTTTTTTCATGTTTTGAGTGTAGTAGAATCAGAATCTGCAATAATCTCGAACACGATTTTTTTTGCCATCACCATACTTCCATTCCTTAAGGAATATGGAAGTAATATCGGTATGGAGAACCATACATGACTTCCATATTCTAAGATTTATATTTAAAATCATTTTCAGCCAAACAACCAGGCTGTGTCTTACCTGCCTTTTTATTGCTGTATTAAATGAAAAATATTATATTACATTAAAATGAAAAAATTATAATTTTATTGCCTGGCAACAAAATTATTTTATTTTTACTTCCATATTCCTTAAGGAATGGAAGTAATTAACAATTACCATTGTTTCAAAAAGTTTAAATAAATTTTCAAGTACTTTACTCTTGTTAAAACGTAAAAGGTTGCAGGTAAACTACCCCTTCCCCTTAACCGATCTTCACCAAAATCGAAAGTCATTGAGACCTCTACAATTCAGGGACGTATGCAAAAAATTATTTCATTCTGTTTGAATTTGCGGCTGTTATCGTTTGCCATAAAAAATACGCTTGATAAAAAAACGTTGCAGGTAAACTACCCCTTCCCCTTAACCGATATTCACCAAAAACAATACGTCATGAGTACTCTACAAATCAGGGCTGTATGCAAAACATTATTTGATTCTGTTTGAATTTGCGGCTGTTATCGTTTGCCATAGAAAATACCCTTGTTAAAAAAACGTTGCAGGTAAACTACCCCTTTCCCTCAACCGATATTCACCAAAAACAATAGGTCTTGAGAAATCTACAATTCAGGGCTGTATGCGAAACATTATTTGATTCTGTTTGAATTTGCGGCAGTTATCGTTTGCCATAGAAAAAAATCTACAGACAGACAGACACACAGACACACAGACAGACACACAGACACTTTTCGGAAAACGACTTTTTTTCATGTTTTGAGTGTAGTAGAATCAGAATCTGCAATAATCTCGAACACGATTTTTTTTGCCATCACCATACTTCCATTCCTTAAGGAATATGGAAGTAAAATATTGGTATGGAGAACCATACATGACTTCCATATTCTAAGATTTATATTTAAAATCATTTTCAGCCAAACAGCCAGGCTGTGTCTTACCTGCCTTTTTATTGCTGTATTAAATGAAAAATATTATATTACATTAAAATGAAAAAATTATAATTTTATTGCCTGGCAACAAAATTATTTTATTTTTAACAATTACCATTGTTTCAAAAAGTTTAAATAAATTTTCAAGTACTTTACTCTTGTTAAAACGTATAAGGTTGCTGGTAAACTACCCCTTCCCCTTTAAACGATCTTCACCAAAATCGAAAGTCATTGAGACCTCTACAAATCAGGGCTGTATGCAAAACATTATTTGATTCTGTTTGAATTTGCGGCTGTTATCGTTTGCCATAGAAAATAAAACGTAAAAGGTTGCAGGTAAACTACCCCTTCCCCTTAACCGATCTTCACCAAAAACAATAGGTCTTGAGTACTCTACAAATCAGGACTGTATGCAAAACATTATTTGATTCTGTTTGAATTTGCGGCTGTTATCGTTTGCCATATAAAATACCCTTGTTAAAAAAACGTTGCAGGTAAACTACCCCTTTCCCTCAACCGATCTTCACCAAAAACAACAGGTCTTGAGAAATCTACAATTCAGGGCTGTATGCGAAACATTATTTGATTCTGTTTGAATTTGCGGCAGTTGTCGTTTGCCATAGAAAATACGCATGATAAAAAACGTTGCTGGTAAACTACCCCTTCCCCTCAACCGATCTTCACCAAAAACAATAGGTCTTGAGTACTCTACAAATCAGGGCTGTATGCAGAAAATTATTTGATTCTGTTTGAATTTGCGGCTGTTATCGTTTGCCATAGAAAATACCCTTGTTAAAAAAACGTTGTAGGTAAACTACCCCTTTCCCTTAACCGATCTTCACCAAAAACAAAAGGTATTGAGAACTCTACAATATAGGGCTGTATGCAAATAATCTTTTCATTCTGTTTGAATTTGCGGCTGTTATCGTTTGCCATAGGAAATACCCTTGTTAAAACATAAAACGTTACAGGTAAACTACCCCTTTCCCTTAACCGATCTTCACCAAAAACAATAGGTCTTGAGACCTCTACAATTCAGGGCTGTATGCGAAACATTATTTGATTCTGTTTGAATTTGCGGCTGTTATCGTTTGCCAAACAAACAAAATTTCCCTTGCTAAAAAAAAACCGTTGCAGGTAAACTACCCCTTTCCCTCAACCGATCTTCACCAAAAACAATAGGTCGCGAGAACTCTGCAAAACCGGGCTGTATGCAAAAAATTATTTGATTCTGTTTGAATTTGCGGCA